>JALDNG010000001.1:3285000-3675000 GCA_024349245.1 Neodontobutis hainanensis | reverse complement strand
TTTTGTCTCTTTTTTCAAAATACTTTTTTTATTCTGAGTTCCGGGAAAAAAAAGTATCTTGGAACAAAATGTCTTCATCTTAAAAACATAGTCCAGATGCCTTTGCATTAACCTTTTCTTCAAGATGACCTGGATGACTGAGAATTTTTAAAGGTATCATTAGGAATTGTTTATAATAACTGCCTTGGTCAGTTTATATGGGTGTTATAATATTTTGGATCGAATATAGGGTTCAACCAAAAGATGACCTCCGATGCAATTAGTGAATAGAAATAAATTGTGGAAATACAATACATGACAGTAATTTTTAATGTTGTTTGGACCCCAATGTTCATAGGTGTTTTGTAATGCACCATTACAATGATGTCAGACGTAATTTTTGTTTGCAAAAAAAGTCATCCAAATGTGGCATTGACACATGGATTATTATTGTGGCTGTTCATGTTTGTGGTGCCTTGTATATGCTCATGGAGTGACAGTGAGCACCTATTGGTGGAAAAAAAAGTCTTGCATACTTCTAAAATAATAACATCAGCCACAAATCCATAAAATCCTATATATTATATAACTATAAAAACTCATATTTGGAGATAAAATGGGGAACAAAAGTGTAGGACCCCTCCTGCTTTAGTTACAATATCTCCATAGTGTAATGGACAGCAGCCAATTTGCATGAAAATATTCCAATGTGCTATGTTCTATGTTCAATTAGGATCAGCCACAAATCCATAAAATCCTCCTACACATCCCTCCAGATTCACATTATCTCGCCTCGTGCTCTTGTTTACATTGAACAGTCTCAGGGCAAGGGGCCAGACTCCAGTGTTTTGGGGGAGGAGGGGAGGTGGGGTCCCTTTCTTTACTCATCAATACATAGAAAGGATTTCTGTCGAAAAACAACTGTCTAAACCACAAAGATCCAGAAAACAGGGCTGCATGAAAGAAAAACACATCTACTGATATACTGTGCGTTTATTATTTATTTGCTTATTATAAAAGGTCCCTAAGTAAGTTCCCTGCTGGGGGTGCGGGGGGGTTCATTTATTTTGCAAGAAGAAAAAAAACTGTAGGGGGAGAAAAGCGAGGGGAAGAAAAAAAATCATCCCCAAGTATAACAAGAGACGAACAGTTAGTGCTGATTTTCATTTGCATAAATTTTCATATATTTTGGTGAAAATAATAGCGGGAGCTGAGGAGTGCTCCTGCTCAGTTGAGGCTGAGGAGGAGGAAAAATCTTCGGGGCAGCAGCAGCAGTAGCGGCAGCTCGGAGGGGACGCAGGGCTGGAATTTCTTTTTACAAATGCCGGACAATGTGAAGCTCTTTCGGTTTGGACACAAGGTAAGTCTGTTCCCACCGAAGGATTTCTGCTTTACGCGTTAGAGACAACCGCCTTCATCACCACTCCTCGCTTCTCTACGCCTCATTATTGCTTCTAACATCCATTTTCCCCCACTAAATCAATCCACGCGCAGTGTGCCTTTCGAAATCCTTTTATTTTCGCGAGGAATAACGCAGCAGATGCAGGATAAGCCGTGGCCGTTTTGTAGCGCTGCGTCTACTCGGGAGGAGAAAAAAAAGTGCAATCAATCACGTTTTAAGCAGAAGAGAAGAAGAGAGCGCACAGAAGAGGAGAGGAGGCGGTAAAGGGGGGATACCAGAGACCCCCATCGCTTTAAATCCTCCAGAGAGACCCCTAAGATATGAAATCATTTAACAGAAATCGATTGAGGGAAGTTTGTTTAAAGTTGACGCAGAAATAAGATGAACTCGGTTTGGAGTAAAGACGCTTAAAAAAAAAGAAATATGGGAATTAGTTACATCTTGATCCACAGAAAAGTAAAAACGTTTTAGTTTGAAATACAGGGAAGAAATGAAGCTGCCCTCAAACTTTTTTTTTTTTTTTTTTTAGCCCTCTTCTTGTTTTTCTCACGCCGTGGCTTCATTGATGGGGAGCGCATTTCTGAGCCGCGGAGCTTGGTCGCTATGGTGAGCCCCATAAAAAGAGGGGGAACACTGGGCGCATTAAGCTGTATGTTTGTGCACTGGAGGGGAGATAAAAAGCAGCAGCAGAAGCAGTGGTGGTGGAGGCAGGTTCTGCAGCTGTGTGTGTGTGTGTGTGTGTGTGTGTGTGTGTGTGTGTGTGTGTGTAAAGGGGGAGGGGAAGTGGGGACGCAGGGCATTTGTGGAAAATAAATACATAAGGAAATAATGTGCGTTTGTTTTGTGCGTAAAATGAATAATACGCACTAAAGTGTTTCTGGCTTTATTGTAGAAGGGGTGGTGGAGGTTGGGTTGTCGGTGTCACGAGCCGCCAGGTGTCGCGCTGCCTTGTCACGCGCAGGGGGTTACACGTGTACAGTCACACTTCACTATTTAATACTTAATTTCGTTTTTAACCTAATGTGCGTAAAAGTCGCTCTGATTCTACCCCATTTAATTTAACGCGTTTATTTGGATTTTATTCTATATATTCTTATTTTAATGGAATTTCTTAATCTATTTAGCCATCTTCTAACTGAAAGACTCAACGCTTCTCTTTATTCCTGGGCAGTGACAGTGCTTATGCAAATGAGTCCAGCCTCATGGCTTATACCAGATGTGTCTTTGTAAAGCCCATATGAGCAGTAGAGACATTAATGTTAAGTACATTATCCATATTTGATCATAGTGTCATTTTGAACAGGAAAACTGTATGTATATATGGCATTTATGGAAATTGCTATGCCTTTTTAAAAAATGACTCTATAGGCTTAACTAGAGTGATGCTATTAAAGCTATAGTAGGGATTTTTGCTGATTTTTGCTGCACTACCTGATTTTCTGTTGTCATCCCTGCCTCAGACTCCACTCTCCCCCAAAGGCGTTAGATATGACTGCACTTTAGGACAACACTAGACTATAGGAACATAAATTGGTGTGGCTGCTGTATATTTAACACATGCTGATCTATGACAATCTTGATCCTAACCAAAACAATGGCAGCCTTTATGAACAAAAAGTTTGTTGTTGCTTTTACTGATACAAACCTTGCATTCCCATTTGTCTAAGTCACAAGCTGAATTTAGTCTATTCAAGTATTTGTTTTTAATTTGAATATATTCACATGCTCTGCCTTTTTAATTTATTTATTTCTCAGGGACAGTGCATACTAATGAACAATATTTCAAATATGTCGGAAATATTGCCAGAAGGCTATCAGTCGTCCCTGGCCACATGTTACAGAATAGAGAGAAAAATAAAAGCACATATACAAGTAAAATGGAAAGGAAAGAGCTCCAACAGATGTACATATACAATATAACTTTTTTATTTTATTCTATTCACAATCATGCAGTAGTATCATAGTAGATAAAACAAATGATGAAAAGCACTCTAGCAATGTTAATAACAATGGTAAAACATTCAACGGTTACAAAATGTAGACAACACAATGGAGCACTGTGAAAAAAAAAACAAAAACACTTTAAACTTTGAAGCAAACACATTTGACAAGTTTCTGTCAGAACAGTCTATAAAAGCACTGGGGACTATACCTAATATACCGTAAACCATTATCTCATAAATAAATAAAATATTATAAATATATAAATATGACTTACTTGTATCTACAGTAAAAAACACTTCATCAAGGGGATATACCACCAACCTTATTGCATTTAAATGGCTTAAACATATACTTAAGTAGAACTATGCCTGTTTATTAAACCGGATTAAAGCCAGAGCTAAACTTTGCTAATGTTAAAGAACAAAACAAAATGATTTCCTGATGTAAGAAATAGTTTATGTGCAACAAAATGGGCACTATAATCCCCAAGGGGAAATTCAGTTGTAAGGTCTCTTCCGTCCTTCAGATCACAGATCTCAGACGTCCACTGGCTGCTCTATGTTGTTCAAAGCCCAGTGCAGGGGATGGTCCATGTTGTTCAGTATAGCATCCGCCCTGTTGTGTGTCTGTTGCTCTTCCACCTCAACCAGTCTCGAAACAAATACCTATAGTTGAACCAGCCCTCTATTAGTTTTTCAAGGAACACCCCAAAAGACTGCAGCATAAACAGAGTACACTATTACTGCTGATAAAACATCTGCAGCAGTTTATTGTTAATCATTTATTTGTGCAGGGTAAGAAAAGAAAAGACAAATGCTTGTTACATATTGCTATTTTGTCTATTCCTTGGAAAAAAAAAAAAAAAAAAAACGCTAAACATTCCAATAACCTAATGCATTAATGCCCGGATTAGAAACTGTCAAAGGCCTGAATTTGGCCCATGGGTCTTGGGTTAAACTTGTCTTATTACGGTTTTGGAAAATTTCTATGAAAGGATTTTTTTTTTAATTAAAAAAATATAGGAACATTATGCAAGACATTATGGTACATGCATGGTGGGGGGAACCAGAGTACCAGGAGAAAACTCACCCAAACATGAGAGTTTTATGGGGATTATTTAATGTTGCTATATTAAATATTAGTAACTTTTTTGTTTTGTTTTATAAGGTAGGATGCTATAATGTAAACATACAACTTTAAATAAATTAAAATCAGTAGCACCGTGAATTATTGGAATGTCACCATTTCACATTCTGTCACTATTTTCCATTGAGACTCAACCATAACGCACGTTTTCAACCAAGGCCCTCAACTTTTCCCGCCTCTTTTTTCCCAATTACGCCCCACAGTAACATAACTTCTTTATTAGAATACAAAGTGGTCACAAATCACCTTCCAACACCCGAAGTGGCGCTTTCCATACAGCCGATATTCTCATCTGCCCGCATCCACTTAGTGCATAGATTTACGACCACACACATGCAGAGCAAGGGTTGTGCGTAAAGGTGCGCGCCACGCCGTTCACAGCCACAACCACAGCACCCTCGTTTTTTTAATTACTTATAAGTCGCTTGTGGGCTTTATCATTTAGCCCCCACCCCTTCTTTTTTCCTCCAGCAATGATGGCATAGGTTGAGTGCGTCATGACGGAAAGTTAAAAGCTCGGGAAAATGATAGCGTTAATTAAATGGGTTACATCGGACCAAAGCGTTAAACATGACTTCAGTCAAATTAGATTTTTATTTCCCAAGGAGACAAGTAGTTGTTATTAATATTCTGTTAATAAAAGCTGGTGTTATGTGCAGCACTGCTCTTGTAATTGGTTCACGTTACGTACAAAACTGTTGAGGCTTGGAGAATAGTTTTGCGTTGTAACGTATAAGCCATAAAGGATTGATCCACAATAGTAATCTAAAATTTTAAAGTGTCATTTTTTTCACTTGGAATGGGTTCAAGAAAGCTGTAGAAAGTTTTCCATCATTTAGTAATCTTAAATTCATTCATTCATTCATTTTCTACCGCTTTGTCCCGTTAGGGGTCACGGGTGACTGGAGCCTATCCCAGCAGCTTTGGGCCTGAGGCGGGGTACACCCTGAACAGTGGCCAGTTAGTTGCAGGGCTGACATACAGAGACAGACATTGACAGAGAACCATTCACACTCACATTCATTCACTAGGGACACTTTAGACTTTAGACAGTGGGAGGAAGCCGGAGTACCCGGAGAGAACCCACGGTAACACGTGGAGGACATGCAGACTCCTCACAGAAAGACCGGAGTCAGCCAAGAATGTTTGAGTCGGCCGGGTGCTAACCACTCTGCCACGTGCACCCAATCTTAAATTGATCACATATGATATTATATTCAAGGTCTCACACATGGGCAGTGATCAAGTGGTTGTATTTAATTAGTAAAGCTTTTTCAAAAACAAGTAATCAAAGTGACTACTGTTAATTATTACATATTTAAAGTAACAGGGGCGGTGAAACGGGGGGGACAAACCGGAAAATTGAACAGTGGCCCCCAACAGAAGGGGGGGCCTATAAACTGATTACACAAGCTCATTAGCAGGACGTTTTAAAGCCATCCTTCTGCTTAACTCTGAAACTGGACTCAGACTTCTTTACCTTACATTTAAATGTCTCTATAGCACACACACTTTTTTAATTTATATTTTGTGTGCTCTGTAAAATCAACTTTTTTAAAACAAGACAACTTTTTTCTCACGGATTTAGATGAGAATGTACAGCACATATCTGAAGCTTTGGCTAATCAAATGCTCTCATAGAAGAAGATCCTAAGTAAGATCCCACGCTGTTGGTCAACCTCGTTTGTCAACATTGAATCAATTGCTGTTGAAAATACAAAGTGTCTATTCCAGCACTCACTACATCTGCTTAAACAGAGAAACACAAGTAGTAAAAGCAAAACAGGAAGCAAATACATTTTGAAATCTCACTTTAAACACTTTTATTTGATGGAGCACTAAAGGGTGGAGGATAGAATGGAGAACACTTATTTAAGTTTCAAGGTTTTACAGTAGTCTAGGTTTTACAGTAGTCTAACATCTTGGCTTTAAATAATATCACTAAACATACAATAATATATATATATATATATATATATATATATATATATATATATATATAAATCACCATAGGAATAGTTGCAGACTCTTTTTGTCCTAAACTCTTTAACTCTTACGTGATAAAGAAGCTGGAAATGGGCTGTCACCACCAGAAGTGCTTACCATGCCTTTAATGGAAGGGTGAAGGGTACAATGACCTAATGGAAGCAGTAATTTATGTAGTAAAAGCACCACAATTTACAGACTGTTATACCCCATCAATACATCCATTCAAAAGTTTAGAAGCAATAAACACATGAAATAATTATTGATTATGGACAATATAGTGCCCAAAAAATAATAGTAAAAAAAAATGGAATTGCAGACTCTGGACCAACTTCTTGACTAACTGATTTAATGCTCTGTTTGGACAATGATTTTGAGGCGATTAGTAAATATCCAAGACCATGAAGTTATTTCTAAGTCTAAGTCATTCTTTAAAAAAAACGGATATCACATTAACAATAATATTGCAAAAGTGATAAATGTGTAAAATATTGTGCATATCTACAACAATCATTTATGCGCTGTTGAAAACTTTGAGCGCACTAGTTTTAAATAAAGACAGAGGAAAACTCTTTATTTTTTTTCATCAGTCTTTATTATCAAGGATTTTAATAGATGACAATGTTCAGCACATTCTGGAAGCTTTGAACAATCACATGCTCTCATAGCAGGGGATCTCAGGTTAGCAGAGGCTCCCATTGGCTGTTGGTTTACAGTGCACGTCAACAAAGAATCAGTGGCAAGCATCTGGACAACAACAAATCGTCACAGTTTGAAATCTGGTGAGCTGGATTTTAATACAAATACTACAAGGCAGTGGTCTCATGAGAGTTAAAATGAAATGTTATTTTGAAACGAACTATTCCTAAGAAGCTACGAAATCCATCTAAACAATATTATATGCAAATGAGCAGTATGCAAACTGTTGTATTAGAGTATAATACACATGGTAATTAAGAAAGATATGGAGTTATTAAGCAGAGTAATTAGTAAATCATGAAATTAGATGTACAGAAGTGTATGTGCTGTAGCCACTGTATTGTTGTTGTTGGGCGTTCCCAGAGGACAGTACTGACATTAGGGGAGGGGGTGCTACGGGGGTCTGCGGCACCTACCCGTCCGGCATTACATTAATCAAAGTACTTATTTCCCATGGGGCAGCCCGGGCGCAAATCACTCCAAATCCCGGTAAAATTGGATAAGAGAAGAAACGGCGGCAGAAGTTTGTAGAAAAGAAGACAAACAGCGTAATAGGATAGAAGCAGGTTGAAATCCAAAAGAATAAAGAGAGCTGTACGAATAACCTTCTGGGATTCTATCAAGCCCTGATCCCGTTGCCTAAATCTGGTCAATCCATCGCCACAAAGCCGCTGAGATGTCTATTTGCAAAGTAATTACGTGCGATGTTTGGGTAAAGCCTGGACGGATCATAAATCAGCAAATGTTTACAGCCAAGACGTGCAGTAAATATAAGGCCTGTTAGAGGTAATGCAAATAAAATAATAGGGTTTCCTTATTGTAGCAGTGGCAGAGTAGTTTTTTGATATTCATACATGGGTTATAATCAGAGAGGAGTGATGGGCTTTGTAGACATGTAGCAGCAAAAACTGGTCCGACTCAAAGGGTCTCGACTTGGGCCTAGACCTCTGATAGTGCTCTCATTTTTTATTTTACTTTTTGCCTTTTGTATATTTAGGTTAAAGCTGATCTTTAACTTAATTTGGAACAGTTCTTTAGGCTCTTCCATCCAGTTGAAGCCTCAAAGACCTCAGCCTCTTATTTGACCAATCAATATGTTTGGATGTTCTTTCTTAAAATGGTGACAGAGATGTGTGTGAGCTGACTCATGGCTCTCTGTCACTTCCGGGACTCTGTAAAAACTCACCCATCATTGCATTTGACTCATTTCTGCTCCAGGTGGGATTTACAATGGGGAATATGTGAACAGGTGTGAGGATTTATAAATCCAGACTTCCTAGGGTGTGTGCTCATTTTGGCTTTTTGACAACTGCATACTCTTTTAGTATAGATTGTACACAGTCTTTTATAAATGACAGCTTGAGTTCATTACTGGTACCTGCTGTTTCAGCCCAGTGTCTGCGGTGTGTATAAGGTTGCATAGTTTTTTTGAGGGAAACGCATAACTTTTGCTCTAATTTGACTTTTGTACAGTTAGCTTTAGATTAGTAGTGGTGGGGGCCTGTTCTGATAAACTGGGCATGGTTTGCCCACTTGAGTGGCACGGTACGGGTTGGCACAGTTTGGTTAGTAGCCATTAAGATAAAATTTTAGTGGGCATTATGATTTCTAATTGCTGCTGGGATAAAAGACCTGTCCTACAGCATAGTGCACTAGACAGTAGCCGGGTCTTTCCATTGCTTCTCTTAGCTGATTGACATGTAGAGGGTGCTTAGTGTTCCTGAGAATGGCCTGCACCTTGGTCCTCATGCACCTCTCCACCACAGCCCCCACAGAGTCCACTGTCCCCCTCCCCAACCACTAAACCCACTCTCTTCACTGGCTTGTCCAACCTATTACAGTCCTTAGCAGTGATGTTATTCCCTGGAAAAAAAGAACAGCAGCAACAACAACAGACTGGTAAAATAGTCAACATGGTGTTACACACATCAAAGGACTTTAGCCTCCTGAGGGGGAAAAAAAGACGTGTTTAAGCATTTTTGTAGAGGCAATCATGTTTACAGTCTTAATGTCCAGCCCATCGATGTTGACCGACTGGGTGACGTGCTTTGACCAGCTGAATTTGGTAATCATTTATTTAGTTTTAGCTGTGTTTAGTATGAGACTTGTGTTTCCACTGTGCTGGGATCTGAAAGAGATGTCTGGGACGTAAACAGTGATGTCAGCCAAGCAGACTTTTTTTTGTTTTTAGAAAACTAACCACACTGACCTATACTGAACTGCTTCAGTGAAAACCTATTTTGTTCCAGGCTTGGTCTGTATTGACTGATCTATCGCCTGTATAACCAGGTAATTGAGGCAACACTAACCCCAGCATCCATAACAATGACAGTGTTAGGTTGAGAATGTGACGGAACGCTACTGATATTCACACAGGGAGCTTGTGTGGTCACGTTCGGCAGCCCCGGAAAAAGCCTTGATTCATGCGGGCATTATGCACGTCGGGCGCTTATGGCACCTCTCCCCGATGCGGTGCAGTCGGGCCCATTTGTTTGGAAATGGCTCTCAATACATCTTGTGCAGAAGTGTGGCTGGGCCCGTCACTGGGCCAATGAGCTTACAGCTGCTTTGAGAGATGGCAGGGGATAAACAGGGGATAAAGAAATGAGACAATGAGTACAGGTATTGGTGCTAGAGTAAGATGTAGGTGTTTTTTGTTATGTGAGGCAAATATAAGAAAATAGGAAAAAGATGTAGGTTCATGTTCTGTCTTTATCCATTACAGCCTATATTGAACACTACATAAAACTGCACCAATATAATAATTTTTTTTTTTTTTATAAATTTTGATTCCTCTGAGTGCATGTGAATGTAATTTTCTATATATGGTCATAACGATGATTTTCAAGTGTATGTATTAGTCACACTGCCTAACCCCTCATAGATTTACAGACTGTTATGGACAAAGCTATGACTATGCTAAAGACTTTGTTCAAAATGTTTGTGAAGTCCTCCTAACTGTTTTGGTCAACGATGATTTTTCATTGTGGCATTGCTTTCAAACCCAGAATTACAAATCCTTGAGTGTAAACCAGGGACAGCAGCACATCCCCGTCCACACTGAGCCTTTCACTGACCGTACACACAGTACGTCCCGGCGGCAACAAAAGCAGCATTGAGACTCTGCTCTGAGCTCACACCGGGCCCACATTACTCACCGCACACTGCACACGGACCGGGCCGAGCAGCACTCAGCGCTTCCTCTGCTTTTGTCACTGTAGCCTCCAACTTTTTACACCCCCAAGAGAAGAATGGAGCGTTGTTTGTCCGAGCCTGGTGCTGGTTTGTGGTTCTGATGAGTGCCATGCGGCTCTATTTTGGGTTTTGGTGCAGTGAACATTGATTTTTAGCAACAGAAATTGTGAATCTTATAGTAGGCCATTATTATATCTTTGTAAAAAGAGTAATTTAAACGTGCCAGGTTATGTTGTCAACATTGTAAAATATATACCATAAATGCCATTAAGAAACTGCCCAAGTTAAACTGTTTAAATTAACTCACTCAACTCGCTGTACTATGCCTGGCTGGCCAGCGGAGGTGCTGTGAACCCTGCTGTGTGCCATTTTCTGAAACAGCTTTGATAAACTCTGAACCTCAGTATGGACCAATACATTTTAGCAATAATATATTATCTGGAAGAGTTTTTGAAGAACAAAAACACTGTATTTTGCTATTGTTCAAATCTTTAAATGTGTCCTACAGCCGATATCTGTCTGGGATAATTTTTACTCACAGCCCTATCCTCAGAGATATGTATATTATACTTTTATAATAATAGTATGTATTGGATTGATATATCACTTTCACTCCACAGTCCCACACCGGGGGTGTAGATGTAGCAGCCATTTTTTGCCTACGGACTCTTCGACCTCCAAAAAGTCTCACACATTCATACACCAGTGCCACAGTGTAGAAAAGGTGGGTGAAGTGGGGAGAGCAGGAATCAAACTGCCAACCTTCTTGTTATAGGACAACCACTCTGCCACCTGAGCCCCTTCAGTATACTTTAGAACTACTTCAGCAGCACTCATTCATGGGAGAGGTTGCGGCCAGTTTTTGACTACTAAAAAAAAATTATACGTTGGCAAATGGTGAGCATGGCATTAACATTGTGAGCATTGCTAACAAAACAAATTTTTGAATTTTTATTAGAGTTGTGCCTGTGTACTTAGATGTGTGTCAATGTGTAAAATGAACAAAGGGCTAGTCTATTTAGGGCTAGTACATGAGTATCACACACAGACAGATTATATTGTTGTTCATCTCAGTGTCAGATGTTAGTGTAACTAAAGGTTTGTTTGCCTTGAGTATAGATTTACAGACTGTGTAGCAGATTTATTCTTGAAAGTATGCCAACACCATTGTCTCGTTTCCACTGGAGCACATTTTACCTCAGTTTGCTTCAGTAAGAGGCTCATGTTTCCCCTGCGCTGTGTCCAGAAACAGTGACGTCACTCAAGAGCAATCAATAGTTGTGTCCCTGTATGAGATATCAATTGTATTTGATGTAGACTTGGCTGTGTTGCAAATACCAAATATAAAGACTAAAGTAAACCCTGGAGTATACTGCTGCAGTACACTTTAGACTGTGTCAGATTTATTCACATCTTTCTGAAACATAGAACTATGCCAATTTCCTACATTTTAGGGGCTTGCTATTTATATATTAAAGCGCTGTCTGTGTTTAAAGCAATGTTTTATTTTACAAAACGAGAGCTATACAACGCCGACCTTCAATGGAGACTTACCTGTGTTGACCAGACCTGTACCGCTCCAATGGTAAAAAGACTTTTCAATCTCTGTTGCACAGTTTCACACGGCTTTAGGCTAATTAAACACATTTGGGTCTTTTTGGGACTAAACATGCAACATAAGGCAACACACATTGTTGATATACTGTATATATACTGCCCCAGACTGTGTCACAAAGTAAAGTGATATGCATTTCCTTGTCTGTCTCAGGAAAGGTCTTCAGTGTGGACACCTCCTGAACTCAAGATAAATTGAAATCACAGGCGGAGCGTTGTTCTCTCTGCTCGTCGGCTCGTTTGTTCTCGCTGCAACCTTCCGACTGTAGGTGTGAGACGAAAGCTGAGCAAAAGCGTGGCCAATTCTCAGGGTTTTGTACAACAGCGCGAGAGCCGGGAGTGTGAGACGCTGCCTTATACCCTTTTGTTTGGAGGCGACCTTTGCGGATTAGCGGTCAACAAACACAAATCCGCCCAACAGTGAGGAACGCATGTCTCTACTCTGTGTTTATCCCAGCTGTGTTCTCCTGCAGTGGAAGGACACAGTTATGTAACACTTCTATGTGCCATCTTCCAAAAGTATGGGAAGAAAAATGGTCACAATGTTTGAACTGAAATAGAGTGTGAGGCTTTGTAAGTGTAAGGCTCTTATCCGTGGACAAATATAAAGCTATTAGACACTTAAAGGCACAGTAGGCAGGATATCAAGACCAATGATGGTAAACAAACTTGCCCTATGTCAAATAATCTTTTTGTACTATAGAAAAAAGTCAAATCCAGTTTTACTCTTGGAATAAACTCCTTTGTGGGAATTTGTTTAAAGTTTAAAGATGGAGTAAGCAAAATTTGGCCCTTCTTTTTAACAAAGTCATCACTATCTTTTTGTTATTTTTTTTTATTATTATAGACAAATGCGTACTTCGTTTTTACAGTAATATTTTTTATATGACATTTTGAATTTAAAATGAAATAATAAGTAACCGTAACTACTCATTAATATTTCTGTGAAGGTTCTCAGTCATCCAGGACATCTTGAAGAAAAGGTTAAAGCAAAGGCATCTGGACTAGGTTTTCAAAGTGAGGACGTTTTGTCTCTTATTCCAAGAGACTTTGTCTGAATTGAGACAAATAAGAGACAAATAAGAATAAGAAACAAAACATCTTCACTTTGAAAACCTAGTCCAGATGCCTTTTCTTTAACCTTTTAACGCTTTACATTTTTGTGCAAAGTCATGTTGGCCTTTGACCTCACTATATTTCAAAATACGCAAATAATTCAAATCATAATTAAAATGGATCAAATCTTTTACTTTTCTAAAACAGTTAGTTTGTCACTAAAATTATTTTTATATGCTCAAATTTAAAGGCTGTTTAAACTAAAACATTTGTAAAGCTATATAAATAACCCCATGATTAAAAAGCCTACTGCAGCTTTACTTGTGGCATGTCCAGCTGTTATTTTTTTTTGTTACTTTACTAGTTTTGGTTACTTTGTTAATAAGGCCTTCTCGAGGTAGAAAAAATTAAAATTTGACCTGCAACTTGTACAACCTACATACTGATTAAGAATACATTAAGGTAGATACCCTCTATTACAATAATATTGCATACCAGTAACATTACTAGAAAAACACATTGTAACGTTTTTTTACACAAAAATCCAGCAAGACCTCAGCCTAAACCTTGCAGCTGTACTCCAAGGTTTTGGCTGTTGGGGATACATTCCTATTTAATGTGAATAAAAATGATTACAAATAACATATTGTGTAAGAGGAGGGCCAGAAGTGCACGTAATTAATTTAGTTAGCACTTTGTTTTGGCGACAGAGGATGAAGTTAAAGTAGATTGGTTAAATGAGTGCAAATCTCCATGTCAATTAGATACGTCTTCAATAGTCCCTAATCACTAAATGGGGCTGCAGTCTACTGGACTATATAGTATACAGTCTATGTATACGAGCTACAGTTAGCTAACATTAGGAATTTTTCTTCATAGCAACTTAAAAAAAATCACATTCTTTCATCAATTGGTTGTTGGTTTCCATTTATAATTATTATCTACTCTGCAAGAAGATGCATTGTGCGATGCATTCTGTAGTTATGTTAACAAATTTTTTTGTACTCTGTGACCTTTGACCTCACCTATTACAGTAATCAAAGATTTTGGAAACTTTTTCTGTATAAGTTGTTACTTTGAGAAGCATTTAAAAACAGAAGATCACTTTTGTGTGAAAGTTCTAGGATATTCTAGTCGAGTGTACAGATGCAAGTTCTGTCCTGAAAAACTGCATTTGGCCAAACTGTACATTCAGCAGCCAGAAGGACAGTTACATAACAGCTAACAAACTGCATACATCTTTTAAAAGTATGGCAAGAAAATTCTTGAGAATAGTGCCAAAAACAATTATAAAAAAATATATGATGCTACAGTCCACACATGGAAGCTGAGCTGTTAAACACTCAGTAGGGTAGGCATTTTTGTTGTTGTGTCCTTTTTAATAAAGTCATTCTCTTGCAGCACAAGCTTGTTAAATGTTGATGTCTACATGTTTTACTGTTTGTGCAGAATCACCTTGACCTCACTTTGTAATTCAAATCTGGTAAAAAGAAAACACTTGCCCCCCCCCAATTTATTTTTTTTGGCTGAAAAGGTTAGCTGTTGTTTGCTAAAGAGTCTTTAAATGCTATAATTTAAATGTTATTTAAACTATTTTATTGGAAAACATATACAAAAAAATAAAATAAATAAAAATGAAAGGTTTAGCATAACTCCTTTATATTCTACAGTTCCTAAAGCCTACATTTACATTTTTGACTAATTTCCCCAAGATATGTACTTACTCCAGCTTTACTTTTAGCACGTCAATTTGTTATGTTCTTTTTAGCACATTTTTATTCAAAATACAATATGCACAATTTGAGATAACCTGGACTCCAATCCCCTAAATTGTCTCTTTGGATATACAGTATATACATTATTTGACCTTCAGCTTTAAAAATCATTCTGAATGCAAAAAGGCCTACTCCAGCTTTATTATAAAAATGTTGACCATATGATCTGCATATCCAAATTATAACACAAGACAAGATTATTGCATAATCTCTTCATAGAAAGTTGTAGCTTTAAGACAATTTTACAGTGAAGTTATGATCCCTAATCTGCCATTCGTCCATTATATGATTTGTATTTACTATTTATTACCAACTACAGCAGCTTACAAATGTAAAGAGACTTGCCATTCATGTTGACAGCTGATTAAATGCTGTCAGATGAGTGATTGAGTAATGAGTGAATTTGATGTGTAACTTTAAACAAATTGTATAATTCGAGTGTCATGTGATTGCTTCAGAAGCATGACTATAAGCCTGTCAAGTACAGTTAAGTTTATTGTATTGGTGACAGTGAATGGCGTGTGCATTAAAAAGTCGTTCATTGTATTTTTAATGGACAAGATTGAATACTGCATATGTTTTCTGCTGTTTCACAATATTGTGTAATGATTAATTTTATATAAGTTCAGAGCTGACATTTCTAATCAAAGATGGCGTAATACAGTTAAAAAGGTAATAAGACAACATTTTGGTGCAAAGTTATGTTGACCTTTGACCTCACTTTGTAATTTAGACCCTTTAGTTTTAGACTGAATTTATGCCAACTGCCATTTTGCTTTTGTAATATTTTTCCCCCCTCAAATAAAACTATTTTGAAATGTTTTTGGCACCATGCTCAGAAATAGCCTACTCCAGCTTTCATGTAAAGTCAAAAACCTATTAATCTACAGTTCTGCAATCTTGACTGTAATATTTTTAGATGTCCCATATTGCCTCTACTAAGCGTCTTAATGTGTTTTCATTCTTTTGTTGACTTTATTAAAGCTTATTCAAACTACAATAGGCAGCATTTTAAGTTATTTCAAGACCAGGGGTGGGCAAACTAAGGCCTGTTGGGCTGTTCAATGTGGCCCGCTAATCATTTACTAATATTTTATTGATGATTATACACTGCACATATTTTTCCTTTTCTTTCAATATTTTGCAGCAATTAGTTGATTACACTATACAACATGCTCCAAACGGTAAATACCTTTACTGTAGACAAAAGCAAAATGCTTTTAATGAGCATAAGTGTTAATTTTAATGAGCACAAGTTCCCTGTGTTGGCCTGGCCCTCCACAAGAGTTCCATGTTCTTATGTGGCCCTTTGGGAAAAATAATTGCCCACCCCTGTTCTAGACCATGCCTAAAAATTGCCTACTTCAAATGTTGCACTTAGTAGCATTTTGTCCAGTATTAATGTGTTAATTCCTGGAGCCTATTGAATCTTCCATGTTCTAAAAACATTGTAAATTTTTCTACACTATACCAAAATGGTTTACGCCGGCTTTAATGGCTGCATGATTTGTTGTTTTTTTGTTGTTTTCCCCTACACACGTTTTAGGACTAAACACTAAGAATACATTATCTTCTCATCAATTCCAGCTTATTTGAGGTGAAGCTACAGTCTTCTCTTCTAATCGCTGTGGTAGTGTACTCCTCACTGTACTCATTCACAGTGTGTAGGTGGCTCACTTTACATACATTTCTACCACACGCCTGACATTTCAGTTAGTTTGTGTGTTCCTCCAGCGATGACTGCAGCCAGCTCTTCTGCAGATAACTCCCAATAAACACTCGGCATGTTTCTCGGGAAGTGACTGTCACCAGGAGTGGATTTGGAACTGCGAATCAGTAAATATTAAACTGCAAAACAAAAAACAATGGCACTAGTCCAAGGTTAAAATTTTGATAGCATGGCTTAAATAGAGATAGGATTTCCTAGATAAAATAAAAAACACTTTACAAATTCATCTATACTCCAAAATTAATTAAATTACTTTTAATATATTGTTTATACATTGTGTCAAATTTATAGTTACAAAGCAACACTATGTAACTTTTCAGAGGCAATTCTAAAGACTCCAGGGCCCCGGGCAAAATGTATATGGGGGCTCAACTTTGGGCACATAAAACGTTCTAATAATTTTATGAAGAACTGTTTATTTTTCAAAAGTAAGCCAATGTGTACAAGCCAATATATTTATGCTAAACTGACATTGAGGGCCTCCTTCCAGCCATAAGTGTTTCCCATAGTTGGAAAAAAATGCGTGATGGTAATACGGTTAGAATGTGATAGATAGTTAGATGCTAATAGCCATAAAAGTTCCACAGACGTTCAGTTGGAATTGTGTAAACAGGTTTTATCATTTTACTTTTTGCAGAAAGCTGTCAATCACACCTCAAATGTGGTAACGCACAAGAGAAAGTGTAAAAACACAAAGAACATGTAGAGTGAATTCACAAACATGTCACATGTTCATAAACTCTAGCTCAGGGATCACCAACCTTTTTACACCTGAGAGCCACATAAAGGGTACAGAGTTATATGAAGGCCACCATTACCAGTTAACTGGAGTTTCCCCTAACATTTTTTGTGTTTGTACGTGCCACAATTAGCCCGGGTGGTTTTATTGAGAAGTGGGGAAAGAGAAGACCAAGGGCTGACGCCTAATGAGCTTGACCGAGCAAACACAGAGCCAACGGACAAATGAGCCACACAGCAACGTTGATTATTGCGCTAATATTGAAACTACAGTTACGGCGATCACATCATCAGCTCACCGTGAATTGTCTTCTGGTGACAATCTTACATTACAGCAACCTGTGCATGTCACTATGTTCCCAGAAGGATCGACTCTGGGTTAAAATCCCACATTTAGGTCATGCAGGTAGGAACTGCGTCCACTCCGGGGCTATAGTGACAAGTTGTAATGGTGCCAGCCCACAGTCAGTGAGCAGGTCCCTCACAGTCCCAGCAGCCGTGGAGCTAAACATGCATTTCTTCTGTTTGACATTATTTCTGACTTGAACCTTTTTAGTGCCACAGGGCCATAATATGCAATCTACGGTTTGAGCTCTTTCCCCTCACTGTATATAGCTTTAGTAATAGTATGAATTAACTAATCAGTGTCACTGCTTTTCAAGAGATTATGAATGTAACAGAACTACTTTTTGTGTTTTTCTTGGTCTCCTTCAGGACATTAACCGTCCCCTGGTACACCCCCAGACCTTCAGTGGTCCAGTGACACCCCCTTGTCCTAAACCAGAGGAGATAAGTCCCAGGTGTGTATCTTTGTGTGTGTGTGTGTGTGTGTGTGTGTGTGTGTGTGCTCGTACAGTGGTTCGGTTTACCCCCCTTCAGTCAAAGCGGACACGGCGTCTCCTCTGCTTCCGTTTCCCTCTCCGCTGGAATATTCACGCTTCAGGCTCTTTCCTTTGAGAGACGCAGAGAGAGAGGGAGTATCGAAATATGCAAATGGCATTGTTGGCGAGTAGACTCAGAGCGGGCCCTGCTGCCACTGCGGCTGCACGGGGAGTTCTGGAGAGAGGGGAATGGAGGGTGGGGGGAGGTGGACAGACAGAAAAGGCAGAGGTGACCTGGAGAATATTCTGAAGAAGACACCTTTGTAGCTTTCAAAGGCTTTGCATTAGAGTGATATATGTTCAGGTCGAAACACATTGAACACTTACCACTTTAACCAACTGTGTCTGCTCATACACTTTAAAAACATGAGCTTTATGTGAATTTATTTTATGACTTTTGATGGCACACCTCTCTAAAAGATTTTGAGAAATGTTAATGTCACTGCACAGAACAACAGCTTTGTCCACTTTTGAGGACAAAGCTGTTGTTGAGGACAAACACATCAAATATTTTAAAATATTAAAGCTTAAGTTAATTGAAAACCTTTATTTCCACTTTTCAGAATCCAAATTGTAATTTCCTGCTCAGAGAAGTGTATTTTCTAAACTCTTTAGGTGCATCTAGCTGAGGATTGAATATTTAGAGGCACATAATTGAAATCACAAATATTTTCAGCCAGCAGATTGATTTATTTAGTCTATGGTGGGATTGTAGTTTCCTAAATTTCTTGAATGATCCAGAGCACAGCCATTTAAGTGTTACTATTGAATGTTTAATATCCATCTTTTATAGAGATAAAGTTCATGCAAAATCTATATAATATCAGGAGGAAGGAAACTTTTCTATCAAACTGACTGTGAGGAGCTGGGGTTGAATGTAGTCTGTTGAGTCGGGCCAGGAGCATAGATGGGTCGAGCTACTGTCCAGTCATCTCTGGGATGTCTGCCATTCACAATTTGTGAACGACAGTTGTCTAAGTTTAATTGTAAGCAGGGTTTTTTCTAAATAAAAGTTAATTGATGGTAAAGCGGGCCAGAGGAAGAAGACAGAGACTAGTCAAGTGTAATTGAATATTGGAATATTCAATATTTGAATTTGCAGGATTGTGGGAGTTCTGCATCAGAATAACAACTGAAATTTTAAACCGGGCATTGTTGTTGTGATGACGTAGCCCTTCTGACAGTGAAGAAGACAAGAAGTGTGATGCGTTTGAGCACTTTAGAAGACCAGGGACACTGCCATATATTCTGGTACCCATGAAACGAGCTTACATTGGGCCCCACCATCACAAGTTCTACTAACTTATTATTGTACCTCAAGATGATTCTTGGGTTAAAGCCTTCAAGGCTGAGTGAGCTTAGGATGATAGAGACACATTTAGACACACTGATGGACATATAAAGTTATAGAATAATGTGTTAGGGTGGTGCTCCCTCAGAGTTTCACAAAATAAGTTTAATTTCCTGTATTCTGGTGTATTTTAACAGTGTATATAATATTACCATAAAGCAAAAACAATTATTGGAACTGTACTGACACATATTTAAAGATAGACTGTTAGAGGCAAATAAATGAGAATCTTCACAGAGACTGGACGCAAACGTAGGCTTTAAAACACACTTTATTCTCTCTAATGATTATATGACATTGAACTCAGAACTATTGGTGTGAGGGAGGAAACTCTGCTCTTAAGAAAAAATAGGAATTGTTACCTTTGTATTTAATGGTTGACTAAATAATAGTGAATATTTGTTTATGTGGTCTAACTATTACAGATTCAATTTCTACAGAGAAAATAAATGTATATATTCATATTTATGAACTATGAACAAAGGGTCCATGTCCTATCATGTTCTAGCATGATAGGACATGGGAGCATAACTAATGAAGTAGAATCAACATTGTTTTGTCCAGCCAAAATACTTATATATGTTTATGTAGATGTATGGACAGTGTATGAGAGCATTTGTCTGAAATTTTTCAATGACACCAGTGTACAGCCACAAACCATTCACAATTTATTAGACAATCATTTTTATTCTACTCCTGTATTCTTTTAACCAGAAGAAAACAGTTGTAGCTTCAATACTCAATAAATCCTCAGCGTTGACATGATTTTCAGCTGCAGAGTAAAACCCACACTCCCATGTGTCAGTCTCAGGTTTTATTAGAACTAACGCGGCGCACATCATCGCAGAGTAGTGTAAATGTAATCCGAGCCAGACTTGAATGACTATCACTGATACAAGAAACAGACAGTGCAGCTCGGCAGAGAGTGCGAGCACACCAACCCGAGACACACACACACACACACACACACACACACGAACCGACACACACTCGCCGAAAGAGGCTGAGAATGAAAGTGGGAAGCCCATCTGCAAAGCCCTCACGCTCTCTCAGGAAGACTTTTTGAAGTGATTATGGAGACAGTTCAGATCAAAGGATTTGACAAGTCGGAGCGCCAGCCAAATACGAGGCTGGGTAATCACACTCGAGCCCCTCCGATACAAGATGGCAGTGGTCCCCCCAGCTGCTCTGCAAATGGAATGTGACACTCACGGATAAACAGATTATCAAAGAACCTCAGGGCGGGGCGACCAAAAAAAAAAAAACCTTCAATGGACTTTATTTAATGAACTCTGCGGATGGCCTGAGTCACAGAAATGATATTAATTTAGAATATTATTCGACAAATTGGTGAAGTGGTATTTTTCCCTAATGTTAGCAGCACTCTAACCGTTCCATATTTTGTTCCCCTTGCTGGTTATTAAACATTAATCCATAATCCGCACCAGCTAAAGTCATTTTTGTCATTGAAGCTCGGGGAGTTTAAAAAGCGGCTCGTTTGCTCACAGCGTGATGTCACATTGTCACGTCTCGAAGCAGCGCCTGTTTCATACACTCCAGAAAACTGTTTATAATATGAAATGATGATTATATGGGTATACTTTTGCATGTGCTACGTTTGTATTCATAGGAGAAGAAGTCTGGAATACCATTTAAAGTATGCATTTGTGTTTGTCTTTGTAGTTTTCAAGAACTGAACCAAAAAAGGGGACTTACAGGTACAGTCAAATGAAAAATCTGAAATTTCATGTGTTTTATGAATAAAGAGCTGCTAATTTCTGATAATGTTGTGGCGGTAATTTAAAATTTTGATAATCTTGAGGCTAATAGCTGTTTGATTGGTTACAATAATAAAATGTATGTGTGTAATGTTTTCAGAAAGTGGAATTAAAATGCATCTGTTTATAAATGTGCATTGTAATATAGTTGTGATTTAAAATGACTTTGTGGAAGATACAGTGCCTGCAGAAAAGACAATGAATGGCAGTGAGGACACAATTGTATATACTGTACAGAAATAGTCCTGATTGCCAATGTTTTTGTAAGTGTTCTAGGGCTAGGCGATACCAATGTTTTTCTTTTCATTACAATACCATTAGTTTATTGTACTTTTTCATTGATACCAATACTGGGGTGCAGTGGCTCAGTGGTGGAGTCCTATGAATGGAAGTTTGGCGGTTTGAGCCCCAATCTACCTAGTTCATACTGTTGTTGTGTCCTTGGGCAAGACACTTAACCAACCTTGCCTCCAGTGCCACCACGCTGTTGAATGAAGATGTGATTATTTATATTTGGTGGTGGCCAGAGAGGCCGAAGGTGCAATATACTGTATGTGTGACTGTGGAGAGAATGAGTCCCTTGGAAAAAAAACGTGATATAAATCCATTACAGTTATACCGATGCTGCTGAGCTCAGGCTGAGGCTGACATCTGACTCACACATAAATGTAATGCTTAAAACCTGAATCTTGGAAGTAAAAACAAATTGCACGTTTTGTATTAGCAAAGTAGTATCTCAATATTTAAGTAGATAAGTATCTATTCCAAAATATTGACCGGCTGGTATCAGGTATCTCTACCTGAGTATCTGAGTATACTTTAGACTTGCCGATACGCCCATCACTAAAGAGTTCCCATTTCACAGACCAAAAAAAAGAGGAGTATCAATGTGACATCAATTACTGATTTACTATTGTGCAACCTGATGTTATATGAAGAACAATTATTCAATAATTTTAAATCGCTTAGTCTCATTAAGGGTCGCGGGTGACTTGAGCCTATCCCAGCAGCTTTGGGCCTTAGGCGGAGTTCACCCTGGACAGTGTGGCCAGTTAGTCGCAGGGCTGACATTTAGAGACAGACAGTAAAAGACAACTATTCTCTCACATTCATTCACTAGGGACACTTTAGAGTTGCCAATTATACCTGCATGTGTTTGAACGGTGGGAGGAAGCCGGAGTACCCGGAGAGAAGCTACAGTAACACGTGGAAGACATGCAGACTCCTCACAGAAAGATGTTCGAGTTGACCGGGGTTTGAACTCACAACCTTCTTGCTGTTAGGCAGGAGTGCTAACTTATTAACCGGAAAAAGAAAAGGTAGAGAAAGAAACTGTCACACACCTTTAGCTGCTATAATGTGGAGCTTTCAAAATTTGAACTGTGTAGGTTGTATATTTTTATTCTTTATACTTAATGCCAATGGTGTAATAAAGATGTAAAACAGAAGAGGTGCGCTGAAATATAGTTGTATTGTCCCTTAGCGTAATATACATTGCCTGCAAACAAGATGACACACTGAATTGAGATTAAATAAAATATTATAATAATAATATACAATGTTTAGCCGGGTCATTACACAGCACCAAAAAGAGAAGAGAACAAATCTAAGTGAAACAATTAACTATTTCACTACTGATTTACTGATTTTGAACAATCTTTACTGTATTTAACTGTAAAACTGACATGTGCACTAAAATGTAGCTGTGACGTAAAATGGCTTGGACGAACATCAATATGACACTATTTACTGATTTACTAATCACTTACAACACTTTAGAGACAATGTAGAAAAAGAATTGTCAGACCATCCTCCATCTGCTACATATGTAGTCTACACATCATGTAGTATGTAAAATCCAATATATTTTGTAAAATACATTTCCAGCAAAATGACACAATGATTGGAAAATATTTGTAATGTAATGTTTGTTTTAATAGTCAAAATATTATGTATATATATATATATATATATATATATATATATATATATATATATATATATATATATATATATACAATATACATAGTAAAAATGTAAGAAATAAATATATTAACCAGTAATATTAATCTGGACCGTTGGACATCTGTCCATTAGAGCTATTCTGTGTGTAGACATAGATATATAATATTTAAACTGTTTCTAAATGTAGTACTCTGTATTTTTTTTATAAACTGTGCAATAAAGACAACCAAATGGAAACTTTCTGTGTTTGCCATCTATGAGTCCTTTCCTTACATAGTTCTATCTACAATCTGAGGTATTGAGTTTCTACGTAGTAACAACCTAATATAGAGCAAGTTTCTTTCAGATAAGATGTCCAAAAATGCAGAAAACCTTGAAGTACACCTTACATAATGTTATTATAATGTTCAAACCCAGAGCATTTTGGACCTCGTGTAACCCCCTACCACACTCACTTCCTGTCCCTTCACCAAACCATGAGTCACCATGAACACCAGCTCATTAATTAGCTTCCTTCCACTGAAACTACTACTGTTTCTTTTGCAAATGTGTGAGTGCCAAAATCTGACAAAAGCAGGTTTGGTTGTTGTCAGATAATACTCCAGACAGCAGTTGAGAAAAGAAACCCCACCGTGCTGATAAAAATACCTCGCCCCAAAAGAGAGAAGAGGGAAAAACAAGTGCAGCGGAGACGGGTGAATGTGTCACCCACACGAGACGCAGACTATTCAGTATTCAGAGACTCAAATACAGAATAAACCAGGATAATTATAATCTTTTTATTCCTTTCAAGTCTCGAGTCTAGACCAAGGAAGTGTAATCATTGTAGTACGTCCACAGTAAATTCCGATATGATTCCATATCTCCTTTTATGTGAGCACCTACAGAAGCCTTGCAGGGACAGTGCAGTTACATTGAAACACATTTTAAAATGTCCTAAGCCTTGATGCAAGATTCTGTTTTGCAAGTGTGTCTAAAAGTTTCTTGGCTTAAGATGGTGTTTATCAATTGTATGAGTTAAACTAAGGCTGGTTATTTCTTTGCAAAACAGTCTCAAAGTTTTCAACAAATTTTCTATTTAAGAAAAAAATAAAAGGTTATAACGGGATCTGGGCGTACAGTAGGTTTGAAGGTGAAGATATTTTAGACCTTAATCCAAGGAACTTGATGATAAGAGAGCTTCTGTGTCGTCTCTCTAGAAGGACAGTAACACCTGAAGGGAGCAGTTATGGCCCACAGAAGAATAACGACTCACACTGCCCTTTGAACTCTTAATGACACTGAAACCAGAACAGCCTGGTCCAAACAGCTTTCTGCTAAGATTTGTAACACCAAAAATTCTACATAAAGAAGTAGTTTATAATTTTATTTTATTTTCGGTCACAACATGGTTAAGGGTTCACAAAACGTCTGCAGGTGAAATCTTGGAGCAGGTATGGAGATCAATTTGACTGTTTGTTAGTTTGTTTGCTCAGTTGGCAAGTTTTGGAAGTTCAGTGACTGATTTTATTGGACAAACTTTTTAGATAAATAAGCTCTCCAATTCATTTATAAAAGCAATCATCACTGCAAAAACAGAGTATTCCACATTCACTTCCCCTTATTGTTTGATATTAAAATGATCAATTGCTATAAATTGTCATCAGCACATCATTGGCATTTCCAGATTCTATTTAATTTTTATTTAAAATGGAATGACAAAGCTCCTTATCCCTAAATGAAAAGGTCTTGTATCTGGCCCCAGCTGTCCTGCTCTTCGGTTCGATGCACCTACAAGAGACGTCAATGTGATTGGTCAGTAGTGAGGCCAGACGACTATTGATTTGGCCGGTCATTAGGAGCGAGTGGCCCGGCGGGAGTATCGGCCCTGACACCGTTAACAGCGAGCCTCGCCGAGTGTTGAGCGCTCCTTAACGAACCGCCGTTCAGCCGAGCAGGACCTGGACATTGACCCGGCTCCAGAGTGAGTAAAGGCCTGTGGTGTGTGGCATTATTGATCCCGGATCAGACACCACAGCTGAAACTCTGTTGGAGCGGTGTCTGATTGGAATGGAGTGATCTTTAGCTATGAGAACCGTACACTGGACAGAAAGAGGCTTGTGTTTTTTTGGTTCTTACAGTTTATGCAAAAACCTGTATGCAACTTCTTTGTGCGCTAATAAATCCCCGTAAAAGTTTAATTGTAGAACTAATTCAATAAAAAAATCTGTGGAATAAAATTATACACGTCTGCATTCTATCCAACTATGAGATCAAAAGTTATGAGAATCAATTATTGAAATTATGGAACAGAGATTAATAGTGTAATGGAAAGTCAGATATATGAGGTCAAAATATTAACCTCAAGTCACAATTAAGCCAAAAGTGAGATAAGAAAGTTCGGTATCCGACATTGTTAGTCAAAAGAAGAGAATAATGAGCTAAACAGTCAAAGTTATAGGATAAAGACATCATAAATATTAGTTAGAAAGACAGGAGTAAGAGATTAGGAAGCTAAATTTATGAGACAGTATGGGTCAGAGCTACTGAGTTACGGAGATTTACCTTTTTGCTTTGGGATTAAGAGAGGGAGTGGCCTAATTACATTTACTAAAACTGACAGTAGCTCACACAACACAAAACTGCACTGTCCCTTTACTTACAGCTGAGAGCTTTGTGAATAGTCTTTCTATCAGGACCAGGAGCACAGAGAGGTTTATGCATGAACCACAACAAATGCACAGCAGAGAACAAGAACAGTGTCTATTAATTACAACCCACGATCCTGCTCCGTGAACCTCCAGCGGGACGAGGGAGGGACCACCAAGCACTTCCTACCTAAAAGTCTAGATAAACAATAGGTCTTGGACAAACTTGTAAAAGAAGAAACCAGTTATAGTGTTAATTAAGAGTTAAGGTAAGAGCTTTTAAGACTCATCAAGACACAAGAAAATGAAAAGTACAACAACCAACACTTTGCAATTCTTTGACAACTCTGAAAACAACTGTAGAAATTGATTGCACATTTCAGTACGCACTCTCACTAACAAATAACATGCTTTAGTGATTGATATGTGAACAATAATGCCTTTCTTTGGCACTTTTCATGCCTGGAGTGATGTTGCTTGTTCAGTGTGCAGTGCTGTTCCCTTTTAAACCTCACTCAACAAATGCAAACGGTTAAGACATGCTTTTTTTGGTGAAACAATTTGGGGTGCTTTTTCCTGCTTTAGCTACCCACAAACCTTAGTAAATCAGGCTGTGTACTTAATTTAAATACACTCCTGTCCGGTTCTTGCACTGTGAAACATAACTGACTATTTTTACAAGGCTTCATCGTTGACTGCTGTGACATCTTATTTACTACCAGAGCCGAGCGCGCAGTGAATTAGCTCTGTACAGTGAGTATTAATGCGGCCAAACGCTGTGTGTGTCAGGTATTTGACCATTTGGCCGATGTAACGTCTTCATAGCGAGTCTTGGCAGAGGCACAAGTCAACAAAAGCGTGCCTTCTGGGCGCCCGAACATAAATCTGCGTGTGTTCCTCGGCACAAACAGACCTCTTTTATACCACAGCTCAGTTCTGGATGCACTCAGTCACTGGAATATCATTAGTGGGATCCGATTAGTTTGGGAAAGGGATTAAGATGAGGGTAAAAACGTTGATGCACAGTATTAGAGGGCAGTTAGCATAAATGAATTTGGGGTGGTTTACTGAACTGTTCAACTGCCTATTGTACAAGATTCTCAATAATCTTTGCACCAAATGAATAAAATGTTCTAACGTTTGCATCCATCTTCAAATGTGTTGCATCAATTAAAATGCAATCTATTATCAATTATTTGCAGTCGTCTAATAAAAGTTAGGCAAGACAACACATGTGTAGTAAATTTCAGGTTCTGTTTTGAAAACACAGACACCAAAATCTATCACAAAAATTGGATAGTTAGTTGTCTGGGCCTGTGCTAAATTTACTATTCAAACTACAAACTGGAAAGGAAACAATGATTCGTATTTGAGTTTACATTGTTGTATTTGATTTGCCACCAGAGAAACTGGAGATAACCCACCCAAGCACAGGGCGAACATGCACAAAAACAGGGAGGACCTTGTCTGGCCCAGGAACTGGAGGTGAAAGAACCCAAATACAAGTAGATGAAAAATGAGTGGCTGTGGTGTTCTAAAAGGATGCCGTTCTCACTAACATAAAAACTAAAGTTTAGGCTTATGTGGAGGTGTTATTGTTGTGTTATGGCACCCACTGCTTTCTGATGTAATGTAATGTAATGTAACTGTAACTGTAACTGGGTCACAATATGCTATTGGCTTCTGATTCCACACAGCAAGTACAACAAGAACAAGAAAATACTGTTTTTCTTCAGCAAAAACTAATTGTCTGATAATGTTAGAGAATAGAATGTAGTGATCAACACAGGGAGAAGAGATACAGGTCCATCTGGGCCTGAACCACCAGATTGGCCAACAGCCTCTACCCCAAGTCAGTCAAACTACTGAACGAACATTTCAGAACCCCTCTCCCCTCCTCACTTACCCCACACAACTGCAATAACTATGAGCTGGGCATTGCATTGCTGCAACCTGCCCACACCACACTCCACAATCTGTTTGTATTCCCTGGCCCTCTTCCTTCTGACTCTACATTAAAGAATAAGAGAACTGTGCACTAAACTCTGTTGCACCATTTTGACTCTTGATGTCCTGTTTACTTACGTCTGCTGTTTGTGGTGCTACCAACTGTGCCTCATGCTGCTGTAGTAACTGATGAGTTTTAATGTTTGCTCTTTAATGGTGTGCACTTATTATCTTGCAAAATTAACCTTTTATGCCATTGTGGATGATGCTTTGAGGAAATCTTGTTACAACAATTGAATCATAGCATTCAATCGTAGCAGAGGTGTATCTGTACCTTTCACATTTGTCTCTGGAGGAGTCAAAAGATACGAATACACCTCTACAAATCTGTATACATTTCAGGAGAAAGATTTTACATGAAACTGGCGAATGGCACACTTGTCCTGAGCATGTCTTTGAGCACACCTACTCTGGATCCTCGGAAGGATTTTGTTTTGTATACATCCTCCACATCCAGAGGAGCAGCTAAGGTTTGGCTTAGGGATCTGATCAGGATGACTGGGGAGGAGTTCTGGATCAGAACCATTGGAAGGAGGCCGTTAGGACCCACCTAGACACATTGAAGGAAATATGGTTCTTGGCTGGCCTGGGAACACCTTAAACTTTCCATTGACCTCTCTTCTCAGACTGTAGGACTGATGCAATTTTTTTGTATTTTGGAGAAAATGCCTGATGGCTCTGTAATCATAATCATATGTAAAAAAACAAGATTCCATCTAGACTTTATCATGGATTTTAATAGATGAGAATGTTCAGTGCATAGCGGAGGTTTTGACCAATCACATGCTCACATAGAAAGAGGTCTCATGATTGTGACGTTGTCATTGGCTGTTGGTTTGCGTTAATAAAATAAAAGCAAGAAAGGTCCTATTCATGTCTAAATTCTATTTTTACCACCTTATTAGTATTGCTTTCTTTGTAATGAGTTCACTTTTGTGTTGACTAGTGATGTGTCAAAAATATAAAAAAAAACAGCTTCCCTTTTCATCTCGGGACGAACTGGCGTCTTAAAAAAAATAGTATTTTTGAAGGAATCTGGTGAGTGTGGTAAGTTGATGGCGATCACAAAGTGTACTGTCAACACTGAGGAAATATTTCATGACATCGGGGAAGTGAACGCCTAAAATAGCAAATAAGCGCAGAGTGAAGACGGGACGTGTGCTGTCAGCTCAAGAGCTCGCGTGTGTGTGTGTGTGAGATCAGAAAACGAATGAGCCGTTTCACTGGCTGCTCTTCACTCTCTCTTACGGGGAGGGGGAGGGGGTGGATAGGAGGTGGGGACCGAGGCGGCGGTGGAAATGAGCCCGGCCGTGCAGTAAGTGCGGCGACCTGGTGGATAACCCTGCTATGTTTCCACTACGCTCCACTCTAAATAATGTCCACTCAAGGTTCCTCAACATTTTTTCCTTTTTTATTCCCAAGGTTATACATCAGTGTTTTTTTGACTTTTCACACAAAGTACCTGAAAATATATGACTCTTCATCTTTATGGTATGGTAATAAAATACAGATTCATATTTAACAACATATTTGGGTTATAACTTTATTTTCATATCAAAATACCAACTTAATGACTTTGATTTATTCTGTGCTTCTGTCAAATGATATTTACTAATACTTCCAGCTAATATGTATAGTAAAGTAAAGCATGATATAGTATATAGAAACGCTATCAAATGAATAGACCATCACATATTTATTTGTCTTTATAATCTTAAGTAAAGTCCCTCAATCAACACTAAACAGAGTTATTTTTGTTACTGTTGTGTAACTTGTGCAAAGTCTATACTTCTCCTTGATATCTAAATGTTGAAAAAATATGTTGAAGAGGAAGGAGTTCAAATGAAAATAATATAAATGAAGAGCTTTCATGTGACCTTACAAGTCAGCCCAATTCTCACAAGATTTGTTGAGTTCACAAATTTCATTAACTTTGACAAGCAGCTTTTTAACACGATGATTTTCATGATGTCCCACATGTCCATCTGATGGGTTGTTTAGTCCCATCTCAGACTGTTTTACATAAAAACTCTCAAAGCTCCGCAGAAAGAAAAACTTTGGCTTAAATGAGTGCGCTGGTAAACATCTTTGTGTCTAAACAAATACGTTTTCACTTAAAATTTAGTTTTTCCTGCATTTTGAGGTTGTGTACGCAGTAAACGTTTTATTTACAATTGTAGTTTATATGGGAAAAAAAACATTTATAGCCCTTCCCTGATTGGTTTGGACTGGTTGGATCCACAGGAAACCAATAAAACATCCTTGAAGACCATTAATTCCAATACTATTTTGAAAAGAATGTAGTGTGCATGCAGCCCCAGGTTTCTTTAAATATTTTTAAGGAGTAAGACAACAAATTATGGCAAAAAATAAAAATTAATAAATAATTTTGTTACAAATTTTTGCACGTCTAAGCAAGGCAATATGGTGGTAGTTAGTGAAATGAGCAGGCCGGGTGACATTATTTCACAAAATAAGTCTAATCCAATTTTTTCACCCCCCTAGGAGCTCCCTTGGACCCCCTGTCCTGGTGTGGCTCTCTCATCAGCCGGTCCGGACGCAGAAAGGAGCAGTGATGTGCTAAATCTTCGAGGGACACTTTGACTTCTTTGTTTGTGATAGCGTTGTTTAGAAAAAAAAATTTGGTGCCAGTTTAAAGTGGGACTCACAGGCTCTGCACACCCACAGTCGGAGTGAGAGGATTTACACTTTCACCACAAAATGGCCTCCACCGGGGACCACATTTTCTTGCAAGTGCTGGACAGTCGACGATATGTACCACTTTTCGGCTGCTTCTCATAAAAACATTGTCCAAGATAGTTTTTATTTACTAGAATTTTTTTTTTTTTTAAAGTGAAATAGAGAGTTAACATTTTAGATTTTGCCTTGTTGTTGCATTATACCAAGTGAAGTTAATAAATTGCTTCTTTTCGAAAACTGGAATTGGTTAACTTTTACATTCATCACCAGAAAAGAATACATTTTCTATTATTCATATATCATCCTATATTTATATAATATATATATACTCAAAGCACTTTACATCGAGCTTCCATTCACCCATTTATACACCATTGTCACAGCTGGAGGTAAGGTGGGTTCAGTGTCTTGCCCAAGGACACAATATAAACTGGGGAAAGTGAGAATCAAACCGCTAACCTTCCGGTTATAGGACAACTGCTCTACCACTAAAAATAGCGCAAAAAAAGGAGAAAAAAGAGAAGGATAAGTACGGGTAAGTTGTTTGTGGCTTGTTATAAGAGCCAAAATTACACATCTAAAAAGTGTCTTAAACATTTGCGCCTGACTTCAGCTGACAAAAAACTCCACAACCTGTTTTAAAGTCAGGGTGTGTGACGCTGAGGAGAGAGGAGTTGAGAATATTCTGGATGTGAAACAGATACACACCTGTAGAGTGGAGCGAGGTGAGGGTAGAGGAAAGAGGGAGGGTGTACCAAACATGGCGCCTGCCTCACAGGGGACCCGGCTGGGCAGATTGCATGTGAAATACACCCTTTGATGGTTGCAGGTAGCAGCTTTTTTTATTTATTTTTTTCACCCCTCATCCTTCCTCTCGGCGGAGCGGCCCTTGAGCAGGCACAGGTGCTGTTGCTCGCTCCAATTTAGCTCAAAGCCCCGACTTGAAATAGCGCGGCTGTCACGGGCAATCTGCGGCACGGGATGGAACGCTGACTCCTGGACTGAGGAGGGAGTGGGAGGGAGACTGGCTCATGTTCAGTGTGAGTTCAGGGCAGTACACACAGGGCAAAATAAAGTAGCAGTTTAATTACATTAAAATGGCAATAGCTGTATATAATTCAAAATGGGCTATAGTCTGCAAATATTTGCACTAATTCAAATATAGCATTCCTTGTTTTTTATTGAACACATTGAAGGTAGATGTACAAGAAGTCCCTTGTTAAAGTTTGTTCAACACATCTCTTTACTCACCCAGTAGCAATACTCACTTGCCTATAAGCCCCTCCCTCCAAGCACGGCCTGCTCTGATTGATCAGAAAGGCTATTGCGTTTGGTCAACAACATCAGAGCTTGTAGCTTTATGCTTTCATTATCTTGAATGATATTTTGAATTGGTTCCTTTTACTCGCTTTGTTGGGCTACACTCAAAGTTCCTCTAGACAATTTACTTGGACCATTGACTTTTATTTATTTTTTTACATAGAACTTGTATGTTTAATTGAAACTGTTAGACACTTCTATTTTTTACACTGTATATTATTTTGAGTTTTTATTTTAAGTTTTTCTCACTTCTGCACAGTACTTGCTCGTGAACTGTAAAACAACAAAAAATGTGAATATCTCTTTGTAAAATACGTCTGGCATGAGATAGATTAATTATGTAGTAACCCACTGCACAGACTCAACATTCAGCCAGCCACATCAGGAATTGAGACTGTCCCTATATTTTTTTAACTCATAGATTAGTCCGGCTACATTCAAAGTTTAATTAGGCCATTTAATTGGACCACTGTCGTTTTCCTAAATTTACATGGCCTGGTATTTAACAACATTGTGCCTTCTGTTAAAAACGAAAAAGGACTAACATTACACTCTGACTTGAAAAACCATAAACTCAAGTTGTAAAAAGAACATTTCCGAGACCGTACTCTCCAACGAGCCCAAAGCTAGCATCATAAGCTAGATTTAACCTTTTCTTTTAAAACTTTTTAATATCAAAGACACACAAATATCTGGCAAACAAGTTCAGCTGGCAACAGAGTTAGGGACAGAAACTATGTATATTTGCTGGTCTGAAAATGCGCATCGTTCTAAACCAGGGTTCTCAAACTCGCGGCCCCACTTGTGGCCTGCAGGGCGAAATGAAAGTTTAATGTTAGTGCGCCCTGTGAGTTTTATATGACTGGCACGTTACCACGTTGTGTGTGGAAGGTTCCTTTTTGTGCAAGCTGGAACTGAACCAACCTACCATCACAGTGGAGTATATGGCTCCTGGGAGCGGGCCATCAGCTGGGCTTGATGCAGGCAGAGAAACATTTAACAAATATGGAGGAGCCCGTGTAACATCACAAAGCCGTCATAAAAATACTGCTTCTTACTGTGTTTGAAATGAGCATGTTTGACCTCGAGCTGGACAAATTCAATGTTACCAGCATTGGATTTGGCATCATGCGGATTGTGTTTTGTTTTTCCATCATTTGAAATTGGTTAATTTGTTTGAAAGTTGATGGCAATTTGACCACCACTATCCATGTAGATTTGTTAGCATGACGAATCCGCAAATTAACGCCGATGTTATGTTGACAATATCACTGAGGGGAGTGGACATCCAATGGGGCCACTCAGCAGCTCATTCATGTTCTTCAATATTCCATTTAAGTTCAGGATAGCTAGGATTGAAGAACCCATTGAAGTTAAAGAACTGTTAGTAATGACGTTTGAGAGGATTTAACAAAGCTTTTTTTGTGGAATACCTGATCCTGCCCAGCCTCACCCAGACTCTGCCTCCTGCGGCCCCCAAGTAATTTGAGTTTGAGACCCCTGATCTAAACACATTTCTTTTAAATTGTGCTGGTGCTCAGTTCTGCAATAAACTCGACTTTACTGAATACCTGCACTAAAACTCTGGCTATGAATGTTATCTTCCAGGTGTTTATGCTCAACGTGCTGACCAAACATTTTAAGTTTGATTATAGTTGAACCAAGGGAATCATTTTAATTTTCCAAGTGACACATAAGCACACTGTGCTTCAAAACGTATCTGGAATTTGTATTGGATATATTTTTCCTTATGATGTCTTGTAAATAAATGCAATTGAATTGAATGCATTGAATGTGAACTATTCTTCAGACCAGAATGAAAACCCCGTGTCTAACTTCACGTGCGGCATTGTGTCCGGTTGTACCTGTTAGCTTGCGATCGCTGCTTCCAGAACATAAACGCAGTCTTTTGTGTAAAATCTTTCTTTTTCACAGAAACGTGCACACCTCCCTCTTCTTTAACATGTTTGCTTTTGCAGGAGTTGCTGTTTCTGTCTGGCACGGCAGTGGACACTATAGAAGTGGGTGGTGTATCCTCTATAAGTTATTATTTTGTTTGCAGTAGCCTACACTTTGCAGGACATATTGATGCTAGATTGAATATATTGGTGTCTTTATTATGTCTCGCCTCGTCCTGAAAGGTGCGGTTGTGTTGATCCCACAACAGGAGGTAGAAGCAGCGGTGTCGCAGAAGTGAGATGGGTCAAGACAGGTTGAGCCTGAATGGGACAGCTGAGTGTTGACAGGAAACTATGAAATATTAAGTGTTGAGTTAAATTTAAAGAACCTGGGTACTTAGAAATTTCCACCAACATTATGGAAAGAAAGTACAGAATTGGCTAAATTAGGTAAATAAATTCCGTAAAAAACACAAACTGCACTTTAAAAATGCTCATTTGCATCATTTAAAAGTAATACTGAAAGCTAAAGATGATTATTTTCCTCAATAAGCCAATTTTATCAGTACATAGCTGAAATTTTTATAGTTTAGCCATCACACCTTGGCTCTTTTGCCATCTCTGTTTTGCAGGATAAAGGTGGAACCACATATCCATGTTGTCTTCTATAAATTGGCAGGAAAAAGCCATCACTTTCATTCCACAGTTGTTGAGCAATATGTCACCAAACAAAATAAATTGTTATCCCTTATTCTTATCATGCTTCTTGCAAATATTTATTCAAAGACAGCGATCACACAAAGCTGCAGCTCAGAGGACTATTATTGGCACTATGTAGCTTTTTATGATGTGTAAGTCTATAAAATTAATGTGAAGAGAAAAAAAAGCAGACAAGGGATTGTACTCTGAAGTGGCCACTACAGGGTTCTTTAATTTGTTTTTTTTGAAGCTGTTAGCAACATGGTAAAATGGTTTCTCACCTCTCTGCACTAGTTCTGACCTTGACTGTAAAGCAAAGACATAAGCTATTCTTAAGCTTTATGTTTATCATTTTACACTCTGTGTTTGCTGTATTAATTTATGCTAATAAGCCATGTGCTTTTTGGTTTTGACTTTACTGAGCACTGTTTTTTCTTTTTTCTTTTTTTTGACAGCAATACAAACTTTGCATTATACAAAGTTTTTAAGCTCAGATTGTCCTTTTGCTCTGTATTTCTTTCAGTTTAGATAAGACACAGTAAAAAGACTATTAATGAGACACATTACTACAAACCTGTTGTACAGGCTCAATGCTTTTGTACAGACACATACACATTTAACACTTTCTGCCAACATGGTGGAAAAGGTTAGATTTAGGGTCATGTGAAGTCATGTAACCCCTGAAAAATAGTTTCCCATGAAAGGTCAAAAACAATGTCCCGTTAGTTTTAGATGCACTTTTAATTGCACTTATAAATCTTATAACATACTCATTTGCCGTCTGTTTGTAACTAATACAGGTCACATTTCTGGGGTTTGGGCTGTGTATTTCTGGAAAACACTTAAAAACAACACAAGGCTGAAGCTTAAGACGGTGTTGCAGAAAGGCTTTGCTACAAAAAACCCTGAAAATAAACCTCAAACCTTCTGAACCCAGAAGAGAGGTGAGGAAAACAGATTTGCTCTCTCTAACCATCATCCTTTTTTCTCTCTTTGTCTCTCGCTCGCACCCATCTGCGTTACGATTTTGTCTTAAGTGCAGATGCTCCCTTCTTCACGGTTAATGCCTGCCTGTGACAATCCCTGGGCACCTGATACCCTGTGTGGAGCACCCAGCAGTGTCACGCGGCCCTCAAACAACCAGTGGGTTTTTACACAAAACGCACACACAGACCGGGAAGAGCACGATTAATACGAGCTCCCCGGAGTCTGTTTCTTCTTCGACAGCGCGCGTTTAAAGCCTTGTTGTTTTCGCCCGGAGCTACAGCCAGCTTGGATGATGTGCGGTTCCTCGCGGAGCGCTGCATGTTAATGTAGACTCACAAATATCTGAGAGAGAAGAGGAGAAAGAAAACATGCTAGCTCACTGTTCCTGTGCATGCTTTAATGCCTGCTTTGGTTAAATCAGCTAATACTGTTGTTTTGCTCAGGAACCAAGGGATATTGTTTCATTTAAAAAACACAACAGAAATATTGATGTAAATAATTTAAATGTAATTATAAATGCAGCCTTTTCTACTACTGGTTTTATATCATACAGTTTTATATATAGGTAGTTGCACAGTGAAGAGCTACAATTACAAAAGAATAACATGTTAACAAGCTTTTCCCTTTGGTGATCTTTGCAAATAACATGTGGGCACAGGACTACACTTACTGGATTTTCTGACTCTATCTACAATGTTTAAAACGGGTTTGTGTATGTATCCGTACGCAAAGTAAACTATATAAACAAAGCGCTCCACATGAAAACACAGGGACAGATTTACTAAAGTAAAAAACTAATTTGTGACTTGAGATGACGACAGGGCCACAGAGCTGCTTTGCCTTTGTATTTATGAGAGTTTCTGTTTCAGGGTACAAAACCTGTGAAGGAAAGCATTAAAATAAGACGTGCAGCCAGATTTACTAATGTTTGTAACCCGGAAAAGGGGCAGATAACGCCAAAATGTTTGCAGGAGCAGTTATTGATGACAAAGATTTTAAAGTAAGAAAAAAAAAAACATGCTTTTGTTGCGTGACAAGGAAATTCAGAAAAAAATATGCAGTCAGTTTAGCCCCATACCTCACGCATGCAATTGCAAATTAACTCCTTACGCCAAACTCTGCAGCTTGGTTAATCTGGCCCTAAATTGTGGGTGCAAGTTGTGACCAAAAAGGTAACCCAGGCGTGGGTACAAGATAACCTTATGTGGGATGCAAAAATAGCTACATGGGGAAGGATAAGTAATTTATGGACACAGGATCATTAAAATTGTGGGTACAACACAACCAAGTCAGGTGGCCATGACATGACAATATCATGTCAGTTGAAAAAGTGTTGCTCCAAACCTTTTAAGGGAACTGTATTTCAAAAGAGCAAAATAATTATGAGCCAGTTATTGGCCTTTGCAAAATGGTATAGCTTACTAAATCTGTAACCAAGATAACCAAGGTGATGTGCAACAAGTGAACACAAGATTACCAAACGGTGTCCATTACATTATCATGTGCGCAGAATAAGTTGTGGATACAAGATTATGTTTGGCCACATGCTTTAAGTCATCTTGAGGTGATATTAAAATGTTGCTAGAATTGAGTCATGCATACAAGAGAAAATGCAACTAAGATTTGTATAATCATATAATTCAAAAATAAACAAAACCCCAAGAAGGCATGTGTAGAAAGACATTTGGTCACTCCTTGACAAAACAGCAAGTCTTTGATTTATAGAAACATAATGACACATTTTGCTGGGAATAGAACTTGGGAACAGTCAATTGTTTTCTTTTTAGAAACTGCAGTTTTAGTGCATTGTCCCCTTTTGAACTTTACCTCTTTAAAATACTGCTGTCATTTTAAGTGGGTCCATACTGACTGTGATGCATAAACTATGATTTAACATTTTAAAACATGTAACACTCACAAAAACTGAAAAACTTTGCGCATCTTTTATCTGGGGTAAGTGTGTAAGAGAGGGGAAGTCCAACACATATCACAAAATCAATTACTGAGTTCAAAGACGCCATCTTAAATCGGGAGTGGCCACAGAAACAAATATTCAATAGCCATGATGGTTCTCTCTCATTCCATTTAAACTTATTCCGTCAAACTTAACTTTTTGCAGATGTCATAGTCTGGATCAACTTCCACATCAAGGTTATTAGAATTAAAAGAGCCAAAAGGAAATACAATTTAAAAATGGCTTCAAAATATTGCAACCCACAGTTCCGTGTTTGAATTATTCATAGGATTATTCAAAAATCAATGAGATATGTTGCAGCATTGTGGCCTTTGCTTTGCTGCACTGTTTCCAAAGGTGAAAACAGACACAACAGCACAATACATTTCTAAAAATTTATAAAATATAGTCTTTAATTCTAATAATAAGACTTATAGAAGTCTTACCCACACCACAACACAGCCTGACACAACCCAAGTCTTTAAACAGCTCTTATGGGGTCAATATGTAGGCTGCAGGGTCAGTCATTTACATAAATGTAATTAAATAATCAGAATTATGTCCGTAATAGGTTATAACCTTTGAATTGTAAAGACACTGTACTTCCTACTTAAAATGAGTTACATGTTATTTTGGATCCACACAATTTAACTTTTATCATAAATGTATACAGAATGAGCAGAAAAGTGAAATAGAACAATTGATGCGACAACACATCTCAAAAAAATACTAAAAACAGAAGAAAAAAAAAACAGATGGAGTGTTAAAAATTTTGGCACTGAACTGTTGATTTCCAAAACAGAATCAGACTTATTTTTAATGAATGCGGATTAAGCCCAAAGAACACAAGACTCCAACACCGACCTTTGACCTTGTCCCTTTTAGAGATATTTCTCTTAATTTTTTGAGAATATAATATTCTGTAGATGAAGGGATATTCCCAGTTGAGTAACACTTTAGATTTCAGGCCAGTACTAGGTAATTACTGTGTACATATAGCATAAATACATGTATAATTATGGGGTACTTACAGAGTAATTACTGGGTACAGGGTGTAAATACTTGTTACAGGGTGTAAGGATTGGGTACAAGGTGTACTCATTTCACCCTGTACCCAGTATTTACACTCTTTACCCAGTAAGTAAATCCTGTATCCAGTAACTACCAGGTAAGTAGACCTGTAATTACACTGTAATTACACCATAAATTAAGACCTGTAATCACGTTTTTCTGAAACTGTTCCACAGCTCTATAGATGTAGTTTGCGGCCTCTGTCCCAACTTTTTTGAGACGTGTTGCTGCCGTCAAATTCAAAAGGGGTGATTATTTTTTATGAAATTGTCAAATGGATCAGTTTCAACACCTAATATTTTTAACGTGTTTAATTGTAAATAAAATGTGTTTTTTTTTAAATTTGCGAATCATTGCATTCTGAGGAGCCTAACTGAGGTCATGAACTGGTGCCCATGCAGTCAGTGTTCTTTCATGAGTCGAGAAAACAGCAGCCTTTAATTAAAGACGCGTCCATCTTCCACCAAGTGTCCATCAGAGGCTTCACTGCAGAGAGTCACCGCTTTTATCCTCCCGCTTCAAACAATCCGCTCCAAATGTGAGTTTTAAGCCGCCACTCACTAACGGTCGGTGCTGCTCGTGTGACGACTCGCACCCTGCGGCGTCAGCGGGACGTCTGCTCCGAGAACACAAAGAAAGAGCGCGACTAACACGCTGTAATAGAGCACAAACGGAGGATATACACACATGAGAGAAGAGGAAGTGAGTGGATGACAGAACCAGCCTTTTATCGAATGGCTCTATGTAGTGGCTGGCTTTGGACAGTTATGATTATAGACTAGAACATTTAATTGAACTTCGGATGGAATCCATTTATTGACTGAAGTGGCTATGTTAATTTTTAAGATTTGTTTTGTGTAAAGCTGCAGCTGGGTTTAGTTTACAATGGAAATACTAATTACTAAAATGTCTTATTACATGAGATATAAAGATGGATGTTGTTAGAAGCATCAGCTAGGTAAAAACTGATCTCATATTAGGGATGTAGGCTATTGTTAGACCTCAATCCGTAGGCGAAGCAGAAAAAGGCAAGGCAAAGCTCTCAATTTACTTGTTGATCTACGTTCCTATTCTTACCTATGGTCACGAGCTTTGGGTCATGACAGAAAGGATAAGATCCCGCAAATAAGTTTCGTCCACAGGGTGGCTGGGCGCTCCCTTAGAAATAGGGTGAGGAGCTCAGCCACTCAGGAGGAGCTCAGAGTAGAGCCGCTGCTCCTCCACATCAAGAGGAGCCAGCTGAAGTGGTTCGAGCATCTGACCTGGATGCCTTCTGGAAGCCTCCCTGGGGAGGTGTTCAGGGCATGTCCCACTAGGAGGAGAGCCCTCGGCTGGCCTGGGAATGCTTTGCTATTCCCCCAGATGAGCTGGAGGAAGTGTCTGGGGAGAGGGAAGTCCGGGCATCTCTGCCTAGATTGCTGCTCACGCGATGGATGGATCCCCAGCCAACGGTCACAGTTGATTTGCAGTAAGAGGTTTGTTTTTTGAAAAAATGGCAAATATATTTTCTGTGTTATATGTCCAATTGAGCGCTCTCTGGCTGCCAGAAACAATTGGTTGTAGGAACTGTCTGAGCTGCATTAAATTCCAAATTTGACATAAAAGTCTACTCAGCTCATGTGATTTTTTATTAATATAAACGTGTCTCCTGTAGAAATTTACTTCCTCATTAACACTGGTATCATTAAGTGGCATGTCCATCTGGAGGTGTATCAGCTTAAAGTGCAACTTTGCTAAACGTGCTAATGTTTTGCTAATCCTTCAGCTGAGCATCACTTGTTTGTCTCTGCTTATGTCCAGTGCTTGTTATTTAAGGCTGTGGAGAAGCAGAAGACAAGACAATGAGGGTTTTCTGGGAAATATAGTATTGGCAACAACTATTGACAATTTATCTGCTCTTTGTTAGCTCCTCATCCAGCTAACTGGAGGGTTCCCAAAACTCCATTGTACTTAAAAGAGTTGCGTCAAAGAAGGAAATCTGGCGCAAAACCTATGCCAGACTAAATATGTAAACCACTAGTTGAGCGGCTGTGGGGTGCAGCCACAACAGTGTTTGTTTTTTGCTTTACCCAATGTCACATTTAATTTCAAAAGTCCACATCATAAAATTAAAGTTTAAAGTCTATGAAGAAGATCCTGTAGAAGAACAGGACACAGTAAACAAGCAGACTAGAAGCATTTTCACTTTGCATTTCTCCTGTAACAATCTAGTGGTGAAATGGTACTGCAGCAATAACATACTTCACATTCTTTCTACAACCTGTGAGAATCTACGGCAGCTCTGCAGGGACACACTCTAGTCTATGGACAAACCCTGTGGAGGTAGGTCAGTAGATGAATTTTCTTTAATAATTTGATTTCACAAATGCCCTAAACCTATATACAAATCTGAACAAACATCAGTGTGCCTTTCCTCTGCAGTGCTCAGTTTGTCCTCTCTGGACCGCTGGAGCAACAAGAACAAGTAAAAACTCAATCCATTGGGAGCTTTAAATGTCCAAGAGTGTGATGCATTTACACACTATTGCAAAGATTATTTTGACTGACGCATTCAGTTTTCTTTAATCACAGACAACATGCACAGTTTTTGAGTATAATTTTAGTTGGACAAGGATTCTGACATTAAAAGTTATAGATGGAGTAAATTGACTTTTCCTCAAGTTGTGTAAAGATATAAGCGCTGGTTTGCTACTGTCTCCTCACCAATAAAACCTGAAATGTAAACTCAAAGTTGAACCTGTTTGACAAATGGAGCAGCGTCGGAGTTAGGAGTTGAAGATAAATGGCACAACCCTGGCGTGGAGCAATTAAACCTCTCTCTATGCCCACATCACCCCCTCCCCCCTTACCCCAGCACCTCTCTCCAGGGGGTCCCACACTCACTTTGTTTGTTTTAATTATTTTTCTGTATGCAAATGTGCCTTGATAATTGCAGGAGCTCCTTGTGTCTGATTTGGAGGATTGTTTGTGGCTGAGGAGGGGTTGGAGAAAGTTTTCCAACAAGACAAAAGCAAGACGGGAGTTTAATATCGATCCTCGTCTTTGAGCGCCGAGCAGAAAGGTAATCAATCGTCGGCCCATCCCCCCGCCGAGCTTTGGTGTACGAGCAGCGTGAGAAGTGTTAATGCTGCAGCGTGACATCAATCACACGGTGAAGGCGGCAGCGGCGGCGAGGTGGTAGGAAGCAAAGCACGGTGAGAGAAGGTTGCACAGGAAGGGACCTGGAGCAGGGGGAAAACGCTACATTTATATACGTACATGTCTATTTATATTGGAACAGATGGAGATACACTGCTTTTCACAATTCAATTGAATCTAGGATGTCCCAATCAGATAAAATATTGGCTAAAAGTCATGATCAAGTTGTAGTAGTTTTAGTGTGTGCACATTTTAGCAACGGGTGTTAAGCATAATGATTTTTTGATAGATGGGAGTACCAGCCACCAAAAAAAAAAAGAGTAAATTCTACATAAACAAGATGGTTTAAGCAAATGGCTACCAACTGACCACATGTGTGTGCTGTCAGTGAGTGGGTAGATAAAATTAGCTGCTCTATTCCTATATGAGCATTAAGCCTACAAGTCACAAGTCACTGGATGTTTAGGACTTTATTACACTAGACTACAGTTATACATGGATTGTTTAAGGGTTAGCTCACTGTACGGCCGCCATATTTCTAGTTTGAGAGGTCTACATTCTGTTTCCTCTGACTATAGACCGACAAACTGTTAAAATGAAATTAGCAAATCCATCGCAAAAGATTCAAAACTTGGTCAAATGCCGGCCACTTTTACTAACATAGTGGATATTGGGTAATCCATTACAAAATAATACAAAATAATTATTTCTCTGTTCTCCCTGTTACCTATGTATTATTGTCATGCCACACAAGCTCTTCAAACCATAGGGGGGTTAAAAAATAAACAGCACCTACGCTCTTATAACGAGTCACAAATTTGTACTGTCTCAATTGTGTTTGAGCCTTCTCAGCTCTGTGGCCTCTGTGTTATTACATCCCCAACAAAGATGGGATGACTTCAAACCACTCATGCTGGTAAAAAAGTCCAGCCCAATGGCTTGATGGGACAAGGCGAGATTTCAGGTAGCCCTGGGCTTCCGTGATAAAATGTATTGTGTCTGGCTGGTCAGCACAAATGCTGTTTTAAGAGCCTGTGACACAAATTGTTACAATGTGAACAGCTTTTTTCAGCATTTTTGCTTTTTTTCTTTTTAAAATCTGACCTTCTGAAAAAAGTTTGGTTTTATTTAATGCAGACATCCACTCATGCCATTCCATATGCCTTTCACATGTCCAGCAGCTGGAAACTTAACTCCTTAAGAGCAGCAATGTACATTCTGTACAGTTTAGACAAAACAATGAAAGTGAAAATTATGGCTAAATGAGCTCTTTAATGGGACAGAGACAGGGGCTAACAGCGGCACCAGAGCCAGACACGGGCTGCAAATCATCCTGAAGCCGGACTCATCTGTTTGGGATAATTATCCAAAGGTATAACAGTTAATGAGACAATGATGTATTAATGTTTCAAAGTGTTACACGCTGTACGCTTAGTAAACACAAAACATCGCAGCATGTCTCAGGATAAAAAACACAAAACGCAGATGGCGGATGGTGGTGTTTTTTTTCACTTTGTTTTCCTATGTGCATATAACATAACGTTATTTAGATGGGATTTGAATTAAAGCTACATTTTGAAGTTGTTCATATTGCATTGTAATAAACTCATTCATTCATTATATGTAGGTGTTCATGACCTCTGAAAAGACAACATTAGATTACCATACCATACCTTTGGGTGTAGTGTGGAGCAAAACGCTGCAGTCTGTTGATTGGATGATAGAGAATCAAGAAGATATAATGCTAATAGTTTCAAAAACAGAGATTATGTTTATAAGCAACAGCTGTTTTAGATAAATTTGGCCTTCTACAGATCATGCTTCATGAATTAAAAGATTGCATACACTGTCTACAACACATTAAATACATGCATTAGTTGTGACATTAAAGTAACACTGCATAACTTTGAGCTAGTAGCATCGCATAATTTTAAATTCAAAAATATATATTCTTGTATTGATTTAATGATTTTTAGACACTCTATTAGTAGAATCATACTTATTTCATTGAGCTATGTTTAATATTCACACACACATGTGGTTACGAAGCAAAAGGTCTCTCTCAACACGACAGGCTCGACCCGGAACAAATGGCAAAATAACTAGGTGCATTAACCATAAGACAGCTGAAATGTCATACAAACTGCACAGTGTCGAACTTGCCGCTTACCATGTTTGTTTTAACTTTACTTTTGTTAAACAAGTTTGTCGACAGCTGCCACAACCCTGGATACACTGAAAAAACCTGGATGAAGACCTATCCTAGATGCTAAAATCAAGATATCTGTTTCACAGGACAAACATGATACGTAAAAAAGTACTTTTAAAACAGGGAAGCTAATTTTAACAGTTAATATATACAATTTGGAAGAACAAATACCAAAAAGCTTTGTGAAACGGAAGCTTCTGTTTGTTGTGTGTTCTAGCTGGAGGGAGATATTTTTGGGGCAGGTGTGTGTTGGGCATCTGCGCAGTCTTAATGAGGTATCCCATAAAAAAACAGCCGAAAGATTGAGAGACATAAAGCTATGGAGGGGTGCAGCGGCGGCGGGGGGAGTACAGTGAGCTGGCTGCTCGCTCAAAGACAAGAGAACAAACGGCTCAAAGTCATCCGGCTAATCCATCTCGACAACGCTGAAGCCTCTCTGTATCGACCCCTCCCTCAGCTCACAGCCCCCTCCCGACAGCTCCACCAAGAGCGGCGGCGGTGTTGAGGATGAAACGAGCGAGAGGCAGAGGAAAGGCAGAAGGGGGGAACAGCTGAGGTTCACCCGTGGGCGATGCCGGGACGACTACTACAATAAGAAGTAACCTCCTCCGACTGATGGCTTCACTAACTGACCACCCACGGCTCACGGTTTCCAAGCACAGGGGAATCCTCAGCTGTGCAAACCTCGCCGCCGACTAGTAAATATGAAAAAAATATTCAGTGGAAAATGTTAAACAAGAATATGCTGTGTTTTTTCCAGAACAACCCCCTCCACTTGTCACTCAACTTGATGAGCTGTCGTTCTAGAGTCTGAGGTAACAGGATGTAGACCTATAGAAACATAAATATGGCTGTCAAACTGTGCACACTATGTTTGGATTAAAAAGAGAAGTAAGTGGTAGGGTAATTTTGTCAAACTTCATGCGAGTTTTTGTTGTGCCTTAGCATTAGCTGTTAACCAAAGCAGTACGGAGGACATTTACCTCAAACAAGTGCAGTATGTACAATCAAATTCACTGACAACCAACTTAACTTGCAAAGTGAATCTCTATGTTGCAACTGTAGAGTCGAACAAATAAAGTTCTCTCTTTGGTTCAGATAAAAGAGTTGCACATCAGAGGTACCATGTTACTGACTCCATATTCTCAAGGACAGGTGGAAGGATACCTTGAGGTAATTAAATCAGTTGCCATTCAGTAACCAAATTTTATCGAATCAACACATTGTCAAATCTAGAACACACCCTTTTGGTCAGAACAGGCAGCTGTTCAAGAGCAAAAGCTTTGCCAGGAACTGTACAAGATAGATTATTTATGAGTCTGTGAACTCGGAAACAATTCTTTGTTCCTGAAAAGTGTGGGCAAAGCAAATATTTTATGATATCACACATTACTATTTTATTACAAAAGAGTCAGACAAAAAACAAGGTGGCTATAGACCAACTGTGGTTTATACAAACATTTATCAAAAAAAGGTCAAAAATCCATTTTTTTGGTAAAAAGTTAGTTAGTTCTATCAGTGTTTACAATGTTTAAAATGGAATCCCTCTAAGGTTGAAGTTACAGTTAGAACCCATTTTGTCAGCTGTTGTAGAATGTTAAGAAGTGCTGCAGTCAGAGCCGCCGATTTTCCACTGGAGAACTGCTGCCTCAGATCCAAACTGTAAGAGCGCGGGTGTGTGGGTATGTCTTCAGCTTGCGAGCCATGAAAGGCCTCTGCACTCCGTTCGAGCACTCCTGAGTGAGAGAAGTGTGACAAACAGCTCAACAGGCTTTGGCACGCCATCTGTCCAGAGGGGAAACACACACACACATCCATAATACAGCCCATAACAACATCCAACACGGGACGGAACACACAAGAAAAGTCCCCCGCCGCTGCCAAGCACAGAGCAGTAATCTTTAGTAATGCCATCAGTCCTGAGGGCCGAACGTCTGCATAGTGCCAATGGCCACACAACATCAGAGCCTCGGCCTGCCGCCTTTCCCACAATCCTCCTCTCTACAGGCAGCCCCATCCACTGTTGGACAGTAGAAATTGACTTTTCTGGAGGCGATTCACTCAGTGTGAGGTTTAGGGGAAGGATGCTGCTGTGACGGAAAAGCTGCACAAGAAAGGCACGCTGGATGAAGGTTGGACTGACCTGCAGACTTGACGTCGCCATGGTGATTTTGATCAGCGAGAATTAATATAGTCAAAAGCAGGGCATTAAATGTGTCCAAGATTGGATTTATTTTTTGTCTCATAAAGCTTTTGTCATTTTGTTAGCTGAAATTGAACAGCTTTGATCTTGAACTTTCAGAGTTTATCAAGCAATATAATTCAACAGTTATTGAGCTATAGGTAACAAAACATAATAGAATACATTTGATATTAATCAACAAATTACATAAAGCTACTACACTGGCATTAACTGTTAGCTATGTGAGCAAGGCAGCTGATCGCCCTTTAATGGTCAGGCACTGTGCTGTTTCTGGAGGCTCGGAACCTTGGTTCTCTCTCCTGAACCAGCTTGTGTTCACACCAGTTTGAGCTTTTCTTATAACTATCCACTGCATGGAACTGCAGTGCAAAAGTCATCTATATTAGGCCAAGACAAATAGAGACAGATAAAATGGTGCACTAAATGAATGCAAACATAACCCTGTGTCGTCTTATAGGTTAGATATCAAGAAAATACATTTACCTATGGATTGTATTGTCTGGCAGATCTGCTCTATAACTTTCACACTTGTCTAATATATGTTGCATTATCATTTTTTGTCACTACTTTTAATATATAGTGTGTGACTTTTTGGTTAGGATTGTTTAAGGAAAGTCCCACATATATGTCTTTCAGGTGGAACAGACTTTCGCTTCTATGGTTATTGGTGTTAGTGGGTTGACATGCCCACATCTACCAATTTATATCTCGTAACCGTGACACTGTAATGAAGAAAAGGTGTTTTGTCTTTGAAAAAGGCTTTTTGTCTCTAATTCCAAGAGACGTTGTCAATTCTGAGATCAACTGGTAAGAGAGCTGAGCTTATATCTCTAGAGGGAGGGGTTTGATCTGAAACTAACCCTGATGGGACCAGGATGTTCTGGTCTCACAGTTGTTAGCTATGAAAGGATAGTGTGACTCCTGATTTGAGAGTAGTTAAAGGTTCAGTAGAGTTGTTAGTGACACTGTTCTATTCAGATGTTTTTGTTGTTCTAGAGTGAAACTGTTTTGATTTAGGTTTCAGAACACTGTTGTAACTAATGGCTTCCTTCACACCTCTCTCAAACCATCTGGCCTCTCTGGCCAAAATTGAAAACCTAGTCCAGATGCCTTTGCTTCAACCTCTTCTTCAAGATGCCCTGGATGACGAAGAACCTTCACAGACTCGCTACTGTAATTTTTGAAGAGTAAGACAGTCCGGCTTTCACCGGCCAGATCACATGTAAGCAATGCAAAAAGTTAGTATCAAAAAAAGCATTAAGCTTAAGAAACGTGCTGGTCAACTCTGTGTACTGCTGCAGAAGGTCTTTATGTCTTGAGTTAGATTTGCCAGGTAGACCACAGTATGTAAGGCATTAGAACGCACAGGGGCTCCACAAGGTGCTGTTCTTGCTCTATTCCTCTTCACGTTATACATTTGATATATAACTCTGAGTCCTGCCACATTCAGCAATAGTGGCTTTTATCAAAGATGGAAATGAAGAGGAATAAAGGAGCCTCATAGAAGGCTTTTATAGACGGGGCCAAAAAAACTGTCTAAACACCTCCATAACTCAAACCCTGGGTCATATTCTGTCCTTCAAGCAACATATTGAGCATCTCTTACGTAAACTGAAGCTAAAGCTCAGTTTTCTTTTCAGAAACAAATCATGCTTCTCTGTTTATACCAGGAAACGTTTCATTTCAGCAACTTTTTTACCTTTATTGGATTACGGCGATCTCAATTTATGAATACATCTGATCATCTTTTTAAAAAGCTGGACACTGTTTATCATTGTCCTTTACGTTTTATGGTTGTGGAAATCGTGTTCACCATTGTACATTGTATGCTGCAGCTGAGTTTCCGTCCTTGTATGTTCGCAGGTGGTTTCATTTGCTGACTTTTATTAATAAATGTATTCTTGGGCTCCTCCCATCTTACCTCTGCACATACATGTGTAAAAACCAACAGCAGTATGTTCCGGGTTCTCAGAAGAACATTGTAATGGTGGTTCCCAGAGTTAGAACGGAGTAGGGCAAGGCAGCATTTCAGGAGCTGCCCCCTGTGCATGGACTGAACTGCAAACGGACCTAAATCTATCTGAACCTGTGACTTTGGGCGAATTTAAATCTATTTTAAAGTAGCGTGACCTTAATGAGCATGAAAAATGTAACTGTTTTTAAACCTGCACACATTAACTTTTGACTTTTGTAACTTTGATTGTAAATGTTGTTATTTGTGTTTTTGGTAATGTCTGTATTTGTCTGAAACATAATATAATGCTGTCGTCTTGGCCAGGTCACTCTTGGAAAATAGATTTTTAATCTCAATGATGTTTCACCTGGTTAAATAAAGGATATAAAATATATATATATATATATATATATATATATATATATATATATATATATATATATATATATATATATATATATATATATATATATATATATTACGTGTTACTTATTAAAGAAATCTATGCACCTATAGTATAGACTATATACTTTACTCTCACTCTTTTCCAATTTATTTAGCGTCAAAGGCCTTACTTCTACTGCATCATTGTTTCTGATACAATGACACAATCTCTACTAAATAGTCTAGGTATTTAGTAATATTTTAGGCTACAGAAATCTCACATTTTATGATTGAGGTTCATAGTCTGACATCCCGAGCTGACAGCGGGGTAGAACTGTGAGTGCTGACTTCCCCCCTGAAGCGTCTGGGTGCCACAGTGTGAGCCCCTCTCGGTGGAGGTGTGACACAGTTTACCTGCACCACTCTGACGGCTCACTCAAATCTTGCTGCTGCTGCTGCTCAGGAAGCAACACTCCGTTCCTTTTCCACAGATCACAATACGCCAATCACCAGCTGAGTCTGTTCTCTAGTACTAAAGGTGCATCAACAATGCCAGTTCTTTGAGTAAATACATGGTTCAGAAGAAAGTGAAAAAGTGTAAATATTAGTATCTGGGATTTTTTATTTTTTAATAGGTTATGTGGAAATATGTTTTTAAAATATTATTAAATTATTAGTATATTTTTGGGGGGATTATTTATATATTCCATGTTTCAGGTAAAGGTTTGACCGGATTTTTGATGGTTCTCATATTTTTAATGTTTAGTGGTCGTTGTACTTTAAAAGGTGAGCTTAGTAATAAACAAGGTTAAAGGTGACAGTGTTTTAATAACATTTGTTAATAATAATGATAATAATAATAATGCCTATAAAAAAGATTAAACACAAGTATGGTTTTATGAATGTTGCATCATAAAGCCATCATATTTCTCTAACCTTAAAAAGGTGCATTATAGAAGTTTCAGTGGTTCAAATTATTTTTTTCTAACTTCAGCAACAACCTGATGTGCAGAATGAGCCTCTGAAAGCCTGTATAGTTAATTAAATGAAGTTTTGGGATCAAATCTCCTGGGCTGGTCCAGCTGGACGTAATGCACGTGCGTGCTCGTTTACCTGGTTCTGACTTTCTGATTTGCCATAAGTAAATGGCAGGATGCAAAACTTTAGATCTTCCATAATGCTTCTTTAACAAGGTGTGGTTCTTGTCTAAAACAGTCAAAAACTTAATTTGTACAAACCTTTTTTTAGTGTACATTTATTTTGATATATATTTCAATTTTGTGTAACTACTTTCACATTTTCTTTCGGAAGAATACTTTTGGAGGAAAACTTTTTAATTGCCCAATTATCATATTGTATAAATGATCCGTAAAAAACAAACAAAAAAAGACAAGACTCAAAGCAACACTATGTAACTTTTTACCCCAAGATATAAAGCCTGAAAATAGTTACATAAACTGTAATAAATTAATTTAAATGGTTTATTGATTGATTTGATAAGACTAACTCCTCTCTTGCTGTATCAGCAAGGAGTCTGGCTTGCCAGGCTATGCATTTATAGGTCAACTGGCAAATCTTAAGTGTCCCTAGTGAATGAATGTGAGAGTGAATGGTTGTCTGTCACTGTCTGTCTTTTAGTGTTAGCCGTGCGACTAACTGGCCACTGTTCAGGGTGTACCCCACCTCAGACCCAAAGTTGCTGGGATAGGCTCCAGTTATACTTGACCCCTAATGGAAATAAGCAGAAGGGAAAAATTACATCTGTCTGGAAGAATAATCTTTAGAATCTGTCTACCATTTCAGACCTTATTGCCGCATGTTAGTGCTGACTGCTTATTTTAGAGTGTGTTGCTAAAAAGAAAGTTGTTATTACTACATTGGTTAGGCTCAACAATTCAGTCACTTCTCTTTGGTGAATGTAAATGATGGAGTCTTAACAGTGCAGAAGGGCATTGGATGAAAAGAGGGGGTGATAGTCAAAGAGAGAAGTGAGAAATGGCTGTCCTCGCGCTGCCTTCACATCCACAAGCTCTGGAGTAGGAAATTTGTACCATTTCATGGCCGTCAACCGGGGCCAGTAAAAAGACCCACTGCTGCTGGTCGAGAAGAAAGACCCCGGGGGCCGAGGTGAGGCTGAAGGACGCACTGTCCCCCACAAACACACACACACATTCTCTCCTCCACCATGTCATTTCTGTCCCTATTTCCTCACCCAATTTCCTGTCAGTTTTTGCTCTTTTGCCTCAGTTACATGCCAGACGTCAAAGACCCCCCTTCCCTGGTCTTTCCAAGTCTGGAGGCACATACATATCCCATGGAGCCTTGCAGTGGGACCAGGAAGGGTCTTGACCTCACAGCCCAAAGTCCCATCCTTCATTTTCTCTTAGAATTCCCTGGGATAGAATGGAAAAAAATACAATTGTGGATCATACAAATCAAGGGCACGAGAGTTAACATAAGGAGAGAGTGATGTGGCTGGAGAATGAAGAAAAGGTGGGAATGGGAGAGATAAAGCGCATTAAGGGTGTTTGGGAAGATGAGCATGACCCATAAAAAATATAAAGAGGCCGGCAGTGTGGGCTTTCCACAGGCTTCATCCATTAAACTGAGTCCCAGAGCTCGGTAGTGACAGTCGGACTGCTGGTGACTTAGCGGCCAGTCGATCAGCACACATGAAGTGTTACAACACCACACTCCAGGAAAATGCAGGAAAATGGGACAAAGACGGACAAAGACGAATAATTTTTGGAGTTAACATGCACCAGAATCAAAGAATGGCATGACTAAAAATGACTCTTAAAATGAACATATATGACAAGTGGAGTGTCTATTAGATTAATACAAAAAATAACAATTTTATCTATGATGTATGCAGTGGAATTTATTTGATATCCCAAGAAAAAAAACATGCTCCGTTTGAGTTTTGTGTTTTCATTTTTGTGCAAGAATTCTTTGTTGTCCAATCAACAGACTACAGTGTTTAGCTCCACTTTTGCTGTTGAGACCACAGTGGTAACTAAAATGGTAACCTATTCAATCTTAAGTCATTTAAGATTAGATTTAAACTTTATTCAGAAAGTAGTATTGATCCCTGTAGGAAAAGTCAAGATTTACCAGCAGTGGGGCCTCTGGCTTTAAGTCAAACAGCCTTTAGCATCTATGGTAAGTGATGTTAGCTGGGTAGCATGCCCAACATTTCATTCCATACCTTATTACATTATGACTGTCAGTACAATATTGAGAAAAACTGGCCCCTCTCTACTGCATCTCATCGCCTTATGAGATGTAAACAGTCTAAGAACTTACATACCTAGCCACAGTATGTCTATTGATGCTGCTCAGCACTGCCAACTCATTTGACTTTTGGAAAGTTCTTACCTTTCCCTCAATCACAGCCACTATTTCCTCCTCCTTAGCTCCCGATTTATAGGTGTAGTGACTATAGTCCAAACTGGTGTACTACGGTGTATAAATGTGGTGGTCAACAAAATCACAAAATCCAAGAATAGTTGTTTCCAAAGTGCTCAAGTGTTGCAGAAACCAGGAAAATAATATCAAAGGTGTTATTTTATCCAATTTGGTAATGTAATATTAAGTAACTGTACTACACCAAAACCAAGGTAAACAACTTTGAAACTGCCCTTAAAAGTAAGTGGTACTAAACCTTAAATTTCATGAACCTGTTCTTTCTTTAAACCCTTTGAACGTTTACTCTAATTTGAGAATTTGGTGAAGGATTGTCTGTGGAATGATGACCATTATTATTATTTACTGCACTAAGTAGAGCAGTGCTCCAATTGTGTTGTATGCTGAGCTTACAATGACAATAAAGCTATTCTATTCTTTGATATGAACAACCAACTTTTCCAGTTCAACACGTAATGCCCCATCAGGAACACATGACCGAAAAATAAAAATCCATAAAGATAAGTTAAACTATTTCTAGCAGAAAATGACTGGTCTAAAGAAAGTGGGTTGTCCATACTGCAGCCAGATGCAGCAGAACGGGGTGAACAGGTGCCCCCCCCAGGAGGTAGAGGTCCTGTAAAAAAAGGTATAATTGTGCGTGTGCCAGTAGGACAGCAGAGGACCCGGCTGTCTGAATCCCCTGACAGCCACTTGTCACTCTCCACTCGGACCATCTGGGCGTCTTCCCTGTTTCTTAGCTGCCCACGATGACGGGGGCTGGGAGGCCAACAGATGCCAGTTTCTCCACGTTTGTTTCCCTCCACGCTTTCACCTTCCCACCTCATTCCATCTATCTCCATCGCTTCCTCTTTCCTTTCCCTCCATCCGTCCCGTCGCTGTCATGTCGGGGCCAGCTGGCAGTGTGCAGCCATCACACACTCTCGCGCTGTGCCATATGCTGCTGCTGACCTCCACCACTGCATTAAGCCGGGGTGTTCTTTTTTACACAAGGCGCCCTCACCGGGAGCTAAATGATTCAGCTGGGACTAATAACTCTACCTCCGCAATATGTGGCGCAGTGAAAACCTGAGATAAACTGCGGGACACATCTGCACAGGGCTTAAAGGGTCAGAGTGGCTTTCAAATGCTTTCAACAAGAATGATGTAGAGTGATTGAGTGAACAAAGATTGCATGCATTTTTTTTTTATAAAATATGGTAAAAGAAATAAATAAAACTAATTAAACTTAACTTTAACAAAACATTTTTTAGGAGCTTTTTTTTTAACCTGCTAAAACTGACACTGTAATAAGCAGTCGTGGAGTTCCACAGGGGTTTGTTTAGGCTCTATTCCAGTGTACATTATACAAAACAGCTTTAAAATGCCAAACTGAGAAATATTCTGATGACACAGCTTTAGTTGCTTGTTTCAGAGATGGATGTAAATGTGACTTGAGGTAACTGGAGAATGTGTTATAATGCAACTATTGTGCAAAATTTAAAGGTAACAAAATGCCTACATTTACATTTATGTTTACTCATTTCTTTAAATTGATGCAATTCATACTTCATCTACAGCCTTAAGTCCTACTTAATTCAAAAACTGACATAATACTGTAAAAGTATCAATGCTGAGTTTGAATGTAATTCAGTCATCAGAGAGTTATACAAGGGACAGTTCTTGCTATTTGTCTGCTGACTTTATACAATGCAAGCACACAATAGTTAATGATGATGATGATGATGATGATGATGATGATGATGAAGACGATGTAACTATGGCTACCTGGAGTTCCAAAAGAAACTGTCCTTTTCCTTTTGAAATATAATCAGAGATTGTTATAAGTGTTATTAACAAATGTTATTAGTGTTGAAACTGTGATAGCTGTCCTGGGGTTCCACACGGGGCTGTCCTTGCTCCTTTTCTGTTCACTTCAAAAATTGCAGAAAAAACTGTGGGCAGTAGAAAGAAAAGTACAAATGTAGTGTTATTAAAGCTAATGCTGCAGGGATCAGTGCAAAGTAACAAAGGTGATAATATAGTCAAAGACAGGAAAAAGATTGACTGTATGATTCTAATAGCTTAGTGCCTAGTTAGCACTTCAATTGGGCCAGAGGTTTTCCACGGTCAAATCAAAATTAATCAGCTCCCTCCTGTTCTTTCTTCTTCCTCTTCTGTCCCCTTAGACGTCCCCAGAGTCCACTCCTCTGCGCTGTTTGGAGTACTATACACCTACTTCTCTTTTGCCCGTCCCCTTCTCTTCCCTTCAGGGAGGACGACCCATCACCATTCCTCACACATAACAGGCCCCAGCCACAAGTGACAGTCCCACACTTGCACACACATACAAATCCATGATCCATCCTCGCACACACACACCCTCTCCATCCGTCACATTTACATTTCAAACTGCCTGAGCTTCCACCAACACATCCATTATTTACCAGCCTCTGGCCAAAAGAGGGGAGCACCGATTCCACACTCCCCAGGTAGAACGTACCTCAGTATGTGTGTCTTCTCAGCAACTAGCAATTATATTTTTAGACTTACAAACTAAATTTGTCTAGCTTTTTCTAAAGTCACAACTATTTTAGTTTTTCATTGCTTCCTGTTCCTCATTTCTTTCAATCTTTTAAGTCAAGTTTAGCACTGTGCATCAACTAAACTCCACAAAAATAAAACCTTAACAAAAAGAATTCGTTAAAGCAATATTCAAGGTAAATATCTCCAGATTTGCAGAGTATATGTCTGTTTGCACACGCCTCGTTTGTGCGGTATTTTTCTAGGCTCTACACCTCCTGATGTCTGCTCACACCTCCCCCACATGAAGTAGGAGCTCAGAACGACATGTCGACTCTCATCAAAAAAACTGTATCATTCTACTTATTTAATGTGTTATTACACCTCTTTGTGTTTGTACATTACCCAAAACAATAAACCTATATTCACTAAAAATCCATTGAACAATTCCAAGGGCTAGTTCAATGTAAAAGCGAGACCTCTTGAGTTGGAGGTGTGGCTATTGTGAAGCTAATCTTTCCTCAGAGGAATGTGTATTTCTCTTTAGTATCAGATATTAAGAATTAGAACTTGGTGACTCGCAAATAGCATTTAAAACCCCATACTAAACATAGAGGCAACCCAATAGTTTTCAACATAATCAATGTGCTTTTTCAAAAGTCTAAATGTTGGTATGTTGATCAATTTCTATATAAAAATGTATCTATTAACTTTTCCCTGTTCAGTTCATGTAACTTTTGGAAAGAAAAAGATAAATATATACAAAAGACATATACAAAACTTATAAATATATACATATATCAATATATAGACATAAATCATGAATAATTTAAAGAAACTACTGTCTGTACTTCTAAACATTCATGTAAATCAAAGCGTCTATTCCATGAACACATTGTAAAAGTTTTTGATTCAATGTAACTTCTTGGAGCTGAGAGTGTAATTAGCACTTCTGGAGTTCCACAAGAGTTGATTCCGGCTCCATTCCTCTTTACTATATACAAAAAATACTTTAAACAAGCCAATGGCTTACAGCACAGATGGAAGTCAATACAATTTAAAGTTGATTCTTATTTTGGCTCAAGTATGAATTTGCTATTATCCAGCCAAACAGTAGTGTTTACTAACTGTTGGGTATGAATACCCCTTTTGACAATAGATAAACCTCAAAAAGGAATGCCATACCTAACCTGTTCTGCAGTGTTTAGGTCTTTTATCCGGCAGTCTGACTAATGCATATAGACTCCAGCACCCTGTCTGACTTGCCAAAAACCATGAATTTAATTTACAGGTGAATCAAGCATGTTTGGATGGATGTGCAGTGAGAAGAAGCCGTCTTAAATAGGAAGTGGCCGGGTCATACACCAGGGTGCATTGTACATTGCATTGACTGGCACCAGTCTTATTCACAATATACAAAACAGACATACTGAATATCAAATGTTCCGATGATACAAAATAGCCTTATTATTATAGTTTCTAGTACATGTAATCAAAACAAGCATAGTTTGATTCAAGATGATTCCAATTTTTTGTAAACAAATTATGAATGGGTTTAAAATGTTGGGGCTATTTCAAACTAGGCACAATGTCAATAATATTTTGCCCTCTATGCTACTTATTTTAGTCTTGTGAGCTCCTTTTGGAATGTGTGACACATATTGACATGGCTATTTGAAAAAATAATGATCAAATCGTCATTAGTGTCAGCCCTAGATTGTATAGTCTCTTGAGGGGGTCTGTCATCTCCTCTGACTTTACTTAACATAACCTCTTCATAGATGGCTTACGATGAATGGTCAGAATAGTGGAACACTCACTTCAAATGTAGATTGGCTGGCCTTTTCCCCACCGCTGACATGCACCACAGGTTTTTTAAGGATTTCCGGCCAAGTGCTCTGGCACGGGCCCCGGTGATTGGCTGCTACCGGTGGTGGAGCAGTGATGTTCTCTCCAGCAGCCCTCATGATCACAGAACCGCTAGTCCACGACAACACAGCCTGGCCTCCTGTTCTGGCAGCTGTTCCTCCCGGGCTTTGAACATCACAACTTCCCCTCTACCTAACTTTTTCTCACCGACTCTCCATCTTCTCACCCAGCCAGATGAGCCGAAAGTGAAACAGCGAGCAGCACATATTTAGACGTCTAAAACATCACAGAAATGTCACAACATTGGTGATGCTGAGTGTTAGACATCTCGCGTTTGCCTTTAAGACTGTGCTGTGGACCGCGGGCTGTGCGTTCACACCTCGGCAGCTCTCAGGCAAGGTGTGAGAACGACTTAACGAAACGAGCAGAGATGTTGATCCAATTGGTCAAGCTACCTGCGAAGTGATCAGCACTAATTTCGCATGTTAATACTCATTTACATATGGTATGCAACTTTGCTTCAAGGACAAATTTCATATTTCACTAGGATTTATAACTGATGTCCAGTCAGTAGAAGCATTAAGTGTCCACTGCTTAAACTCTCAAAACAGAGATTTAACAAGATTACAGTCAATTTTATTAGAGCATCATTCCCATCGTTTTCCCATCCTCTGGAGCACCAGTTCAGCCAGTCTATAGCTCAACACTCTTTTCAATGGCAAATGGTTCACTAGCCTTAAAAGAATTTGGGCTCTTTTTCGTTTCCTGAGGTCAAAAAGATACTGCTGGGCCTTTTGCCATGGCAGGTCAGATCCCCCGACACAGTTAGACTCAAGAACTGGTAACCCTTTATGGTCGGTGGACATTGTGACCCACGAGAAACAGGGACAGCGTTAATTATATCTGACAAACAGGAACAAATAATATTTAGCATGTAGCATGTGCAAGTGGAGCTCCAGCCCAATCTATACAAAACGATCCATCATGTTAGCATGTTAGCGCACATTGTTGTTGGAACAAAGCTAAACGTAGTTAGCAATGTCAAATGCCACAACAGCGTTATAACAATTCAAGTACAAGTGCATTAATGTTCAGCATTTCATTTAAAGAGAGAAGATTGAATTCAATATATTGACATGAGAAATAAAAGGAGGAAAATGGGTTACAAATCGACCTCTTCCCAATGGGACAAAAGGAAAGTATTTATGGGAAATTTTTTTGAACACGAAGAAGAAATAAAGAGGAGCTGGAGGACTTAACTCACTACCCAACACTCAGAGGGCACTTGGATTCTGGATGTCAGGTACGAGTGAACATTAATAAAACCAAATAAATTATTTTATGTATAGATACAGTATGACCCATTAGGATGGTTAAACTTCTCCAATGTACAGTAGAGAATCAATCATTTCTTTCGTTGATGCTGTTGAAGCAAAGTTGTGATTTTTACACCACAGCAGTTCAACCTCCTTGTCATGAGAAAAGTAATACTGTGATTAAATACAGACAAACCTAACTTATGGTTTTCTCTAATGCCAATGAGTTACCAGGAAATATCCTATTAATACTAACTTCCAAAGATAAACTTATGGAAAAAGTCTAAAATTAAAAGTATTTGGGTTTTCTTCTTAACCGTGAGCTTTCATTTAAAGCACATTTTGGCCAACATATTTCCAAACTAAAAGGGAAACTTGGCCTCTTCTATAGAAATAAATCCTGTATTTCCCTCAGAGCCAAGAAACTTTAAGTATCTGCAACTTTCCTGCCCTTACTTGACTATGGTGATGTACTATTTACAGTATATGTGCTTCTTCTAAGTGTCTACAGTCCTTGAGTACTGTTTATCATTGTACCCTGAGGTATGTCAGCGGATGTCGCCTCCTACTCATCACTTTGATCTTTATGTTAAGTCAGGCTGGCCTTCTTTAAAAACCAATTCAAGATTTTGCAGATGAGATTGAACATTGTTAAAAGCTAACTGTAATCATTTGAATTTATTTAGTGTCAAGTAAACATAACATAATAACCCCAGAAAAAATGATAGAGGCTAACTAGAGTTCAGAAAATAAAAAATAAAGAAATAAAATTTGTAATTTTAGTTTTACACAGATGCTTAAAATCCGGACGTATCCTCAGTACTACAGCCACATGGCTGATCCAGCAGGTCAGTCATTCCAAACAGAGGCACAAGTTAGCTCAAGCGCCTTTCCCAGTACAAAAGAGCCAAAAAGAAAAATAGTTTCCAGGCAGGTGAAAATATGCGGAATTTATTCAGATGCACTTTGTCGTGTGTACAGAGGGCATTTGCGAGAAAAGTCCTAATCTCCTGCAACATGTGTGGGCCATACGCTTTCTGTGTGAGTACAGGACGTCTTCTTGGCACGGCTACAGTCAGCACCTGCATGTCGCTCTCACCCCACTTCTCTTTGAGCGTGTGTGTGTTCGTCCAAATTCAAAACCTGTGGCACCTGGTCATTTTTAAATGCAAACAGCTGTATAAAAATAAGAAAGGGAAAAGGGAAAACAAACAGAGTACAAACAGTGAGGTCCCTGCCGCTTTGGGACTCTGGATGACCAGTGCTAACAATTAGCTAATTTGTATTTTGTCACTATATTGTCAAAAAACTGTTAGCTTACCTTAGCGTACAGAAATATAATTGATTTACTTGACAATGTCTGTGGAAAGTAATAATTTGCTAATTTGTCTTTGGGTACTACAATTCAAAAAAAGGAAAAAAAGAAACAAAACAAACAAAAGAAATGTTATGAGGAAAAGCCAAATGACGCCTTGTTGGAGCGGTCGTTAGAGCCGTGACCCTCTGAGAGTTGATGACTTTCTCCACTTCACAGATGAATTCTTGTGGAGAAAATTAATCCTGTCACACTGAGCTAAAAACTACTAATAAAATACTTGTGAAGTATGATTAAAATTATTTTTTGGGTTTTGCGATACAACCAAAATATATTTATGTGAATGCATGAGCAAAGAGGTTCAGTGAACATAATTTTATAAATGTAATAGCCCTGCTCTGCAAAAATAATAATAATAATAATAATAATAATAAAATCTAACAAGCAATAGCAATATTTCTTTAGGATCCTAACATTGTTTTCTTTGGCTATCCAAGCTTTTAGCAACATGGTAAAGATTCTTATATGTTTTTTCTTTCCTCGTTCATGTTCCGAATTCCACCGAAGAAATCATTAGCTTCTTTAGCTTTATGTTTTGCACATTTATTTGTAACATCTTCTATTCACTGTAGCCTAAGTATTTTAGCTAATTAGCGATGCGCTTTTTTTTTTGTTTTTTTTTTGCTCAACTTTACTTAGTATTGTTTTTATTATTATGAATTTTTCATTTTTTTTTACACACACAATTCGGCACAGTGGCTCAGTGGTAGAGCGGTCATCTTCTAATCGGAAGACTGACGGTTTGAATCCCGCTCTCCCCACAGTTCATTATGTCGTTTCAAATCCTGATTGCTCTTACATTGCAAATAATAATGTTATACTTTATTACATTTTTCCTGAAAAAAAAAAAAAACTTATTTAAGTAAGCTGTATTATGATGGTTGATAGATAAAAGCTAACGTCTTTTTTTCTGCTCTGATTTTTTTTTTTTTATGACAAAGATAGACCGGTATTACCCCCAATTTACACCGAAAACGGCTCATGAACATCGAGACTCACAAGGGTTTCGTGGGTTCTAACTGGATAGTTTTTGGTGCACTTATGCTTTTTGTTACCTTGTGTTGTTAAAATTGCTTCCATTGTTTTCCTTACATGTAAGTCGCTTTGGGTAAAAGTGTCTGCTAAATGACTAAATGTAAATGTAATTGTAAATGTAAATGTAAATTGTCAGACTGACAAAATTTGCAAGCGATTCACAAACGCAAGACGCTGCAGTAACGCAACGCAACACTTTTGGTGTAACCCCCAATTTACACCAAAGCAGCAGCAGTAGAGAGCGCAGCGTCGCAGCATACGCATGTAAAGCGCTTTCTATTTTAATCAATCTGACAGTTTAAACCGGGTCCAGCATATGCACGTATTACAAGCAGCATGCTTCTACGCACCGATCAACAAACGCTGGAGTTCTATTTTTCAAGCGTATAAAATAGATTGTTTATAAAATGGATGTAATCCGCCAATTGCTCCCCTATTCACTGATATTATTATGACAGGGCAATAAAATGGTGGTTAAATCTGGGCTTTTCAGCATTTACTGCATAGTAACAATAGTTTTCAGATAGCATAAACAGACATATTAATCAAAAAGTCAACCCCCAGAGTTGTCGCGTAGTAAAAACGTAGCTTTAGAGACCGGGCTGTAAACATGATTTTCACACTTGTAAAGTTGCCATTGGGTTTCTCCTTATATTTCCGCTTTTAGAGCCTGCCCTCTGGTGAACGGCTGTATTTTGCTGTATTGTATGGCGGCGCCCTTACTGGAGGACCGTTTAAGAGGTTCCATGAGAGAGGCTTGGCGTATACATGTACTCTACGACGCTACAGCATGGAAACACAGGAAGTAAATACAAAGTGTCAAAATAAACTTCAGTTACCTTTTCAAAATAAAAACTTTCTAATAACATTATGATAAAAAACATGCATCACATCTATGATTTCAGAGAATGTTTGACAATAGATGACAGGTTAATATAATCTACAAAATCAAACACGTCATGTCCCGGAGCTCTTTAGACTTAAGATTAGTACATTCTATACAAGAACAGTGCAATTTGTTCTTGAACAAGAACAAAGTTTTTTTACTTTAGCTTTTTTTTTTTTTTTTATTACAAAATGAACATAACACATAATACTATACAATTGACACAAGTGAAACTCAAGTGCAGAACTCATCCCACATTGACCACACCCACTTCAGAAAAAAGTTCTGCCTAGAGAATGTGTCAAGAACAAGCTGGGCTGCTAGAACAAAATCCTCAGGAACAGGAACAAATTTCCCTGTTCTTGCAGAGTATGTACCAGGAGTTATTCAAAGGCAAACTGCAAGAATCATTTTCAGAATAATCTGCTAGAAAATACTTATTCAAAGTTAGTCTTAACTTTTAAGTTTTGATAAAATATGCAGATACTCCCTTTGCCTATTTACAGCAGAGTAGCCCAATAGCTGGTTGGTTAGGTTTGATATCAGTAGCTAATATTTGAAATATTTATTCACTTTATTTTTTTACATATACTTCAAGGTGGGTGAGCTAATGCATTTCATCGCTACTTTGGTCAAACACAAAGCTGCAAAACAGACTAAAAGTTAACCACAGAGACTTGAAATGTGTCACCAGTCGTTCTCACCTGGCAGAATACTTTTAAACAGTTCGTTTTTGTATATAAAAAAAATCAAAACAAAGTAAACTTTTCCCAGGCGCTCTCCAGGTGTTACTACACCTTGTACTACACACGGCTTTAATCCCATTTACTAAAATCCGCGACGGCGTGATGAGCATTCGCTGCGTGTCTACAATTCACACAGCTTTTGTCACATTAGTCAACAAGGCCCCACCACTACGGGCTGTTTACAAAGCGACGCCTCTCTCCTCTCGTGTCACGTAGCGCCACAATTGGAGGTGGGGGAGCGCCGGCGAATCAAAGCCCGGCGAACGCACGTCATCCTTTGAGGGGGTCTTTGAAATCTGGCCCTCATCCGCACGCCGGAGCGCATCACGCCGCATTAGACAGTTTGTGGAATAAATATTTGACGGGCGGCGATATCACAAGATGCAGAGGAAGCTTGTAGCGCGCAGCTGTTCCCCCCGCCCGACCCCTCCTCGTAGCCCCTTCCCTCTGCCTGGATCCTGCGCACGGCGCCGGTTTAAAGCTCAATTGTGCATTTTACAGATAAAGTAGCAAAACTACTAGAGGCGGTGTTGTGAGCGCCGGTTGCCAGGGCAACACTGGTGGGGAGACCTGCTTCTCCATTACTACTTAATTTAGGTGCTCTAATTGCATTCCACACAATCTGCAGCCACAGTGTTATGTGGAAAAAAAAGTTGGGGTGGGTGTACTGGGTAAAGCCCCAGCCCAGGAGCGAGAATAAAATGCCTCACAAACCAAAAGCGGGGAAAAATGGCTTTCAAATTTACTTTATTGCTGTTTGTGGCGATAAAGTGTTCCGTTTAAAGATGAACCGAAACATTAAATTTCAATTTTGCACAATTCCCAAGAGTGCATTATCATGTTGTTTTTAATTTTCGGACAGCTCTTAATGTTGAAAGTCATCTGCTGAATGAATGGGATGTGAGTGTGGGGTAAAATTGTTCTAATTGTCGGAGCCTCTAGCCTCTGCGCCTCTCTTTCGCTTCAAAAGAGCCTGACTGTCCCTTTGAACCACCACAAGGGCCATGGCCCTGAGAGAAAGCCGGCCCACGATGCTTTTCTTGGGCTGTGGTTTTGAAATGATTGGTAACTGTTGAGCCAGTGTTTTCAGGTCCCTGACCCGCACCACTCAAGTGCCACAGACACTAGATTCAACATAGCCCCAATTATCCTGCACTTCTGCCATGCCACTTCACAGAGCCAGTGGACTGCTGCCTCCTCCAGAGCCACAAACACAGCTGAGAAAGAAATACACACAACATCTTGTCTCTTAAATATTAGCGAGCTAAAATACCTATACCTATTTATGTTGAATGGCTATATCATATAATAATTTTGTGGATAATAAGGCTGCACAATATAACCCAATAACAATACACATTCACTCCCAATGGGACATGTAGACTTAGATTCCCCACTATTCGGTTTTATCTTACCCAACTCCACCACCTACCCTATCCTACACCACCTATAAACCGAAGTTCCAGGCTTACCTTCAGTTTCATGTCGGACTGATGAGATTCCTGTTATCATGGTTTTTCTGTTTGCTTTGTTGTTACGTCTGTGTTGACATTGATGTAGACAAACTAGAGTGACTCTGATTTGAGTATGTGAGCATGTGATTGGCCAAAGCTTTTGTTGGCATTATATCTATTAAAATACTTAATAATTAAGCCTAGATAAGTTTGGACAATTCCTCCAGTATTCTGGTAATAGCTTTTCAATCTATTCATTCATGTCTTTAAAAGGAAGAACAACACTAGCTTAGGCATCTACAGTTGATGATAAACTATCAGTGGTTTCTTTGACTCCCATGTCTAGACATTATATACAATTGTATGTAGTAATGCTAGTAGATATAGCAATTATCAACGTATTTTCGATAAGCTGCAACTTTTTTTTCTCCAAAGAATTAAAAAACATAAATGACCAGTTTTCTTATGTTACCATTAACATAGTTGCACAATATTTGGTTATGTATATCAATATAATGTTAAAACAAGTTTGTCACTTCAAGCTATTATAGAGGTTGTTTTTAATGTTACATTTTTTTCTATATAATCTAAAACTGTCGGCACTTTCATTAAGATCAAACCAAAACATACACTTCATTTTATCATCAGTCATGGAGGAACCACCAAAAAGACATAAAAAACCTTTGTTCGAAGATGGTGAGCACTGTAGTCCAGAGTTAGGAGTAGGCTAGGAGTAGGTACGACAGTGTGATTCAGTGAAGGAAGCTGTAGGGGGAGCTTTGCAAATCTTACTTAGTTCTGCTTTAAAACTAATAGACTAACTTCTCTTTTAAAGACAAACTGTGCCTGTTTTGACCAATTCTCCACTACAAAACAGAGTTCCAGGAATAGTTGAAAACCCATACCTTGCCAAAATGTGTGATATGAACACAAATTTCCATTAAAACTATAATATTTATTGGATATTTATAAAACATTTGCCTCCTAGTCTTTGGTAAATATAAACCCTGAAAAGTGTTACTTTAATAATCTAACCATTTCAACAGTTACTATAAAGTTGCTATTTAAGTTTTGGGCTGAACTGCTTAATTAGCACAGATGCAGTTTTGTGGCAACCAGTCTCTAAAGATCTTTTTCCTTTACTTATTGCAGAAATAAAACAAAATGTCTCCAAAGTTACATGAATAACAAAAACACTCAATATATTGAAGCGACACTTAATAAATGGTGTCAATTGCTTATAGTACATAGATCACAAGGGCTTGCTGCTTTTCTGCTGCAACACGTTATAAAACCATAAAGTTCTTTTGCTTCTGTTGGTACAATTGTTTGCAATTTTTTTTTATTAAACCCATTCTATACAGCAAACAGAATCATTAAATTTAAATCAGTTAAACTGGCTCGTACTGGTTAAAAACAATTTTGATACAGAATATTTTATGGAAATCTAAAAAGTTGTTTATTTCCAGAAAAAGATCTGTGTAAAAATGAAATAAATTGTAGATGGGCAGAAGTAATATTCCATATAAAGCTGATTTCAGGTCGTCAGTGTTGGTGAGCGCATGTGTTTTTGTCGAGTTTGTGCCTGTGTGTTTTTTGATCGGGAGTGGATATCTAAAGAGGGGGCTGCCAGCACTGACCCCTGCCACTTTGACCGACCTGTCCTTTGTCTCTTGTCACCCTGTCCCCCCGGCCCCTCGCCCCCAAACGTCCCCTCAAAGAAAAGATCTCTGGGATTCAGGGTGGGAGCAACTCTTTTATGACTTCTATGCCCATTTCTCTCCACACCCCCTCCCTCTTCTCTCCATTTCAGTCCCATTCGTTCCTGCGTCGTCCTCAGGAGTCGGGGGCCACCATTTATATCGTTCCCTGGGAATTAAGGTCCTGTGGCCCCTTTTGTTGGAGGTAGGCCGGGGGCAGAGTAGGCTGGGACAGGGGGCGAGGGGCAGGGGTGGGATGGCCTTTGTTCCAGTCAGAAGAGTGGGCTTCAGTTCCCACAGACCCAGGGGTTGACAAGGGGCCCGGGCCCCCCCACAGTCTGACAGTGATGAGGTAATGTTTACAAAGCCACGGCCCTCACACATTCACACTTAACATCAAATAAAACTTCGATAAACTGGGGAATATTCAATAATAACTATAATAACATTCAATACAGGTATAATTCATAATAACAACTCTTTGTTAATGCTATTTTTTGACTCAAAAGCTCCAAATATTTCTAGTATATTTCTCAATGAATTAAAAAGTTGATGATATAAAATTAATTTATAAACACTGTTATTTTTAACAGAAATATAATGTAATATTGAGAAGTAAGTGATTTATTTGTGATAAAAATCAGCTTTATTTGATCCATTTCACACTGACCAATCTCCGTGCCGGTTCTGGTTCTTGCCGAGTTGAGTAGAACCAACTTATCACGGCTGACTGATGCACAGTGAATGTAAACAGTGGATGGCAAAAGATTCAGTGGCGGGTGGTGGTGATAGTTGGTGTTAATAAATACAATCACATTTGAGACATGAAGTTATTGCAACAGTATGCTTTATAAAACAACTTTGTACTCAACACAACAAAGAATTATGTCAGACAATGTCTTTCTCCTTCAGACAAACACAACTTTCAGAAATATCGACATGACATCTAGGTTCTACTAAATACTGCAATTTTTAATCACTTGATTAAAGACTGAGGAAAAAATATTCTTCATTACTAGAGAGACTGGAAACAGTTGAAGTACAGTTGTGCTCAAAAGCTCATACCCTGGTAGGATTTCAGATTTTTGGGCCATTTTTCAATTTTCACATTTTTTTCACAAAAAAAAAAACAAACACCCTCATTAACTGTAAATCATAGGCCAAAATAATTTACGCTGAAATTTTAGACTTATTATGCTCTTTTGACATTTCATTAAAAGTGCTATATATCAAGAAAAACTACAATAAATTCCATTCACCAAACAGAAGAGAAAAACAAACAAAAAAAAATGAACAGATACTATTATATGTACTATACAATTTTATAAATTAATAAGACAAATATACATCCCAGTATACTATCAAAAATATTTTTATATAAGTTACCACACTCTTCAAATTACTGTCCAGTTCATTTCATAGTGTCACACCATTTCTGATAACTCAAGGTTTCTTTAGTGTAGTATGAACACATTGTCCTTTTTAAATTATGATCTCCCCTTAAACTGTACCACCTTCTCTATTTGCAAACATTTTTGGATGTTGCTTGGGAGTTGGTGTTTTTCTGCTTTATAAATAATTTATTAATACTGAACTCAACTAAATCATGGAATTTTAGAACCTTACATTTTAAATACAGTGGGTTTAATGGATCTCCATACCGAGCAGTTTTTTAATTAAAAAGACAACAGAAACTACCCAAATAACCCTAATAAAAAGTTTACGTACCCTGGTGATTTTGGCCAGATAACATGCAAAAGTTACACAAACAGTTTTGAATGGCTACTAAAGGTAACCATCCTCACCTGTGATCTGTTTGTTTGTAATCAGTGTGTGTGTATAAAAGGTCAGTGAGTTTTTGGGCTCCTGACAGACCCTTGCATCTTTCATCCAGTGCTGCACTGACGTTTCTGTATTTTTAGTCATAAAAGAACTGCAAAAGAACTGTCAAAAGATCTGCAGTAAAAGGTAATTGAAATCTATAACAGGAAAGGTATATAACAAGATATCCACAGAATTGAGAATGCCAACCAGCAGTGTTAAAACTCTTAAAAAGGAGTGGAAAATGAGGGATGCTGTTAAAACTAAACAAAGGTCAGGTAGACCAAACAAATATTTCAGCCATAACTGCCATGAATATTGTTCAAGATGGAAATAAAAACCCACAAATAACTTCAGCTGAAATACAGGACGTTCTGAAAAAAGAGTGGTGTGGCTGTTTTAAGAGGCACTATAAAAAGGAAGAAAAATGGGCTGCATGTTTGAGTCACCAGAAGAAAGCCATTACTACGCAAATGCCACAAAACATCAAAATACAATTCTGCAAACAGCACAGAAACAAGCCTCAAAACTTCTGACCAACAGTTATCTTTTTGGCCACAAGCATAAACGTTACATTTGGAGAGGAGTCAACAAGGCCTATGATGAAGGTACACATTCCTACTGTGAAACATGGAGGTGGATCACTGATGTTTTGGAGATGTGTGAGCTTCAAAGGCACAGGAAAAGATGAATGCAGCATGTTATCAGAAAATACTGGAGGAAAATTTGCCCTCTTCAGCCCGGAAGCTGTGCATGGGAAGAACTTGGACGTTCATAAATGACGACAATCCAAAGCACAAGGCCAAGTCGACCTGTCTTTGCCTACAGCAGCATAAAGTGAAGGTTCTGGACTGACCATCTCAGTCTCCTAACCTCAAGTTTTCAGATAGCATAAACGGACATATTAATCAAAAATGTATCCCTCCAGAGATGTAACTTAGCTCTACAGACCGGAGCCATTACACTTGTAAAGTCGCCATTGGGTTTCTCCTTAGAGTTCTGCTTTTGCAGCCTGCCCTCTGGTGGAGGGCAGGCTGCAAAATATATCGCTGTATTTCGCCGTATGGCGGCGCCCTTACTGGAGGACCGTTTAGGAGGTTCCATGAAAGACTCTTGATCTAAACCAGAGCAAATCGCCAACTGTTCATTTTTCTTCATTACTGCTTTAGTTAGAAGTAGAATATACTGCCGAGTTCAAGTAAGACAGACTACATAGTAAGTTAGAAATGATGAGTGACTTGGTAAGTACTTGGATTGCAAGAACACATCAAGTGTAAATTAAATAAAAACTTTCTACAGTATATAGTTTTTAGTTACTATTCTTATTTTAGTTGGTACAATCTCTTCAATTCTGAATTGTCTATAAACAACAGCCACTAAGATCAAACTTCACACTCTTCAGAAACTTGTCAATGGGGAGATAGATTAGAACATTTTAGATTTTATTTTATTTATTTGTGTTGGAGGACATTTCCACTGAAAATGATCAAATTCGGGTTAAGTTTTGGCTTTTGATTTACACAGCAGTTATCATTCACCATTCAAAACTGCAACCTCTTAAATACAGCAGTTTTCTTTTGAGAATGCCACCCAGGTTTTGCTGTAAAACCATTATTATCAGACTTGACACAAGGGCCATAATGCCATATAAGATGTAAAGCAGTCCAATGGGACAGCTCACTGTGTCTGTTAAGATATGAGCAGGTGTGTTTCTTTAACCATACTAAACACAAGTTAACCATGTTAGGCATTTTCTGTTTTAAGCCAAATGTGTTGTCTTATTCAGAGAATGCAAAAAACACACAATGAAAGCTTCTAGAGACTTAAATTTTAACTGGGACATTGCAGAGTCGACAAACAGAATGTGACACACACACTTTCAAAACTGTAATTGAGCTATAAAATAGAAAATGAAGGCGGACGATTATTTACTTTTTGTAGGAAGATGCTGCTGTTATGATTTGTCCTGCCACTTCCCACTCCCTCCCACTTCCCAAATATTAGCTGTTGATGCCTGCAGCTCTGACAAGCTCCAGTGAACAAAAAGTTGCAGGAACAACTTCTGCTTAGTCTCCAAGTTGACAAGAGACATCCACGCGACAGGAACAGACCCAGTTAACAGAGCAGATGCTAAATGCACAGCCACCTACGTAAGAGCAAACACTGTTGTAAACACTCTTCACTTCTGGAGGATCTCAGCGGTTCACACCATGATTAATCGAAGTGCAGCAGAAATAGACTGCGAGTGTTGTATAATTGCTGTGTTGGCGTTAGGATGGACATTAGTTTATCCTCATCAGAGTCAAGTTGAACATCAACTCACAAACTCTTGGACTTAGTTGAGTGCAGTTCCATGTTTTGCAGCAGCGGCGGAAGTCTTCCTCTCCATCTCTCCGCCTCTGGACATAGCACTGCAGCGGTGTTTGCAAGATTCCTCGGACTGCCTGTGTTATTCTTCTCATATTGTATATTTGAAAAAGTAGACCAGAGAGAGTGCTGTAGCTCCCCTGGAATGTGTCTCTAAATATAATAAATACGATTTTTGATCACACTGTTCAGTGTTAGCTTTGGAAGTGGACTGTAGTAAAAAGTGGAACTACCATGATCAATGATCAAAAATGTTTTGGTGGTAGTGGTTGTGTCTGGTTGTGCTTTGGTCAGCACAGTGCAGGACACTCCAAATATGAATATGAATATGATAAATAAATGAATATGAATATGATAAATAAGATCTTAGAACTGATGCTGCTTTCAAGTTCATGTCAGACAATTTGAATGGTAGTTATCTTTGAGAGTGGAATTTATTTTTGCAAATTTACGTCCTTTTTTTGCAAACCCGCAAATGCCATAATGGAGTTCAATTGCCTCTACTGTTTATGTACAAAAAATATGTTATAAGTTGTTACCAGTACCTTACTGATGTTGAACCTAGGAGGAAGTGCATAAGGATATTATTAAAGTTTTATTTGGTGATTATTTTTTGGAAATCATTCTAAGAAAAGTAACTTGTTGACACAATAATATAATAATATATACAGTGATACAGGCTTAAATAGGCACATCAGTATAATGCATGTCAGGAATTTCAACCTTTCACTTACTCGTTGTTCTGCCATGTTGAATTAGTCAGAAGTTGGGCTGTTCGTGTTGCTTCTAGAATTCTGATGTACCCGAGTTGATCAAGCGTCTCTTCCATGTTGGAAACTCGTTCATACAAGAAACCCAACACTACTTGAAAGCAGCATTATTCTAAACGCTTTCGGGATGTATGCATGTTAACCTGACTTTCATGTAATATGAAAAAAACATGCCCATGTACTCTGTCAATATAGAATAATGAGTAGGATAAACAGAAGTTGCGTTTCCATAAAAAAAAAAAAAATCACATTTTGAAATACTGTATTGCATTAGACATTCATTCAGTAATCTCCTACTGTTTATTTCAAGCCAATGGCCTGTTAGTTGCAGAATTACAGACAGTCAGTCACTCTGAAATCATTTACTTATCCCAGATTCTCCTGAACATGCATGTCTTTAGACAGTGGGATGAAGCCGGAGAAAACTTACACAAGTGGGGTGGCAAGTGGGGGTCCCCTTTGTTAGACACTGGGAAATTTACCAAAACTGTCATGATTTAACCCCCTCCCTGCCAAAATGATAGTGGTGTCAATTGCACATGTGATGTCAATTTCCAAATAAAACTGCTAAGTTTATTTTATAAGTTTATATATATATATATATATATATTCCAATTTCAGAATAATTCTGCCTAGTGTGGCCAGAATGTGTCACTTCAATCTAAATATTTCCATAGCAATCAAATCTACAAATGTAGGGCAAGGCATGGTAACTTTATTTATTTAGCACAATTTATACACTCAAAGTGCTTTACAGAAATAAAAGACAACAAGATTAGATTTAGAAACATAATAAAAATAAAAACATTTTAAACGAAGAGTACAGATAAAAAATTCTTTAAGTTGTAATGTAGGTGGAGCTAAAAAGGAAGATTTTTAACCTCCCCTTGAACATTGTTAAAGTTGAGGATGTTCCAGAAACTAAACGCTACTTCACCATGTTTAGTTCTAACTATGGGCACGAGCAGAAGCCCTGTCCCAGATGTTCTCAGTACATACATCTGTACAGTTATCTAACCTGCTGGAGAAAAAAAAGCAAGGATAAATTTTTTTAAGTCTGGTTTACACATTATCCCTGTGATTTTGAAAATGTTTTTAAGGTGATAAAATGCAGATGATGTAGTTGACTTAATGTGACAGTGGAAATTCAAGTCTGAGTCCAGGATGACCCTCTAGATTTCTAACCTGGTTTTTAGATTTTAGGTGACTGCTGACACTTTATCTTTGCTTCTGTGGGCCAAAGATGATTAGTTCAGTCTTGGTTCTGTTCAGTTGGAGAAAACTATTTTGCATCCACATGTCAATCCAGACGTCAATCTGTTCGATGCAGTGACACAGTGAATGGATTGGTCCATTTTTACCTGCTGTGAGGGAAATGTAAATCTGAGTGTCATCTGCATAATTATGGTATGATACGCCACAGCTGCGTATTAATTGGCCTAAAGGAAGCATGTAAAGATTGAATAAAAGAGGTCCCAGGATAGACTCCTGTGGAACCCCACATGTAAAGGCCATTTGGTCTGATACACAGTTACCAACTGAAACAAAGTACTTCCTGTCTTGAAACCATTTAAGAGCAGTTTCAGTGATACCTATCCATTTCTCTAGACGAATGTCACTTGTAACTTGTAATGTCACTTGATAAGTGCAGTCTCAGTGCTGTGATGATACCTGAATCCTGCCGGAAAAGGATCAAAGCATTTGTTAGGCAATAGATATACAACTTTTTCAATGACTTTTCCTAAAAAGGGCAGGTTTGATATGGGCTGATAGTTGTTGAGCACTTTAGTGCTTAGCAGTGGTGGGAAGAGTACTGAAAAATCATACTCAAGTAAAAGTACTATTACTTACCAAAAAATGTAATGTGAGTGGAGTAAAAGTACCTGTCCTAAATACCACTCAAAGTACGAGTAAAAAGTAGCCCCTTCAAAAGTACTCAAGAGTAGGGAGTAGTGAGTATTGTGCTGTGACTTATTCCACCTTATACGCTTATTTGCCATTCATAAACTACAATTTTAAATTGCCATGCAAGAACACATTACATTAACATGTACATCTATAATTAAGTCGACAAAAAGTAGGTTAATGCGTTTATATGTTAAGCGAAATATGTGTAACTTAAGAGGCATAAATCTAATGATAGGTTAATGCTTAATGCACTTTGAACCCAGCTAACAAGCTAAGGGTGTCCAGCAGCTGGCGCCTCGAGTTCGTGCAGCACTGACAAAATACATTCAAATTGCGCATTGTATTCTGCAGTATATTTAGTAGCGGTTTAAAGCCATTTTGCAATTTAAGTCATTATACATAGGCCTACAGTATAACCAGCAACAACCCCGCTCCCTGTTCTCATCAATGACGACAACTGACGAGATAGTCTTATTAAGCAGCTGTTGCTTGTGATGATTTTTGCGTCTTCTCGAACACGTCCATACTGCTGCATTAATAAAATGACCGTGCCTTCACTCCAAGCTGGTTGCTAATCGCTAACGCAATTGTTTTTGGACGAATAATTTCGGTTGCCTGAAACATTCGGTGCATCCCTAATTCACATTGGCTCATAAAACCTAACACAGTTTTATTTATGCCCCCCACACTATATTTGTGACGTTTATTATTATACCCTTTAACATAAATATTTAAGATATGATACTTAGCAAATATGAAATCTTACCTTGATGTGCTTTTTTAAATTAGAGGAAGAACTCTTGAATGCTGATATTTCAACCGGTCTGGGCAAGCAAAGTAGACATGACATAACGACACGATTGCTCTTCTTCACCTTCATTGTAAAAAGCTCCTTCAGGTACGGCCAAGGATGCTGAAGTGCTGTATTTGAGTTACTGCATGTTGAAGCATCCACCACACTCCCTTCTCCTCCTCCATGATTAAACTAAATTGGCGCCAGGTGTTTAGAAGTCTGTCTGGTCTGATGCAAGTTTTCTATGCGCGATGTGATTGGACGGGACTCACTGGACTAATTATTCTCCTTAACCAATCATTGACAGGAAAAAAAAAAATAAACAATGTAGCGACTGCAGGTTGAGGGAAAATAGTGCAGTAAAAGTACCGATACAGCACTAAAAATGTACTCAAGTACAAGTAAAAGTACACTGTTTTTAAACTACTTAATAAAGTACAATTCCTGAAAAAAAATACTCAATTACAGTAATGAGAGTATTTGTAATTCGTTACTTTACACCACTGGTGCTTAGTCATCCAGGATATAATGAAGAAGGCATAAATAAAGTCATCTGAATGTCCATATGCCTTTGTTTAAACGTTTTCCTCAAATTGGTAAGTGCTAACTTGAAGAGAATAAATCCATCTCCTTTTAAGTAAACACTGACTTGTTGAAAGCCTCTGAGCCACTGTCCCACCAGAGGATTGTGTTCCGTTTCCCTTGCGCCTGATGCTCGATAGCGGCCGCAGCATAATGGCATCTATTGTTGAGTCTAATCCATAGCACTGATATGATGCTAATGAAGGGATATGTAATCGTTATCCACAGGCTCGGTCATGTTTTTTGCACTTGGGAAGGATTTGTATGGGGATATGGGATCAGGGTTAATCTTGTTTCAGTTTGAGGTCAGCTTTGACTCAGTGTACCGTTTATAGCGCTTAGAGCTTTATCTCTTGGCATATGTTTCGGCTGCATGCAAGTGTGAGTGTTTTAATGTATTTTTAAGTGTTTATGAGATTAATTATTTTGCCCGCATGTTACAATTTCTTTCATAACTTCAACTGAACTTTTACAGCTGCTAAACAGACAAAAATATCACAGATCTTGTTTTTTTTATTTTTTTATGAAAATATAAGCAAGAAAATTGGGTAAAATCATTTCCTAATTATGAAGACACAGCAGCCCATCCCACTTCAGAATATGCTGGAGTGTTTATCGCAGGAGTAGAGCAACCAAAATCTAAAATTAGGTTAAAAATTTGTTCACCATAATTCTGAAAAGTTTCAACTCTGTGGAGAAGTGGAGATTCAAATTCAGAGATTCGGATTTAAATATGCATTATAAACAATAACTACTATGAAAATACAATATATTAAGTATTATTTACAATATACAAACCCAATCCCAAAAAAGTTTGGACACTGTGTAAAATGTAAATAAAAACTGTTTTGCAAATCTCATAAAACTATATTATATTCACAAAAACAACATATTAGGTGGGGCGGCAGTAGCTCAGTGGGTAGAGCAGTCGTCCTTCAACCGGAAGGTGGCCGGTTCGATTCCCACTATACCCACAATACTGTCGTTGTGTCCTTGGGGAAGACACTTAACCCACCTTGCCTCCAGTGGCTGTAACACTGGTAATTACTGTAGAACAATGTAAGTCGCTTTGGATAAAAGCGTCAGCTAAATGAATAAATGTAAATGTAAATGTAATTAGGTCTTGAAACTGAGGAATTTTAACATTTTATAAAAAATAATAGCTATTAGCTATATAACGTAAATTGCAAAGACCTTGAATATCCCAGCATCTACAGAAGATTAAAAAAAAAGAAAAATTTAGAAAATCTGGAGAAATCCATGAAAAGGAAAAGGTCAATGGTAAGTATGGGAGGCTCAAGCAGTCCTGCCTTAAAACAGGTCTGTGTCTGTTCTGGAAATCACTGCATGGTTCAGGAACCCTTCCAGAAGTCTCGTCCACATTAAAGAGTTATAGCTTTATCCAAAAAAGAACATGTGAACACCATCAAGAAACACCGTCGTCTTCTCTGGGTCAAAGGTCATGTAAAATGGACTGAGGCAAAATGAAAAACTGTTCTATGGTCAGATGATTCAAAATAGAAATTAGTTTTTGTCCCAAAAACCTCTTCTTCTAGAATTCAATTTGCACTCTGTAATATGAAAATTATCAAAGCAGCTATTGTGACTAAAATCTACACACTATTAAAAACACACTGTTTTTAGTATGCATGCGTCTAAAATAAAATATCACTTGAAATAATCTGCATCTGGAACTTTTCTATTTAGCAATTTAAAATTTCCGATAACATTATACTTGCTTTGGGAGATACTTTTAATTCCGTGTACAAAAAAATCTGCTGTAGTTCAAAGCAGGTGACTACTTCCGTTCTTGTCTTGAAATAAAGCTGCAGTGAAAGCCTCAGTGACCAGGCCCTGCATCGAGCTGCTCACAGTTACAAAGAGACAATTGCTGCAATTTCCTCTTTGCCTTAATCATCTCCTTTTTTATGATAAGGATGTTGCTAACTGCGGAGGTGATGTTACATTCTAATAAAGTCAGACGGTTAATAATGTAATCTTAAATTACGCCATAATTACTGGCTCTTAGTCACTGGGGGATGCTGTGTAATTCAATCACTGGGCCCTTCGATACTGTACAACAAAAAGGCACGTTATCGGGGCTATTTTAGCGAGGAAATGAATAGGGCTGCCCGGCTCGGGGGTAATTAGACAGCACAGACACACAAACCAGACGCAGTTTCAGCCGCTGGGCCTTCTTATTCATCAGGATTGCAGACAGATGTGTGTGTGGGGTGGTTTGTGGACCGTCTTTTTTGCAAGGCAAACTTCTGTGGAAATGTTTCAGGTTTGCACAAATCAGTCACAAAAATGCACAAATATGCATTGGATCTTTTGATTTGTAAAAAGGTGTTGCTCATTTTGTCTGTAGTGAAGGTTGGGGTGGTGGATGGGACACAAAACATAGCACTTTACCATTAAACAATTTAGATCTTTGAGAGGTGAGGTTCATAAAAAGTAGTTAGAAAGAAATGCAGAAAATTGAACTAAATGAGATCTAATCTAAACTGTGATTATTTTATTTTTTTTGCCTGAATTAGATTGTAAAAGGCTTTTATGTTAACATCTGTGACATTTATCACAAATGCCCAACAGCAGTGCTATAACAGTTATGTCTATGTATTCTGCATCAATTGTTCATAATAATATTACTAAGGTTTATCAATGATTACATTTTCAAATTCAGATAACATTTAACAAAATCTTGAATTTGAAAAGACAAATATTGTTTAAAGTTTGTGGAAATATCTAACAATTAAGGTCAGTAGAGGAGTGGTCTCACAAACAAATTACAAAACTCATCGAAACATCAACAGACTGTGTGTCTGAGGTACTATTGTGAAGTCATTAAGAAGAGCTTAGTAGCCTTAGACTGAAAAAGAGGTCTGATCCCAGAACATTTCAGTAATGGAAATGGCCCAACCTTAAAAAAATAAGTTGTGTAATTTTTATAAAGTAAGTTAAAGGGCTGTATTTTCAAACACTCATGACTGTTGCCTGTACCACTCCCTCTGCTTTACAATAAAGAGATAATTTCCTTTGCTAGTATTCCATCTAGTGGTTTCCAAACAGAAGAGAGAACTCCTTAAATGGGTTGAAACAATAGCAGAGGTGAAAAATTTGCAGGTTTAACTTTAGGTTTGAAAGCAGGGGGTGTTTCTGGCACTAATAGAAGTTGGTCAAGTCTCCACAGAAGTCCTCTTTAACCCCTAACCATCGTCTAATGTGAGCTCAGTGCCCCCATCTTTCTCTGTGTGGACCCAATGAGAATTCTTTCACACCTCCATTTGTCAGCACCACCCGCAAGTGCCACAGCACCCAAACCCAATTTGTCATTTATTTTCAAGATGCTTATTTCTTTAGAGGCGCTTCCCGCTAGATATTATGTGGCAGACAAAATCTAATGCCCCTCAATAGGTTTTCCCAGGAAAAGGCAGGAATTAGATTTGCGAACTGGGAACTTCATTTGGCGGGAGCGGCGCAGACTTCAAGTGCGTGGGGGGATGAAAATCCATACTGCAGCGTTGAATCAGCATTTCGTCTTCCAACATTGCCTTGTTCTTCAACCTCCGGCTTGTTGACAAAAGAGATTCACTTTCCGGATCCAAAAATAGGGGGCGCTGTGATGTCCCTTTTGACAGCAGTAAATGGAGTGGAATGCACTTGATGCCTACAAAAATTGATTGACCTACACAGACTGGAACCAACTTACTGTTAAAATCTACCGCCCAAGTGTTTTAATTATTGTACATGTTGGGTTCATTTATATATATATATATATATATATATATATATATTATTTCTAATTAATTTTTTTGTTTTATTTTTCTACTGTTCTCAAGTTGTTTTATTTACTGGAGCTTGAGATGCTGTAGACTGACTGCAAGCTCCAATGTTTTCTGATAGCCATCTTTGCATAGCGTTTATGAGGGACACTATTTACCAGTCCACAACAACTCGCTTTTTAGAGTCGCTTTTTATTGTAAATAGTCCACTCCTCACCGGCGTAGACCAACACAGCGCCCTCCTCACAGCGTAACCACTGCCGAAGAGAAAGCTCAACTAGCTGACAACCCAGTGAAGGGGTCAGGTGCAAGGCCTCGACCAGAAAACGGTGTCGGAGAATGGATGTGGCGCTGTTCCAATTTGTGGGGTCAGAGAGTGGAGAAGATGGAGTTTAAGTTCCAGGGGTCAGAGCTTCATCTCACAAGGTAGAAAACAAATACATTTTCATGTCACGCTGTTGAAGAGTTGACATAAAAACACACCTGACCTGACACACCTGGGCACGGATAGTCACCACAGAGGGCTTAGATGGAGAGATGTAACATGATAAATCTGACATTCACGTTTTTATTTTTAAGGCCTGACTGGGACCAATTACAGAAGTAGATGAGTCTTCAAACACAACAATATAGATTATACTGTACTCTATATTAGTACAATGTGGTCTTACAGGTGAGAGATAATTTTGAGCACATTTTCATCCTACATTACAATTTTAGAACGGATTAGTGATACTATCACCAATTTTAGCAAATGGTTTATTGCGCTTGATAATGAAGGGAATCAGGAATTGCTGTGGTCATCTTGAGCATAACAAGTCCAATCTGCCAGATTTCACAAAATCAACAGTAAATGCCAATAAGAAAAAAAACTCAGACATTTGATGACCATTTACCTGCTGAATATCACTGAAAGATTTAAAATTACTTAGGATATTACAATTCAGGAATAGGAAGCCATAAAGGATGTTAAACATGACTCCATCAGGCCAGAACACACAATAACAAGGCATTAGGTCCTGTGCATAGGAAATTGTTGAATAGCCTTGTGAGTACATTTAGGCATTTAGCAGACGCTTTTATCCAAATACAACTCACATTAAGCTTCCACTCACAAGTGTTGCAGCTGGAACACTACTGGAGGCAAGGTGGGTTACGCGTCTTACCCAAGGACACAACAACAGTATGTACTGTGGGTAGAGCGGGAATCAAACCACCAACCTTCTGGTTATAGGACGACTGCTCTACCACTGAGCCACTGCGTCCCAGAGTAGACTGTAAACTACTCGCCGCTCCACTCAAGATAGGCTGACGTTATTTTCTTTTTCGAGCAGCTCTGCGACAATCTACCAAGCTGCAGCAGGAAACACAGGAAATAGGCCTCAAGGGTCAAAATAAACTTCAGCTACACTACAAACTTAGTGTAGGTGATGTAGACATTGCTCCTCGCCCCCAGGACTTCAGAGAATGTTGCACCATGCATGACAAGAAGTTTATTCTTGAGGTGGAAACATTTAATTTACTTTAGGGTACAACAACAAACACCCATTTTACAAGAATAATGTAAAGAAGGAGTAGCATGGAGCTCAACAGACATAACTTTGGGTTAAGATGATGAATAACTACCCACAGTCCTTGGTGCTCGTTTGTCACGGGCCAGATTTTACTGTCAGGAACAGGCGAAAAAACTCGCGATGCAGACCCCACAAATGACAGATGTTTCACAAGGGTTTATTTCCAGGACAAAAGTACAAAATCACAATCCAAAAACAAGGTCAAAACAAGTCTAAGGTCTGAAACACGCTTAAGTTCAATTTAGAAAGGAGGAATACACAGTTCAATAAAAATATGCAAGTTAAATGGCCAGCGAACTCACAACGAGGCAGAGGTGGAGCACATTAGGGGCGGAGCAGGTAATCACAATGGAGGTAAAGACCCCATGGCTGGAAGCCAATCTGAAAGACAAACAAGGGTATGGCACTTCACAATAAGACACAGGAAATAAAATACACTACATAACCAGGCTAACACAGAACATGATGGGTGGGAACGTTAACCCTTGTCAACAAGTTCTCGTCTAGTTCTCGGTCTATAACTACTCTACACTACTGTTTACTTATTACAAGGTACATTTAGCAAAGCATTTGAAGTGGTTAAGTTATTTACTGTGTTTTCACATAAATGTATTAAAGTTCACTGCACATGAGTCTTTTTTATAAATTTTCTCAAAGTTGAAACGGCAAAGACAAGCTGCTGAAGTGACAACACATTCAGTCCAGAGTCGACAGAGGCACTACTGTTATACTTATCAACACTATTAGGGTTTGTGGAAAATCAGTTGCTCAAATGGCATTCAAATTCAAAACTTGTATTTTTTTTATATTTTTAGATTAGTGCCTTATTAAACAAATTTTAGGAACTTTTATGATGTACCTTAGTAGTGTTGGATTTCTTTTCAAAGCCCAAACCAAACTGCAAATATGGGTCTGTTTCATCATGTTGGAGCTACTTCTTAGCTTTTCCGTAGCCTGTATGTTTAGCCTGGAGGATTAAACTGGTTCTAGTCTTACACTTGGCTGACCACAGAGTAAACCTAGGCCAAGATCTACATTTAGAATTGTTGCTTTGGTACAGACCTACTATTACAAGTCTAGTTTTGACAGACCAATAAAATAAAATAATAAATCATGTGAATGCACTGTTCAAGGAGCTTATTCCATGCTCTGTGACAAAAGCCAGGGTTTTTAGCACTCCTGCCTCACAGCAAGAAGGGCCTGGGTTTGATCTTTGGGCAAGGCAGGGTCTCTCTGTGTGGCGTTTGCATGTTCTCCCCATGTCTCCATAAGTTTCCTCTACCACCAAAAACATTTACAAGAGTCCCTCTCTACTCCATGGGACCAGGTCATCGTTGTAAATAAGAACTGGTTCTCAATTGACCTAGCTGGTTAAATAAAAAAACAAAAAAATAGGTTTAAACCTGTATAAAAACAGACCTTTTTGCCTTAAGTTAATACAAAATATTTTGAGTTTATTTGGGAAAACCTCAAGCAGTATTATGTAGGCTTGTCAAGATACTGATAAAAATGCTCATTTTTTGCTGTCTTCAGGACCTTTAGTGGGTAGAGCGGTCGTCCTTCAACCGGAAGGTAGGCGGTTCGATTCCCTCTCATACTCCACAGTTCATACTGTCATTGTTACCTTGGGCAAGACACTTGACCCAGTGGCTGTAACACTGGTCATTACTGAAGAACAATGTAAGTCACTTTGGATAAAAGTGTCAGCTAAATGAATAAATGCAAATATTACTTACTGCAATGTTCAGGAAAAAAATAGAAATAAATGCAAATGAACATTCAAAGCAAGTTACCAGTGAAATGTCTGAATAATCTAAATGGCTTTGGAAACAGTGTACTCAATTTTATGTACTCATCTTGGAAAAAGTGACAATGGGACATCCTTAATTGTGTCAAATTAAATGTATGAAGTGGTCAAAAAGATGGGTTTTAGCAGGACAGACAACTGTGAAACTGTTGGTTTTGTCAACTGTGATAACTCTTCATGTCAGGTCCAACAGTGTGAAACAAACACCATTTGACCATTTGACTGGGCTGTGTTATATTGAGTTGTACGTCTGTCAGGCTAATATATACCAGGATTGACTCCACGCGACTTGCTGAAAATCACTTGTTTTCTGGCCTCCGATGCTGTCCGCTCATGCGTCCAAAACAATGCGGGTAAAAAGCACAACTGCATCATCACCCCAATCCCCTATTACACACAAGCCCCGACGTAAAACACCTGTATCAATTTGCTTTAAAAACACGTTTCTCACAACCCAATTGGGTGGTTTCAGAGATATATGATGTCCCTTCAGATACGGGGAAAAAAAAATGGCTGGCGCCCAGGAAGCTCATTTGTCCAGCTTGATGATGTGGTGTACCCGTTAACACCGTGGCTGCCATTAAGGATGAAGAACCTGCCCCCCCCAAAAAAAAACAGTAAAGTAGTAGCACCCAATCCCTAACACCCAACAGTGTAACGACTGACCACCCGCCGCCGCATAGAGGGCATAAATCAAGATAATTCTAACTGCGCCTTGAACTCTGAACTTGTTGCAATTTGAAGAAAGTGGGGGGTAAGGGCGGGGTAAAAAAAAAAAAAAAGACTAGTCTTGTTTATGTGTGCGCGGGCGGACATGTGAACACGTGCGTTCGTCGGTCGCGATTAGTCACCGGCGTCCGGATCGAGGCGGCCGTCCCATCTAAACGCTCTGTCTTTATGAGCCATTAATCTTCGACTCGGGCCATTTTTATTACCGCCAAAGCACTTGCCGAGCCACCAGCTGCATGATACTGCATAGTGGAAATTAATAACCCACCCATCTCTGCCGTACTATTCCCCCCCTTGTCCATACCCCTCCTCTTGCGCACCTCTCCATCACCGCCCCCTGCCCGGGACCTTCCATGTGATAGAAGATGCAGGGAGATGATTTTCCACAGAACGTTTCGGTTGCTATTTATGTCCTTGCATTCATTAAAAGTTCCGTTTCTTCAACTTCCACACATTTCTAGACATTTAAAAATGGTTGCATTTCCATTGTGTAAAAATATTTTACACAGTTGAACAAATCAGTCAAAACTAAGTACTAACTCTGTAGTCTTGAAGCTTAATTGAACCCAGTGAAAGGAGCTGAATTGATTTAGCCTGCTTGAGCTTTAAGGTTAAGAGGTATTTGAAAAAAAAGCTCTACAGTGGTGGAGAGGTTTGTGTACCTGGTTTTGGCCGCGGGAGATTGGGGGTTTAAATGCCTTGGAGAGCACCTCCAGTCAGAGTCCCAGACCCAGTCTGTGCCAGACCCTACCCCGGGTAAATAGAGACGGTTGCATCAGAAAGGGTATTTAAACAACGCCAACATGCAAATGGCGGCCTGAGATGTAGTTTTTTATTTTGCAGGGCCAGTCATTTTTTGAGTATAGTTCTGATAAAATTGTGTGCATCAGGACTAATTTATACATCTAATAGTACAAAAGTATTATCAAAACACAAATTAACAAAGCAAACTGAATTTTGCATTTGTTGTTCTATGCTACGTATGTAGCCAGCAGCCAATAGATTTTAGAGACTCATCTGTTCACTCATCGCTTTAACCATGGAAAGCAAGTTTACAAAAAAAAACGTGTTGGCCGGATTCAAAAGTTTTGCATTTGGTAGAACGTTTGTGTAAAATAATGGCTAAACTACAAAAAAATCTTTGTGTTTGGGGGCCTCTTTTGTAATGACAGTGCATGTCAGGAAACATGAGAAGAACATTTGTTACGTTTAATGTCAGAGACTCTAAAAGCAACTGGTGGTGCTCACTTTCAGTCTAGAACCTTAAACTCATCACAGACTGGATTAGTTTCTAGGATGCTCTAAATTTGTTACAGCAATGTGTCAGGCCTCAAACACATGAAAATCTCTTTCCAAACCTTGACATCACAACACTATATCCATTGTTAAGGATTTGAGTACATCATTATCTGTCTTTTTATCTTTCATACTCCCATGAGGTGGACTTTTGGAATAAAAATGACCATAAAACCTTTTCAGACTACAAATAAATTCAGGGCTACTGTTTATATGCGCTAATGATGAAGTGGTTTGCAGTAATGATTGTGCTCCAAAAGAACAAATAATAATAATGATAATCAGAGCTTTGATGTGTGCTATGTGGTGATTGACAGGCGTGACTGACAGTGAGTTTACTGCAGCATTTATTCCTTTCTGCATATTTAAAACAATGTAGATATGTTTGAGAAGAGACTTTTAATGCTTCATTACTATCATACTTGGGCTCTAGTAGTTTGTATTTAATTCCAATCCAAATATCATTATTATACATAAAAAAACAACAAGATTTAATATATTTCATAGAGTTTATAGCTCTGCACATGAATCTTTAAATGACATGATGAATTACAGCTGCATATAATCACACACAATTTTCAGCAAACATTTGACTTGAATCTATTTTTTTTTCAAGCGGCCATCTCAAAAAGTTTGAGATTTAATTCCGTTTAAATCATGGTTTTATTTTACATTTACACAGAGATTCAAACTTTTTTATGTGACTCTTAAAACCACATTTAAAACTGCTGTTTCAAGATGAATTGTTATTGAATAAGTTATTTTTATAGTTTTGAGTGTCTCTTGAGACAACCATCACCTTCAAAAGAAAGGGTTGTATCAAGAGAGATGCAGCTGGTGCTCCACTGCTGCTGGGATCTGCTCACTGACACACTGTCGATCTGTTACAGACTGGATCATTAAAACCTTTGTCAGTTCAACTGTCTGTTTCATTGTTATGGCGATGTATCCTCTATTAAGGTCATATTACACATACAGTTAACCCACATTGGTTGTGTCACAGTGAAAGAAAGAAAATGAGGCTCGGCAGAATGTGCCTTACCAACAAGCTATTAGTTATGCTTTCCACACTTGCAAGCTCCACTGTAACCAATGCGTGATCTGAGAATGAACTCATGCCTTCAGGACGCAGGCACAAGATGCCACTGGTGAGGACCAAGAGAGGCATCACATCCCATAAAGTATTCAGCCACTTTATCAACTCAGATAATGTTTTTATTTTTATATGGCACTCTTTTTACATTGTACTGGACTTACTGATGTCCTGAACGTTATTTATGTGAATGATTGTGTTACGTACAGTTAGGTGTCCTGTCTGCGGTGTTATATGTGTGTTATATGCGGAGTGGCTCACTGTTACCACCAGTGGTTGTCCTTCAATTGGAAGAATGGTGGTTTGATTCCTGCTCTCCCCACAGTTCATACTGTTGTTGTGTCCTTGGGCAAGATACTTAACCCACCTTGCCTCCAGTGGAGTTCCAGCTGTAACACTGGTGAATAGAAGCTTAATGTAAGTCGCTTTGGATAAAAGCATCTGCTAAATGTGTAAATGTAAAATATGTTAATGTAAACCTCTGCAGGCTGGTCTTTGTGTAACTGCACCACAGGTGTGCAGTTACACAAAAAAAAGAAAGAATGCTTTTTTTTAATAGTAGCTGCTAAATATAGCAGCTAATGATATAAACAATGAACAATATCAGCTAAATCCGACTGTTCCCTGCTGGAAGACCAGTTAAGTGACATACAGCTAGAACACAACATCATGTGACAACAACAGATCAAGAGTACCAGGCCACATTAACCATTCTCATTGACCAATGGGAAGCACCGGAGATTATACAAGTCCTGATTTTGTCCTAAAACAAAAGATACAGCACATAGAGTGTTAAGAACGAGGCCAATGCCGCTGCACTTGATGTCCGCTTATGAAGCCCATTCATTATCGGCCCCAACATGCTTCAGCAGCCTCTAAAAGTAACAGGAGTGACACCGTGACAAAATTGAAAGTTGGAAATTGTTTTTCTGCCACGGTGTGCCATCAGAGCAGAGCCGTTCTCATTTCCTGTTGAGAAGTGCATTGCATTGTGGGGAAAACATATAGGCTTTTGTGATATAAATCCCTGCTGGTCATCCATCACTTACATAAGAGTTCGAACTTTCTTGAACTAAGTTGGATTTTAGTGCATGTTCCTGTGCTGGATTAAACTTTGCCTGTTATAATTTGTCCTAAAACATCTTTCCATTTGCATAGATGCTTTCTGGAATGTAACTTTTCTATAAAAAACACAGTAACATAAAGTTTGAAAAGGACCGACAAGCATTTGATCCGGCTGCTTCAAAGCATCAAGATCTCTCTAAACACAAATCAATACCAGCAATATTTAGACCTAAGAGAGACTCCAAATGAACTCCAGCGATTATGCTACACCACGGCCTCTCGCTCTCTGCAGTTGCTTTGCATAATGAGATAAACAGTGCATACAAGCCCCGGCGACCCACGCACCACCTCGGCCCGGCCGCCGTTTGTGTAGGAGACCCGCCTCCGTTTCCAACCTGGCACAGTTGATAGATGAGCAGTGGTCTCTGGAGACTCTCAGCGGCTTATTTATTCCCCGGGACATGAAATATACTGCTTAACACAGCATCACTAGAATGTGCAACAGTCAACTTGGGTTACAACACCGAGTGGTTTATGTAAAATACGTGAAAAGGCAGATGTGTTTGTGGAGTCTGGTCACAACAGTGCACAAACTAAGTAGCATCAATGTTTAGCCTGGTACCAACGGCTTGGTCCGTGTTGAACAAACTCATAGTTTCAGTTGACAAATCATAGCAAATCCAATCAATTATGACTCCACAAAAAAAAAAAATATCAGCCACAGTTAATTCTACCAGCACAATTTCTGAGAAAAAAACTGTTTAACCACCATATTGTAATAGGAATCAGCAAGACCGAAAGTCGCTATGTAGATGTTAATATCATTTGAATACAAGGTACACTTAACCCACCTTGCCTCCAGTGGCTGTAACAGTGGTAATACTGTAGAACAATGTAAGTCGCTTTGGATAAAAGCGTCAGCTAAATGAATAAATGTAAATGGGTACTCTCTGGATACTCGGCCTTCTTCCCATTGTCCAAAGAGATGCATGTTTGATCACTGCATGCTGTCTTTAGTGAATGGCTGTCAGTGTTTGTGTCTAAATGTCAGCCCTACGACTCACTGGCCATTGTCCAAGGTGTACCCCGCCTCAGGCGCAAAGTTCCACTTAATTTGTTGTTAGAATTAGTCCTTTTTTAATTAAAGGAAAAACAGGAAAGGTTCTTAGTTGAGATTGGAACAGCAAAAAAGAAAACTTAATGGCGCAAAAAAGAAAATGTAATGGCTGTCGTTGGTTATAATGTATATATACTGTATATATATATTTTTAAACCTAAAGTGCGTATAAACTCATGTGCAAAATAGAAATGTAATGTAGCTTTTGTAAAATGTTTGATGTATGTGTATATATTTTTTTATGCTGTGTATTTTTGTAGATTTTCCTGCCTATTTTTTTGTGTTAAAAGGCATGACAGCCTGGCTCCAGTAATCACTATGTTGTATGTTTGCCTGTTTACCACTGCCTCTTCTCTATCAACAACACCTTCATAAACAGAGGAGACAGACGAAGTGCACTGCTTTCTCTTGATGATGTCATCGCCCTCACCACAGATAACCTCACGTGCTCCACGATGACATCACAGCCACACCTTATTGCTCTATTTCCTCCACAGCGGTCATGAATCAGTTTAATTGAGCGCTTTTATGCAAGCCGCCAACCCTGGACTAGGTCTGCAGGATGTCAGCGGTGGGTGTTTGAGGGTTGAAGGTTGGCTTGGGTCTACACGCCTCGAGGCGTCCAAGTATCGGATTTGAACCGCGACCCTTGTGGTGTCACAGTTCCAGGGCCTTGTGTGTTTGCGATTGGCCCAGAGCCGCTGTGCGCAGGGCGGGTTCAGAGAGTTCGGGGTCCTGGCCCGTGGAGTTATAGGCTCTACAGGGATTTGGGCATGGCCGAGGTCCGGGCACCTCCTCCTCTTCCCCTCTTCATCATCCCTGCCCTCAGGCGCTAGACAATCAGCTTCTAAAGAGAGCCATGCAGCAAGGAAGCAGCAAATGTATAGAGCAGTTTTATACAACAAACTACAAGATCCATTAATTATTCACAAAAAAAAAAGATTGGAAAATAAAAAAGAGGCTAGCATTTTCTCCAAATACTTTCCTACCTCAATCAGTAAATTTTATTAGAGATCTACAAGTATTTATGATAAAATAAGGGTTGAATAGCTTCATTTTCAATCAGCTCTTGCATCCTGATAATTGAGGCAGGAGCTCTCCACCAACCGGGAGAGGGCTAACTACCCTTTTCTGACTGAAAACCCCAGCTGATTTTCATCCCAGCCACTTCACCACACTGCAACCATTCCATCGCAACCTAAAGGTCGTCGGATTTAGGACATTGTGACTAATGCCAAAATGATATGTAATGGAGTCAAAGTTTGATTTAATGTGTCAAAGTATTTTTTAAGAAATGAAGTTCAACATTTCAGAGGTAAAGAAAATGTATCTATACACAACTTGAATTAAGCAAATTTTAAACCCTAAAAGTTTTATAGTTTCAAGTTTGGGGGGCAGAGAGGTTAGCACTCCTGCCTCACAGTAAGAAGGTCATGGGTTTGATTCCCAGGCCAACCAACTCTTTTCTGTCACTCTTTCATTCTTTCTTCAGGTACCCACGTTCCTCCCACCATCCAATTCATTTTCTACCGCTTAGTCCCGTTAGTGTATTTAATATGAAAAAATATAAAATACTAAATTACCCCTAGTGAATGAATGTGAGAGTGAATGGTCTGCCACTGTCTGACCATCCGGCTACTGTCCAGGATGTACTTCGCCTAAGGTCCAAAGTTGCTGGGATAGGCTCTAGTCACCTGCGACCCTTAAAGGCATGCCAATTTAGGAGCCTTTGGAAACCAATATCAAAAAGTTCTCAATTTTATGTCCCAATCAATACCTTAACCCTTTTGTCTAGCTCATCCATCACCAGCTCTGACAAATTGAGTATAATGTGGTACACAATATTTAGAAATTTAGAAATTTTCAATTATCTGGAAGTCAATTAATATATTAAAATTGGAATCTTCAGATACCTTGCTTTAACTCTAAAACTAAAATTGATTTCTCTATATATTTCTTCAGTCTTTACTATCAATTGTGACAGAATAGTTTCTTTTCCACTAAACAGATGCTGCTCTTCCTCAGGTCCCTGCGGCCTGGGGAGTCTTCAGTACAAGCCCCATTGTTCTGGTCCCAGAGGCTCTCCAATCAATACCTCATCTCTGCCTTTTTCTGCCACTCTATCTCCGCAACAAGGCGCCGCATAGGAAAAAAAAGAGACATCGACTACACAAGACTGCCTTTCAAGATTCTTGCCACTGAAGACGAGAAAGATGGAGACAGTAGGGAAGAAAGAGGGGCGATGAGGAGGAAAGGAGGAGGGAGTAGGACGACCTTGGGGTCATTGCTCTCTTTAGTGACCATCTATTTGTAGCTGCAGAGAGTCTTACAGTAGTGAGAAGAGAAGAAGTTCCGTAATCAAGCTAACAGTGCCTGAGCAAACAATGGTGGAAATGGAAAATGTCTGTTGAATTCTTGCTCTTGACAAATTTCAATTAACCATCAGAATGAGGTCTACAATATTTTAACTCTTGTATGAGTTGGTAAATCAAAATTTTTGCATCCTTTGTCATTGAAGGTTTTTATTTCGAACTGAAAAAGATTGGCCATTTAGTTGGGTGATTTTAACATTGCATTATCTCGTTCCCGTTCAGTTTTGATTAGTCTTGCTGTGCAGTGAGGTTCACATTTACCTCAACATTTACCTTTGTGTGAACTACACTAACAGAGCATATGTAGTGGTTTGTTGCACCACACATGACAAGTTTGAATGGACACTAATAAAATGCCCATAAAGCAAGCACTACACAGATCTCCCATCGGTGTGGCCTTTGGAATCTATTTGCTAACATTAATATGGCATTGGAGGATTGTGGAGGATGGCACGAGTTGGTCTGCCACAGCTTCTTGACAGTCCAGTTCCAGTCCAACAACAGCTCTTGGCTTCCTGGTCAGCTTGTTCAGTCTGTTAGCTTCACCAGCCTTGATGCAACCCTCTCAACCCACAACTGAAACTGATAAAACATCTTCAGGTGCTTATTGCTAATAGGTGTTCACTCCTATTCTGTCCTCAGATTCTTGGATATTTCAGGTTTCTTGCAAAGCAGGTTCTGGAGAACTATGATTCTTTTCCTTCCTAAACAATGTTGTAACTAAGGCAAAACCTTTTCCATAACACTCTATTTTCATTAAAAAAAAAAAAAACATAGAGAGGGGCAGCAGTGATTAGTGGCTTTTTTCCACATAATTCCAAAATTGTACTGTAGTAACTGTAGTAACTGTTGTAATGACAAGGTTTTTCATCTCCTGTTTTTGTTGTCAACGTAACCCTGAGCTTGTAAAAAATGGATTGCCTATGATGCTAACATTTAATGCTCAACTACATTTTGTAAACCTCTGAAGCCCATGGTTACCTTTTAACACTTGTCAAGAAACCCTCCAGTCAAGTTGAAATTGCACGACACTCTGCGCTAAGTGTCTTTAAGACCAGCTGACTAAGACTTCCTTTTGTCTTATCTGCCAAGTCGGCCCAAAATCAAATTCTCTCTTTCCTGGCTGCGTTTCAAACCCTTTGATTCACGATCTGGCGTATACTTGTCATGTTGGTCCAGCGGTGAAACTTGAAAAAAAGATGTGTGTGTTTTTATGCTTTTCCTTCTGTATCAGTGCACAATTTTCACAGCTGCTGCGCGGATTACGTCTCCCTCAAAGAGAAATGTAATTCGGCTTTATGGCTTTCTCCTACACAGGTGTCTCGGTGTTGAGTGAGCGAGGCAGGGAGGAAACAGAGGAGAGAGAACGCCTTAATGGAGTTATGCAAATGGAGGCGGTCTCGTAATCCCTTGGCTAAGTATCCCACCGGTGACTGTACAGCTGTGGAGCATCCTGACCTTTTCTTCTGATACAAATATTTTTATGCAGCGTGAATTAAGTCCACCACCCATTGGATCTGACGATATGTTTCCATCAGCAAATACAGTCCCCCGCAAATAAACTTCTCCATCGCAGGCGTCTGTCCAGAGTTGATGCCTCATTTTCTAGTGTATGAGAACGTAGCATACACTCGGTCCCTTTGTTAATTTATAACACTGCTTATGTGGGCGTCTTGTTTACATGGTTATGGGTAACAGCATATGATCTTCTTCTATATGTTGCCATGCCAGATTTTTTACGCTCCAAAGATTCCAGGTTGGGATTTATGTGTGAGTGTGAGTAGTTACAGGGGTTTATGGTTTCCTCCTGGGTGACACACGTTGCTGTATGTTACGCTTCAGTGTCTCCATTGATGAACAGTAGCTTGATTACACTCAGAGTAATGTTTCTATGTGTGCAATTAAACCGCAGCATGGGTTGTAGTGCATTATAGATGTAAATTTATTTCTATATGCACTTGATTATTCTTTATAAGGACAATGTAGCTAGGTTAAGATTAAAGGTGGTGTAGGTTTTTTCTTTATTAATACAATTGTTTGTAAAAAGTATTGAAGTACCTGTTTTCAAAGTAAGTATTTGATTAAGTTTCAACGATTAAAATGTAATTCAACAAAAACAGAAAGTAAAGAAATGACTGAAATCAGCTGTTGTCACGGCCAAGAACGGCCAAGAACTTCTTGTCATGTATAGTAATGTTGGATTATTATTGTGTTATTGTCTCTACATGCATTTTAATATTAAATGGCAATTTTTGAAGGCACACAAAGGTTCTGAAATTTGCCAAAACAGTTCATTCAAACTGGTAGTTTTTTTTGTTTTTTGTTTCTCATGCTAGCTGTAGTTGCCACTCACATGGTTGTGCATTTGTTGCTTATGTTCAGAGTACTTCTAATTTAAGGTAAGCTTTAAACTTTAATATAATGTTTGTTCAGTTTTATTTGTCTAAAAATTTAAGAGGGGAAGGTTGCTTTGTTATTGGAGGAGATTGGAACGTGGAAGGAAGAAAATCTGGATGCTGTAGTGTAAGTGAAAGAAGCAATGGCATGTCACTGTTTGGAGTTTGTGATATTAGTTGCCCTGACCTCTTTATTTACAATAAAGATTCACTCAAGTGGAGTTTGAGAGGATCTCCCGTTATCCCCCTCTTTCCGGTGACTCACGCCCTCAGCATGAGCGTGGGCCCCCACAAACCCCCCGCTGCTTGTTTTAGAACAAAAACAGAGGGACACCGCAGTGGGATGATCACACAGGAGCTGGCAGAGAGGCAGAGCGGGACCAGAGACAGTGGGAGAGAGAAACCAGGCCGCTCCAAGTCCCCAAAGTTGCAGTTTACACACGGCTTTATGCGACTTTTTAATGCCAGTTCTGTTCTTAGCACGTTAGGCTGAGGATCTGTTTCCCAGAGCTGCAAACAATCCTTAAAACAACAGCAAAAAGTTAAGTTAAACAACAAAAAACCTGTTATTGTCTGAATAATAAAATTAATTATTTTATGAAATATTGAAGGAAATAAATGAATTCTGCATTTACATTATGATGTTGAGTGTGTTGGTGAGTGTAAGTGTAAGTCTGCTGCTGCTGACGCAAGGCAAACATTATTATGATCATAACGAGCATAATTGGCAATATGTGTTATCCCTGTTAAAGGAAACCAATCAGTTACTAGGGTCAGAAAAATAATATTGGATGTCTATCCTCACTTAAAAGTCTCCAGAATCAATCCAGTGTGAAAGGATGAAAATCTGGGGCTAAAAACTGCAGTCTGTTGATTGGGTGACAAAGAATTCAAAAAAATAAATAAAGCAGAAACATAATTATAAAAAATATACATAAAATGTACAACACCTCAACTGTGATCCCCAACCTGGCTTTTCTGCATAGCCCTCCACCTGACACTCTCCAATCCCATTAAGATGTATTTAAGGATGTCTAATGGAAATTGACCAGTGATTAAGATCATTTCAGGTTAATCCAATTAATCAATGCCTACTGATTAGGACAGTGGAAAAAAAGAAATAAATAAATAAAAAGGCACAAGAATCATCACAGCACTGCTTGGGCCCTGGTGGTCCCTGCCGACGGACCAGGCTCTGTTCTGCTCAAAGCAATTAACGTGAAACGTGTGACCTTCAAATCTGCTGCTCGGAGGACATTTCTACAAACACTGGTGCATCCAAGACTGAGGTACTTTAATCAGACAGAGGTAATATAGCAGTTTGTAAAAATGAGGCAAAATGTTGAGCTTTTATACTTTATACTTGCAACTGTTATTTCATCTCTCAGTAGACTGGCAGCACAAAATCCAACGTGTCATCTTAACTTGTGGATACATCTCTAACACATTGTAGTACATGTTCCAAATGGGGATCAATAATGTCTCTCCAGCGTCTTGCCTTTCCTCTGCCATGTCTGAACATTTGATCCCAATATTTTCTTCAAGGATTAGATTGGCTGGGTAACACTGGAGCGATTGTTATGCCCCGAGCATGTCAGCGCGGTTTGCTCAAGCGCAGCATACACCCGGGGTCAGAAGTGAGAGTGCAGAAAGCCGAATGGAGGTCACAAAAGGAGCCAGAGTGGAAGGGCTTGATAGAATTTTCTGAGAACCTTGGACTTTGAGAACGCTCCGCTGTGGCTGCAGCGTGATTGGTGAAAGTCGAACGCAGGCCAGGGCCTCGTTACGGCAGACGACAGGCAGAAATTATGGGGCAATTTTATGAGAAGCTGCCGGAGAGAGCTGCCGGTTGTCACTTTCCCTCAATCTTCGACCGCACACACAGACATTCATAAATTTTGGGAACATCTCAATGTAAAGCAATGCACATACGTTACTTAAATATGACAGATGAAGGTGAGGGCACTTACACACAAGAGACGCAAAGGAGAAGAGTGTTGAGCCAATGTGGCTGACCATTTAACTGGAAACTTCAACTGTAGACACATACCTGCTACAGAGTTTAGTAGTTTGTTTGATTTATGGCTAATAGTAACACAAGCTACTACTATTAAGCCACCACCTCTCAAACATAAGGAATGCACTTTAAAATCGTCCTTTTTATGTCTAAACTTACCATTATCTTAAAAGATAAACACCAGACCAATCTGGACCATGGCTTACTGTGGACACCAGTGATCAGCTGTGAGATTTCAGTTACAAAGAGAGCTAAAGGTGAAAAAGAGGCGCTACGATCAGGGTGCAGTGGGTCAGGAGATCTATAACTGAAAGGATGGTGGTTTGATTCACCCTTTCCCCATACTGTCGTTGTGTCCTTGAGCATGAAACGTATGAATGTGTGAGTATGTTTGGTTGTGGTCAGAGAGGTCGTTGACGCGGAATGCCACTTTAGTTCGCCCAAGGCAGCGGTGGCTACAAAAATTAGTGCAGTATTTTGAAAGGAGCTATATAAATCGAAGCCATTATTTTCATTTATAAAGTATATAAAAACTGACTCTATTGGAAAAAAATAGGGCTGTGAATTGATTAAAAACAATTAACAAAATAATTGTAAGGGGCTGTAATTAATCTCAATAAATTTTGTCAACTTTTGATAAATTGTATGTAAATTGTGATTGTTTTTTCCTGAAAAAGTTTAAATTCGAACGTTCAGACAAATTTTATGTAAGATTTACAACAGAACATTCACCAGAGTGCTCCTCCTGCCATCAGCTAAAAGAAACATCAGTGCAACAAGTCTTATATCCCTCTATGCACACTTCCAGCCCCTCCCTTCTCTGTGCTCTCTCGGGAGCTGTTGCAGGAGATGTGCTTCTTTTCATCAGTGCAACAAGCTGTGCTCTTCTGCCCTGTCATATGGCTGGACAGCACCTTTTTTTTACCCCTGGAAAAACATGTGTCCTTATTTGATAGCTGTGTAAGAAATTTAAATCACACATATTACTTTACTCTTTTCCAGGGAACCCTCCGGTAATCTCTTGAAGCAGTCCATTTAGTAGCGTGTCTTTTTTGTTTTCTGTTGCTAGCTCGGGTGTGCAGCCGCCTTAGTCACAGGAAACGGAAATGATTTTAATGAATAGTAAATGTTTGTTACCGCACTAAACCTATGTTTTTACACTAAAAGTTAACACACTAATTTAACCAAAGTTTGGACAAACTAACATGATTGAAGAAAAGTATAGAACTACTTTAATAAAAATTCTACAGTAGAATATATTTCAAATTAATCAATGTCTGAGTATGACTAATATCAGTAGGCCATCTATTATAAACACATGGAACGAAATGGCCACCCACCTCATATTTTGTTATTGGGAGGCAAAGACAAATGTGGTCAAATTAATCAGATGGAATAATTACCAAAGTATGCCTGAAAATGAGTCCAACAACTTGTACAGCGTGTTGGAGTCTGTCTTTGAAGGGCGCTTTGTTTAAACGGCATAAAGCGCAGTGTGTGTGAAACTAAACGATTATGGATTTTTAATTTGGACATATTTCCCCACAGAGACAGAGTATGAGCGAAAGAAGAGTGGGCACGCGGTGAGTAAAGGGGCAGTAAAGGGCAGTCGTGGGTAGAATGACAAGGAGCAAACAGGAAATGACACAGGAAAGCCAGGTTAAAAATTGGGCGGCTTGTTAACTGATGCGGGTGGACTTTGTGGTTTGTAAAACCCACAAATCAGAGGACACTTGTCTCGGATTTCACCGGGGGCTATGTGTTTTGTCAAAAGGAAAACCACAAAACCAAAAAGGGTTTAGTTTTTACACATTAAGTTTGTTATACATTTACTTTGATTCAGGCATTCTGGCTGCATTCACACAAACTCTGCTGTAGCTGCTTTGTTAGTTTCACTTGTGTCATTGTCTTTAAATGTCCACAGCACTAAAACTCACTGTGTTTGAGGAGATCTGTGTTTTCCAAACTTGTGTTCTGGGAACCCATATACTTCCAAAACATTAAAAACATTAAATTGTGGTGCAGAAGTCCACTTTGCTTATGGGGCATTTTATTCTATTTTAAAAACAAATTTAAATGTTCAGACTCTTATAATCAGATGTTTTACGATTACATACTTTTGGATTTCAAGATGATATGAATCTAAAGGTTGTGTTTTAAAAAAGAAAAAGATTTCAGAATTGTTTGTAGGTGTGTGTCTGGCCAGAGGAAATGTTAAGGATGGACTCGTTTTTAGATCTGATCTGTGCCCTATTGAGCAGTTTGTATCTAAGTTCAGCAGCATTTGTTTTAGGACCAACAGATTCTATAAGAGTTTCTCCATCTGTTCACCAGGCTGTAGAACTGTTCTTAGACCCCCTTATTGTAGCTCCTACAGCGGCATTTTCTGACAGACCGTGAGAGTTGCGCGAGTGGAACAACATGGTATAATTCAATACTATGTTACTTAAATATGTATAAATATAACGTTTATAATCCACATCAGTAGATTGGCGCCCCCCAGGTGTGAAATGGATTGTCTGTGGTACATAGAGACAGAGCAGAAAGAATCTGATGCAAGAAAACGGAGGAAGTATGACAGCATGTCAAGCTTGTGTCCAAAAATTTTTTGTCATAATAATAAATAAGAGTTAATTTAATGTGTTTTAGCATTGAAAGTGTTAAAGATTTGTTAAACAATTATGACGTTTAATGAATAAATGGTTTATTTAAACAGGGACAGGACACAATTAAACATTAAGCTCATACAAAGTAAATATGTGTTGTGCCAGAGTCTAGCTCAGTTGCTAATCCCCACCTGTAGTCCCGGGACAGGTAGCTGTTATAATGTAAGAAAGGAAAAAAAAGAACATAGAAAATGGAACGTGTGTTAAGAACAGATGCACATATAGTATCCAGACATACATAATAATAAATAATAACCTTACTGTCCATGTATGTGTCTGTTGTAAAGACTTTGAAAAGCCCTGTGCTACATGAAGAGTATGAGGATGTTGACTACGCGTCCTACTTCTGGCCTCAAGTGACCACATCTTATTAGCAAAGTTGAATTTTGAAGTAACAAAGCGTGGACTCTATTTTGCATTTTTTTTTCTACTTAATAGGAAATGAATCTCTGCGCATCTTTGTTTTTTGTCCGTCTACGCACTGCCACTACAACTTCCAGCCCCCACTCCAACATGGCCCATATAGTCTCCGAAAACAAGCCAATATTTGGATGCATCATTTAAAGCACTTTGTTTGAAGCCAGTGACAAGTGTGTGCCCTTCTACTCCACATACACACCTCCAGAGTGGGTATTTGCCTGTTTTTTACCCACTTAACCCTGCCTTCACTTGTGTTTAAAAGCCTTCATTGTGGTTTAAAAAAGGGAGCAAACTGTACTCTGCTGCTGTGAGGTGAAGGAAGGAACCCAAAACGCCAGGGTGAATGACAGTGAAAAGAGTGAATTATTCATCTCCTCCGTAACCGTTTTCCCCTCTGCCACCTGCATAAAAGCGCTCCCTCGGCTGAGTTATGACAGTAAACTGGGCCTTTTCACTAATAATAGTGCTTTATAGGCTAAGCACAGTGAGGATCAGCCCTGACAATTCCTTACTTTGCTTCGCCAAGTTCCACAACCTCGCAGCCGCTATCCCCCCCCGCCACTTCTCCTAAAAAAAAAAAACGCCAGAGGGGTTTGGGGTGAGTAATGAATGGCTGTTGTGCTCACTTCATAAACTTGTCACTGCAGCTTTTCATTTGATTCTCACCCGAACAAACCCGATTATTCTTTCCAGCTACAGCGAGGGTCAGTTAATAAATATATCAGTTAAAAAGTGCTGGAGTATTAAAAAGAGCCGAATAAAATATAGATGAGGGCCGCGACGGAGCTGCAGGTGTGTCAAGTGTGATTTAATATGAGGAACGGAGGTTTGAAGGGAGGGGGAGGGGTGGGTTCTGAACCTGACCCTGCTACAGAAGATAGTCAGCTTTTACTACAAAATAGAGTCGACTATACAGCCTTTAGACTTTTATAGATGGTACTCCAAACATTTTTTCAATCTTTTTCATGTTTTGCTATGCTACAATTTAGCAATTCTCAAAAGCCTTGTCCACAGTAGTTTCTTGTTTTATACAGAAATCAGTTTGACATTATAAACCCAGTATGTTTAGGTTACCATTTTTGTTCATCGTAAGAGAAAGGTACTTCTTTTGATTAGATATCTTCTTTGTTTTAGTTTTAGAATATTTGCAGGCCCAGTTTCACCAACAAGGTTGAACATAAACTTGATCAGTGCTCATCAGAATGAAATTATTGCATTGCACCATACAAAATTCAACTTTAAAAAAGGAAAACTGAACTTTTACTTTAAATTAAAGCAGTCTGGGTGTGTAATATGAGCATTACACTGGAGGAAATACAAATAAACAGGAGTCGTAATTGTGCATTCTGCATTAGCTCTACAGTGCAGTTTTGTGGTGGAGTTTTTGAGTCCAAGTTAATTTCAAGTCGTCAGTGTTCAAATGAGAGTCCAATCCCAAGTCACCAAAGAATAGTCCAGGTCGAGTCATCATCACTTAAAGTACAATTCCAAGCCCAAGTTATCCAAATAATTTACAGTCAAGTCTGAGTCGAGTAATCTTCAGTTAAACTGCAAGTCTGAGTCAATAACGAAAGTCAAACCAAAGTGAGATACAAATCTGAAAACTGTGGGAGCCAAACTGACACACTGATTGGTATTTTAGTTTTGTATAAGATTATTTCATTAAACACCTTTAATGGAGTTTTGATTGTGGCAGATCAATCAAGGCTGTAGCCTTTAGCCTGTATAGGCCTCTAGTTTTTAAATGAATTAATTTAGTCTTAATTTCTGGGTCACATTTACGTAGGGGCTGGAGTTAAATGAGTGCAGCTCATCCCTTAGCGGGTTGTCACTGAGTGTGACTTGTGAGTCCTTTGTGGTCAAGTCCAAGTCATCAATTCTCAAGTCCATGAGTCCTTGTGTCTGAGAAAAAAACAAGTTCAAGTTTGAGCTAATGACTTGAGTCCAAATCCATGAATCGAGTACTTCAGCTCTGATCCCTCACAGTCAGCACTGCAATAGTTTTTCTCTGTGTCCTGTCCCACACAGCACCATAAAATATGGTACTATCTAGCAAACCTTTTCAGTACTCACTAAATGTTATGTCACACGTTTCTTTCTATTTAGAGAATATATATACAGTAGGTAAGAGCTGAATGAGCTGCCTTGATCTCAATCCAGAAAGAGCTGTTGAAATGGCTGTTTGCTTCTTCTTTGTTTCCCCCCAAGTCAGGGTTCTGCATCATGCAATCGAAAGACTGCAGTCCACCTTTTGGAAAACAGAAAGTGCTTGGAACAGAGAATTTTTTTAAGAGAGCTTCAAAATTTGACAATTGAAATGCCTTTTAAAAAAGCAACCTGACCTGTGCTGCTCAATAGAAACTTACTGAACTAAATCTTACATGGTTCCTACAGGGTATACCTTCATCTAGCATCTCCTAATATACTTTTGTATCATACCAGCTGTACTTTCCTTTGTTTGCAGTGGTCCCCAGAAGCCATCACGCTCAATTAGCCACTGACGTATTGATGTTAAAGAATGTTTAAGGTGGAAACGGGCTTTTTCTTGTCATTCTCCGTGGCCAAGCTTGACAGAGCATAAAGGCACCGTGCAGCCCCCTGAAACTGCCCCCTGATACCTCTCTCTGCAGCTCGGGTCCGCTAGCTAATCATTACACACCTCTCGCTCTTTCTGTTGCTCTTGCTTTTTTGTGTGGAGGAGAGTTTGTAAGCGCAGAAATAAAAGGCTGTGAGAAGTACCTTGTGTGCCCTCCAGAAGTGCTGAGCGCTCACAATTCTATGCCCCCTACCCCTCAGAACCTCTCCTGGAGCAAAACGGAGATGCATTTAAACACCAAAAAAGAGATACTCCGCCCACTGCCAGTCTCTACATAAAGAATATTCACCACTTTTCCTTTAAGTACTGCTCATTTGTTGCATTCTTTCAATGATATTTCAAGGAAAACATCGCGGACAGAAGACCCATTTATGTCCCATTTATGCTCCATTAGTGACCCTGACAACTGGTAGAAAACTTCTAGCGCGATATCTTTATAAAAAAAAAAGTAGTACCGTTTGCATTCACACCAGCTGTGTTTGGTCCGCTTTTTTGAGTTTGTTTGGGAAGATATGAATGCACAAAGGGGGAGCAGCCACTAATACACTTCTCTTGATCTTGTAATAAACAGTAATTCAACCTGGAGAGACTCAAACAAAAACAGGCAGTAAGTACTTTGACATGAGCTTTATTGAAAGTATAAATTGTGCTTCAAGTATAAGTTTGGCTCTTAGACCCCGGCAGGAGAGAGGTCTTGATATGGATGATAGGAGGAGAACAGAATAGGTGATTTGCAGGTCTTGATCTTCATGAGATGAAGAGGTGAGTGGTACTGATGATGATGATAAGTGTCCTCCCCAGCTGAGGTGGTGATGGGGTGGAGCTGGGTTGCAGCACAAGCTGAACAGCTGGATGACGCAGCAGAGAGGGCGCTTTAAATGAAGGTGGCTTAGCCATGATTAGCTGAGACAGGCAGGTGAGGAAGCAGCGGCTGGAGGCAAGGTGAGGAGTCCTCCAGCCTGAATTTTTTTATATAGCTCCATTATTCCAAGTATAATCTTAAAGCATCTTGTATTAGCAACCTTTGTATGTGTGTGTGTGTTGGACCACTTTACAGATTACATGTCACCCTCACATCTCACATGTCCTGATCGAAAGAACATTTTCCTATCTGGGATATATATATATATATATATATATATATATATATATATATATATATATATATATATATTTATACTTGTGTTTGTCACAAGGATTTAGTCTTGGAAATGTGTACTCTAATAGAATATATAGTAACCATAGTCACAGATACCTCAGAATTTATGTTATGTGACAATTTGAAACAATGTGAGAAAAACAGTAAGTGCCACTTGTTGCCTTGCGATCCCCTCAATAAACCCTGACTCTTTCTGGAAAAGCCTTAATTCCAACACAGGCCTGACTTATCACCACAAGACAGGGATCACTGGGCAGTAACTGAGGCATGCGTGACCTCCACACCCACAGCCGGGACAGGCCCACAGGTAGTCATGCACGTTTCCAGTTCTTGACCCCAGTAATGTCAACTGACCTCTGGTTGCACGGTACGCACAATCACGCCCCATCAGGCTCGCCCCGGGACAAGCATTGCACTAGAACTCCAGGAGCAGGAACTAAGGGGATAATAGGACTTGCATTATTTTAGGTTTCCTTTCAGTGTGATGTACAATTGGGCAAGCCATTTCTTACTATAAACTTCTTAAAAAATGTGGATGCCAATAATTCAGCTGCAGTAAAAATTAGATTTTTTCTCTTTCTGTTCATTTCCAACTTTCTGAACTTGACACTTATAGAGCTGTGCCAAATACTGACGATTCACAGACTCACATTGTTATTTTTTTTAAAACTTTTGTCTGTGTTTATTGTAATAAAGACAATAAATACAATGTTTTAATTCACAATTTCAATTGCTGTAGCAAAGAAACACTAGCTTTGTTTTCTGATTATGACTGTTGTTCACAAAAACTTCTCCCTTCGCTTCTTGTTTTTGCACGAGCATGGATTATCTATCGACCACACCAGCACAACTGTGCCATGTCAGTTTATTGATTTAAAATGAGATTTTGATTAAAATGGCAGTTTAAGTTTAAGTTTAAGTTACCCTTGGGGAAAGTCATTCTTCGCATTTAACCCATCCGGTTGAGCAGTGTGCAGTCACACAGGGGGCGCCTGGGGACCCCCTCCAGATCTGAGTCAGTAGTTGGTTGTGAGACTACAGTGTATGTTATTTTTTATGTTGGTGGGTTAAACGGTAGTACTCCACAGAGATACCCCACCCAAGCACACAGAGAACATGAAAACTCCACACAGAGAGACCCTCAAACTTTGGACCTTCTGGCTGTGAGGCTATAGTGCTAACCACTTTCCCACTATTTGGTGGGATTCTGATTGGTTATTCAAAGCAACACTTAATGCATTGAATCTAAAAAACTACTACTAATGCAATGTTAATTCCACTCCACACTTTGAGGATGTGCCGAGCTAGTGTCAGCTAGTTCAGATGACACGTTAATGACATGTTAATTCAGCGCTCTGAGTTTCCTTATCGCGACTGCTGCCTGGTCATTCATTATCAGCCCCGTTTTAATTAGCCATTAGTGAACACACTCCCCATGTCACAGATATGAGATGAGGTTCGAAGGAGAGTGTGTGTGTGTGGGGACAGCTCCATTCTCCTGCAGAACAATCACCAGGGCCACAGCGTTGACATGGGCCCCCCCGTCCTTAACACCGTCCCACTGCTCACTTGTTAGCTGTATCATTGTACAGCAGAACAATGACTGCCAGGGGCCCCTCCCTACATGATACCAGCGTCCTACGCCACAGTACGGCAGCTCCCGATTGGCCAACGACGACGGTCATTGTCCACAGTGAGCGAACGGGGGATTAAGGCTAATTAGCATGAACAATGAAAACAAACTGATGGGAGAAGCGGGTCAGAGAGGCAATCCCACCGTCTCGCTTAATTAGCATTGTTTACTGAGTCACATGGGGGCTGCATGATCCAGCAACATAACACCCACAAGTATTAACATGATATTAAAGCCAATGGATATGATAGTTTAGCAAGCAAAAATATCATGTATCTGAAATATGTGCATTCTGTAAGTAAGGTTACACTGTATAGCCAAAAATATAATCAAAAACTGTTTAAAATGTGTTGTCTCCCACACTTTTGTTTAGCTGACACATATTTCCAAAGACCAAATGATTTGTGACACAATTATATAATCTTAAGTTTGGTTATTGTTTAATTATATTTGATTGGTTTTCTTCCTTTTCCATTTAATTGATTTTAAAGCTATTTTTGTCCTTTTCTTAACTATAGTATAGTTAATTTTAATTCTGTCCTTTTCTTTAATCTTTGCATAGTGTCTATTCCTGATCATTACCAATTTACAAAAGCCCCCTTTTTTACATTACTTTCCTGTTGAAGTTTTTTGGGCGACCCCCAAAAAAAATCTGCCACAAACCTATTTTGAAAATTAACGTTTTGTAGAATATAATGACCAAATAATTTACAAGTTGTGATCTTACATTTTAGCTTTATAGCTACGTTGTAAGTCAAACTAACATTAAGTAGTAATAAAGTAAGTAAGGCTGTTGGACCTGCAAATTCCATTGGCTCATATGTTTGTAACATAAAGACTGCACAAGAAGAAATGATGCCACTTAACAGAATTTGATTTGGATCAAGCAGTAACCTTGGACCCCAAATATTACACAGAATCAATCATAATAGAATTACTTAATGTTACATTTTAGTATAGTTACAGTGTTCATACAATTCTCTGTGCAGTGCTCATATAGGCCCTACATACTGGTCAAAGTTACTCTGCCTGCTGAAGAAGGGGATAAAAAACCCACATCGATCTGCCCCCTACATGTATAAATATTAGTAATGAGATGATTGATGATAGGATTTCTGAATCTCTTTGGCATGGGAGAAAAAAAAGCATTTTCTCGTACAAGTGTGCCTGTCCATGGTGCTGAAGGCCCATCCCTGGGGAACTCATCGCTGTAGAGGGGGTCACTGAAAACTGGGCCGAATCAAAGTGATTAAGGAGCTGCAAATCAATAAGGCCTTTATATTAGATTTACTTGGGCTGCTCCGGATTGCTGCATGTCAGCAGAAATGAGCACAGATTCAACTAGCTGTCGGCAGATTGGGGAGCTGTATAAATCTTTAGGCTCACATGGATGGTCTTTGAGGTGTGAGAAAAAAAATTGAATCATCTTATAATGGGGGAGGAGGGGGTGTATATTGTCTCTGTTGATCTTCTATTACCAGTGTTTTTTGATGATGAAACAGAAATATGACTTTGGGAAGATAAACTTGAAGATTTAATGTCGATTTTAGCAGTATTTTTAGCATCTGCAAGATGTTCATGTCCCAGACAAGCCCCCGATATAATACAACCCAGCTCTGATTGGGGAAAAAGAAAACTAAAATCAAGTTGTAAAATGGTTTAACTGGTGGCGGTGGTAAGCTAAGTGTGTGAAAGATTTAACAATAAATTATTATAATCAGCAATTTTAGCAGCTTAACCCAACTCTGTTAGGAAAAAAATAAAGTAGCATAAGATGCAAAATGGTTTAACCAAAGAAACTTTATTTAATTTTTAAGTGTTCAGCAAAATAGTGCATAAATGACGGTTCATGCTTTTTTTCTAAAAATAATTTGTAATGAAGTAGAACTGGAGATAGGTCTTGGCCTTGCCTTGGTCTTAAACTGATAAAAACATTTTGACTTATGATTGTCTCGGTCTTGGACAAGGTCAAGGCTAACCAAGATCACAAATGGTATATTTGTCTATTTATACAATTTAATGAAAACCTTAATGATTTAAATTAAATCTATTAAAAACCTTACTCTATTCTGCCTCTTTCACCAAACATTTGCCCCTCTAGGAGGTTGGATGCAAAAACTGGACCTGACATCTTTTACAATGTGTACACACTTGGTTTTAATAGCAAAGTCTCTGTCTAATCTTGGTCCTAATGCTTTCTGGTCTCAAAAATAACTTCGAGGTAACCCTTTAGCTTTTGTCCCTAACCTTGTTCTCTAAAATAGCACAATAACGCTTTAGCAACTGTTTCTGGTTTACGTGTTGGTTTCTTAACAACTGTCGCATTATTAACTACTTAGACTATTATTAAGCAGAACTTGTGATTTTTTTAAATTAAGGTTTGGAAATATATGTGAATAATCAAAAAACTTCCACTGCTGCACTCTAAAAAGACACGCAACTTGGATTTATTCACTATTTTGTGCAAACACACCTACATTTTGAATGTTTTCTCCAAATATGATTTATCTCTCAGTGCGTGTTTGTGTCTATCCTGCACCATAGGAAACATTTCTTCAAGGATTACCCAAACCAAACTTCTGTCGTAACATGGTTGTGTTAGGACAGCAGCCTAAATAGCATATGTGTATGTGTGTTTAAAGAAACATTTTAATGGTTGGCAGCATCAAGATGAAAAGAATGTCTTTAATCAAAAACATTAATTTACGCAAATTAGCCCTTTGGAGTATTGTTTCTATTTAATGAAATGCTTGTTTTTCATTATTAAACTTGCAGGACCAAAAAAGTTAAATCTGCATTGCCTTTTTGGACTCTTATTTCCTTCTGTGTAATCTAAGGAAAGCCCCAGTGAGAACAAACAGTTTACAGTGTATGTTGTTTTCTCTATATGTTTCACACATAGCTGACTGCAGCGTCAGTGCGAACGGCAATTAGTAAATAAATGGCTTTCTGGTTGACAATTAGCTGTCTTAAAAAGCACGTCGGAGCGTGCGCATACATACGGCGCGTCACCGGCCCTAATGTTCCTATTGCCCTTCGCCCGTGCGGTGTTTGTCTCACGGTAAATCTAAATTGGCGAGTGCAGTTAACCCCTGCGCCCCTTCCTCAGCCTGCCACCGCTGCAGCGTCTGTGGATCTACACAGATCAATGTGAGAAAAAACACTAGCAAGGGGAAGGAGAGGGGTTTCAGCAGGGGTCACACATATGCTAGACGTTCTGTACACTCCACATTGGAAATAAAAGGATGCTGTTGTGTTGCTGTGGGGAGGGTTTGCTTCGGGGAATATGAGGTCACTCTGTGGGAGGCTTTGATGTCGTACAGTATGTGGCTGTGGAGAAGAAGATACAGTGGGACAAACATGTACTGGGCATTTTCCTGTTGTTTCTATTGTTTATACAAAGTGCAAGTAACAGTCAGGGAACAAGTTGAGATTTTTGAGTTATTGTCTTGATCAAATCATAAGTGCAATTTAAATTTTAATTTAAATGTATACAAATGCATATAAATATCTTGGTCCAATTGGGCAGCAGTAATTTGACAACTAAGCAAGGTGATTGATTGTTGACATTGGTACATGTTGATTATGGTTGGATTTAGCGTTCTGAACATGCTCCAGAGACTTTTTGAGTTTTTTCTCAACCAAGACATATATTTAGGGTCACACTAACAAAACAATTTCAGCTGTCACTTGTTTTAGTCTGTCATGGTAGAGAGCATTTAAAATAAAAATGTAACGTTGTTCTAGCTTATGATGCATTCATGTGCTCATCTCATTGTGATAGGAATTCCTTTTCCTGACTTGAATGTGTTTATGGAGTGTTACTGGTCCACAGAACCTTCTGGAGGGCACTAACAGAAAGTGCAGGTGCTGACTACCTGGAGGTAATTGGAAAAAATACCTGTCAGGAGGTCATTTTAACTAATCAGAGCAATGGGAAGTTGTTTAGGCCAACACAGCTTTAGCATGTCTCAAAGGAAGTTTTTAGTTTTGGTAGTTCTACTCCTGTACATTTTATCATTTTGCTTGTCACGCTGTAAAAATCATTACCTCATGAGCTATTCTCTGGACGTGCTGCAGGTCAAGTTGACACTTTCTTGTCTTGGACTTCCATGTAAACTTGAAGTTGGGTTAGAATGAGTGGTGGTGGGGGCTCTAAAGGAAGCGCCAATCTGTTTACAGCCCCGATTGGAATTACACAATCAATTACCACCCCCCACTGTGGCCCAAATGAGCCGGCCCAAAAGACAGGGGAATTGGTTAAATGTTATTGTTGGGAGGCCATTATCCAACAATTGCGCTGGTTAATGCAAGAAAATGACGTTCATTAAAAGGCTCAACGGGAGGCTCCCAGGGGCCAGGCTGCAGCTGACCCTCATTCATTTGGCAGGCTTTGTGGGCCCTGGTCCACTGTGGGAGGGGAGATCATGTCAAAGGCACTTTACGCTCCTCCTTTTGTTGCAGACGTGGCCTTCACATTGCTTTGCTTTGCTGGAGAAAATACCTGGCTCATTGGATGTTTTTCGCGACGAAGGTGTCAGAGCAGGGAGAATAAAGGGTAATTACATTGCTGTGAGTGGAGGGGGGAGAGGATGAGGGGCCCATCGTCAGTGAGTTGCTCATGTAATCCCTTTGTAATGAGAGAGAATCATACTCCTTAGATACTTAGATATAGGTTGAGGAAGAGGATGGGATTATAATTGCTTCAAACACATTAGAATGCACCAATGTAACTTTGGCATACTTGTTTGACAATTAAGAAAATCCATATCTAGCACTGCATGTAAACAACTATGGTAGCCCTGCAGGGACACGCTGCTGTCCATAAACAAGCCCAGTGGAAAAAGGTCTGATAGTGATTACACTTTAAAATGTTGGACACATCAACTGTCTTTTCTGGGCAGCTGTAGGACCAAGAAAAAAGATTTGTATGGAGTTGTATGGAGCATCACAAATACATTTTTCTAAGACAGAAAGTGTACAAAGTACAATGTGTACACAATCCTAGTGAGTAGCAGCTAGAGGCTGAAGGTACAACCTGTATTTTTCTGCAATAAACACTTGGGACGGTTGGGACCACTAGCCTAGGTGTTGATACGGTAATGTGGTACGGTAGGCTTTTTGGGGACACTTCGGACTCCTTTTGGTAATGGAAACGCCACAGAACCGACTTGACACGCAATGTATGGTCTCAGCAGAAATGTCACATCACAAACAGGTCTATTCAGAGACACAGAAATAAACATGTTAGGAACTGGAATGGTGGTGCGTTCATTGACAGTTGAGCCAACCATAATAACTTTTCTGAAAAGGAGTGTAAAGAGTACCATAAACTTAAATGATATTATGTGAAAGAACTTCTCTTTTTCTTTTACATTACTGAAGTAAAAGCAACTAGAAATGGCCACAGCTACGGTATAACTATGTTTGGTTTAATGCATCCCGTTTTGGTGGATTTTTAGCTTTCTCCCCATCTTTTCAGTGGGTATTTTGGCCTTGGCCTGATGTTTTAAAAGTAACTGTCCAACAAACTATTTTAACAATGCATTTGATTATTTTTACAATAGAATTGACATCTGCCTGAAAAAACTTTTGCATTTGTCTTTTTGCCAACATTCAAATCATGTGGAACCCACAGTTATTTAGATGTGATGGAAGCACAGAAAGAGCAGCATTCATCAGCCGTGACTTTGCGACATAGAGCCCCACGTTCCTGCCTCGCGTCTCATAAACGGAGTGCCCCTTGTTTCCTGTAGGATGAACAGAAATAACAAGGGCACGGCTGTCTTCCTCTCTGCTGACCCGCCGTCCCGGCCGCCACTCTCTGAATAGAACAAGACAAAGAAAAGCGTTGGTGGAAGTTTGCATCGCTCTGGCTGGGTGGCTGGATCAAAACTAATCACCATTTGGCTGTGTCTCACTGTGGGCTGGTGTGGGTGCCTGCTGTTGACTTTAGGCTTTTGATAGTTGTGTCTGCGTTCATGGGGGATATGGAGGAGTATTTGTGTTTGGAAATAGAATGGTTTTCTCTTGGATCAAATGTATCTACAATGTGTGGTAGTGCGATAGATGTTTGTTAGCTCAGTTTGTGAATGTAATTATATTTGATGTAATTGTCTAAGGTAATTCTTCTCTATTACTGCTTTAGTGAGTAATGTTAACTTCAATAGTTGACCAGTGTTCCATCTGGGAGGGCGTCCCAGAAGATCCGTAGTCCCCAACCAACTGATACTTCATGGAGTGTTTTTGACCCAACCTGGGTCCTCCAAATGGTGTTAAATTGTCTTCCATACAAGTCCAGTGTAATATTCTTTAGAAAAGAAAGTGACTTGTAGCTTGTTACCTTTAGCCAAATTCTTGTGTCTAATACAGCAGCTATCAAGCCACACGCTAATGTTCTCTACCCACTCATGCAGTCAGTGGGATGACATTATTATTACATCCATTAAATGTTTTGATGTGGCCACAAAGACTAAAAGACCATCTTATAGTCTCATACTATTTCATATGGCAATTCCATTTTCAGTGCACCTGGTACTCAATAAACATAATGTTTTTCCTTTTGGCTGACCATTAAGTGACCCTTGCCATTTTCTATTGTCCCTACTAGGTTTGATCCAATGTTGAGTGCTGTCTCTAAGAACCAGTGTAATTAGCACTGTTGCAAGACGACGAATGGGGTTTATGTTTAGAGGGTAAGCCTTAGGAGTGTGATTTCCTGCAGTGCTACATCGATCACCAAATCAATTTGGCACACTTGCCATGACTGTGCCTTATAGATTGACCCCCTAAGATGGCTGCCACCTCAAAGCCAAACACTGACCTTTGACGCTTGACAATCTGTTTAAAAAAGTGTAGAATATTGGCAAGAAATTAAGTATTAGGGATCAAATGGAAGTCTAATGCTGTAATTACAAAGTAATAGTGTAATGAAGTATTCTGGTTGCTACAGTTGCACGCTGTCTCATCAGAGAAAGGTGAAATAATTATCACAGGCACCTGTTATGCCAAAGAACAGGTGGGGCGATAGCGTTTGTAATCTCACATCTCGACGGATATCATCGGGAAGTGTGCCTGTGTGTGTGTGTGTATCTTTGTGCCAAGCCAGTTAAGCCTCTGATTGAGCCACAGTAACAACATGCCTGGCTGTTTTACCCCAGCATCTGTCTTGAGCAGCATGGGGCCCTGGAAGGAGGGTGGGAAGATGAATTTTTTTTCTACCTTCATCTCGCTTACTCTCATTATTTGGGAGGAAATGCAGGGAGTCTCAGTGTGAGTTTTTGTCTTCCATCATCTTCTGAGTCAGTGCCGGGTCACATCGCAACACAGAACCCTCCGCTGTGAGTTTAGCGCCGCACACGTTCGAGCTCCACAACACTAGCATTTTCACGCCGACAAGGTTTCTTTGAGACTAGCTGAGCTGCGCTGTCAAAATACTAGAAGAAGATAAGGCAAGGAGCTGTCCCGGATGCTCGCAGAATCTCTTGACTACTTACCTAACTACCTGCCTGCCTATTGCTTTTCCATGTTGAAAATGTGGAAATACAAAATGCACAGTGTAGGCAGAAAACTATTAAGATTTAAAGTCATTGTTTTGCAAAGCCATGTTGTATGCAAGTATTTGGGAGTTCAGTTTCTATTTAAAAATTCCATATTTTACCACACATGCCAATTTTGCATTTTTTCTGGGAATCATATGACAGTGCATTTGGGTCTCTAAAAGTAAAAACATGTTCAGCAGCAACATGTGGGAGATTTGTGGCAATTGTCAGCTACAAATTACCCATACTCATAATTCTAGCAATAATAATTATTTCCAAAAATATTTTTTGCTTGTACAGTATTGATGTACTAAAATAATATATCACTTTATGCCACTAGATGGAGTGATGGGCTACTGCACTTAGTTCCATTTGCCCTCAATCTGACACAAATGGGAGGCAACGCGGTCTATAAGAGGCGCAGTGGCTCAGTGGTAGAAGGTTGGCGGTTCAATTGCTGCTATTAACACTGCTATTTACCAGTGTTACAGAACTTCACTGGAGGCCATGTAGGTTAAGTGTCTTGCCCAAGCACACAATGACAGTATGCGGGGGAGAGCGGGATATTATGATGATTTGGGATGTTTCGAGCGGGGATCGAACCGCCCACCCACCGGTCGAAGGACAGCCGCTCTACCCTACTGCCACCCACTGATAAGGTGGTGGTTCAAGGAGGGGAGGCTAATGCTAATTCCAATATTAAAAAATTTTGGCGCAACTGGTGGCACTGATATGCACGTGCAGTAGTCATGAGTTACATTTACTCAGTTACATTTTTGAAAACAAATTTACTTTGAAGAGTATTTTTACTGCACCATACTTTTAACTTTTACGTGAGTAAATTTGTGAAGAAGTACGTAGTAAGTACTGTTATTCAGTTACATTTGGCTACACTCAACCAGTTACTTTTTTTTTTTTAACCTTTTATTCTACACATTATATGCTTAATTTTAGCCAAAGAGATGTTACCAGTGGATCTACCACATGACAGTGTTTCACCAATCAGACATAGTCATGCAGTCACATGACCAACACAAACTGTGGGGGCATAGTGGCACAAACTCTTCACACGCAGCAGGAATAAAAACAGTGTTAGAAACTAGAAGGATGAACACAGAGCAAACAATATTTGTAGTGTTAAAACACAGAGACCTTCTTTAGGGATTGGTTTTAAAAGCTTTATTTTGTGAAAAAGTGAGATTTGAAAATTGTTTTTTTATTTTTTATTTTATTAATTGGAAATATCAGAAATTGCACATTATTTTAATTTCATGTCTGATTAAATAATTTCTAGACAAAACGATCAGTTACTCAGCACTAAAATACTTTTTTATTCTTAATTGAGTAATTTTTTTGATGGTTACTTTCTACTTCAACTTGATTTAAATGATTTTGACGTAACGCTACTCTTACAGTAGTACAATTTTAGGCTACTCTACCCACCTCTTCTTTTGGTTAAATTATTAGTAACTGCCACTGGTAAAACCTTTAAAATATTTAATCTTCACAATAATGCAGTAATATACAATAGTATTTTTAGAACAATTTCTTTTGTATTTAGAAGTAGCTGTTCATGGTTTGTGAAAATATCAATAAATAGTTTTTTTTGAAAAAGACATTCTGGGAAGTGTTTTTCCTTAATCCATTAGTGGTGAGCAACTGTAGCAGTTAATTTCCCTCCGTCTGGCACAATGGGAGGTTATTTTGCCACATGGGCTGCTATGGTCCTGTGGTTAAATCTTTTAGATATATATCACAAAAATGCAGTAATACATTTTCTGAGGATTTTTTTGTGGGCTAAAATCTTTGCCTGTGGAAATAACTGTTGATGGGAAATATAATATAATCTATGTAAAAATGCTAAAAAGACTTTAAGTGTCGTTTTAGGAAGCAATTTTTTTTTACTACTAGATAGAGCTGCAGCTAGCAGTTGTCCTCTTGGGGTTAGGGGTTATTAGAATGTCTTGATATTGGTGTGACACAACAGCCACACAACAGCCACTGCAACAGGGATTTAGAATTCAGAGTTCTGTGATGAAAGCTATTAGGAGTAAAATGGAAGACACCATTTAAAGTTTATTAAAGCATCTGGAATGAGGTAGGGATGTGTTTTGTTGTTGTATGTTTTTAACCTAGAAATTTGTCAAATAAAATCCCATAGTCCATACCAGTGTAGGAACCCCTGGAATTCCCATTGCTGTGGATAGTGTATCCCTCTTTAGCTGTAATGATTAGTAATAAAGGCTCAAAATGAAGTCATCTGGCTGCGAGATGATCAGCCCCATATGCTAGCTCTGCTGGGGTGCTAATTCTGCCACTTTACCGGGTCCACCGACAGACATCAGCAAGGGTTTTGGTTTGAAGTTAATGATGTGCAGTATTTTTATTTTTTTTTTAAATAGAAGCTCACTACTTTGGCTGCTACTGGCGACACTTATCCCTGTGGTAGTCACGCTGATCTTAAGTGTGCTGTCAGCAGAGGCTTTGAGTAAACTGCTAACAAAGCATCTGTCGAATGCTTAACATTTAGAGGGATACTGAAACATGAACATCAAAATCTCCAAATGATATCCAATTGTACTCTAAAACTCTGTATAGTTTCTGAATATTCAATCAATCACAGTCAATACAGCTTGTATTAAAAGGTAGTAAAAACATTTGTTTTAGCAATAATTTAAAGCTCCATTGATAATATATTGTTGCCTATTTACAATATAGCATGTATTACTGGCACTAATAAAATAAATAAAGCTTCATAGTAACTGCCAGTTTCTAAAAATGACATATGTACTGTATACTAGCCTACACGTTTTACCTTGTTAAAAAAGTGTCCCTAACCCTTGAAGTAGAATAATACCAGCAATAATCTGACTCATACTGTACCATTCTAGTGGAAAGGAGGCTTTGAGTCATGTAAGCCATGTTTCCACTGAAGTGGTACAGCTTGGGGCAGGTCAGTATTTCCATTACCATGAGCGCCCCCAAAAAGTGCTCCGTACCACTGTGGGCAAAACTTGGTTTTGGGGTCCCAAGCGGTCTCTGGTGTGTTGTACACTTTTGAAAACATGGAGCTAAATACTGCAGTCAGCTGATTGGACAATATATATTCATTACGCAACCAAAAATTAGAGACACAAGGCTAAGAAAATAAGTAAAACATGTCAAATATAATATGCCTTGTTGTTGTGATAAACCTCCTATTCCAACAGAAAACAAAAACATTTTTACTTTTTTTCCGACAACAAAGCTAGAGTTTAGGGGCTGCGATAAATAAGAATCCTTTAAAAGATAAAAAATATCACCTACTAAATGTGGGCCAAATAAAACATTGTGAAAGGCTGCATTTGGCCAATGAGCCTTGCGATTGACATGTCTGCCTCAGAACAACACTGCAAAACCTAATCAATGAAGCAGTAATACCCTATTCAGTGTGAGTTTTATGTATCTGTTCTTTGCAGTAAGATGAACCTGACTCCTCTTAGTGGCTTGTAAAGTTGTTGAGTGTTTACCAGTGATGGTAACAACTGGAGAGTCCTTGAAGAGGCAGATGAGTCTTTTAATAGGGTAAAGTGGAGTTGAGTAAATTGGCGTTTCAGATCCATTCATACAAACAGCACTATAATCAACGCACTGCACTTACAAGCTCCGTCTGCTGGCCTCTACATTCAGACTATCACTATAAACACTTGACGACACAAAGCACAAAATCTCCATTCTAATAATTTATGAGTTATTTTCCAAAATATTGAAAAACATCTTTGGAGGAGTCCTGACATTTGGCTGTCACAAATGAGCGATTTGATCAATCTTTTATGGAGAATGATATCAAGAGGGAGCACCGGAATTTGAATATGATCACAAACAAATCAGCAGGACACCTGTTAAATGGAGAACATCAATAAAAATTATAGAGAGCCAATGTCTATTTAATGTCTAATATTAATGGACATTTAAAAATAGCTAATGGGCCCACAAACAACCAGTGTTTGCAGTGATTGCATCAGGGTTTCACTTTAGACCGTGTGTCATCTCAACACAGCCTCAAGGACATTAATGTGGTATAAATAAAAAGGTGAAATGTTTTATGTTTGTAGGTCATAATTACAATATTATTTTCTAATGTCGTGCATATTTCAAGTTGAACTTTATTTCAGACTGCATACGTCTCCATTCAAGCAGAAAAGACTGCTTCTTCATACTTTTTTTTCAGTCCTGGCACTGACTTCCTTTGCCTGATTAACTAAACTGGGAATTGGTTCAAAATGATTCTGCTGCTGTTGCCATATTTTGTTTATCTGATCCAAGTGATGTCTGCCGCTCTCAGGAGCCACACAGCTGGATTCAGTGTTATTTATTTACTTTTTCTGTGTAATATTCCCTCTCTATTGGCAACTGGCTGTGTGACTAATATCATTGTTTAGAGGTAACACCATTGAGAGTATGTCAAATATTTCAATGATAAATATTTACAGAATTAGAAGGTACCGTTCTGTTTTACAACTACATGGTTTGGTGAGTTTCTGCAGAGCTTAGTTTTTTGTCAATGGCACAAATGGAAAGCTCTTTTAAGACAGGACCGCTTAGGCTTGAGACATATTTGCTATTAAGTACTGCAACTGAGTTAGTGCTGTCACTCATCAAAAGTAAACATTACAATTCACATTTATTTATTTTGTGACTATTGCTGTGCAATGCCACACAATGCAGAGGCTTATAAAACCTGTTTTATTAGTCTTTCGTTTTAACATCATCATTAAGTTGGCTGACGACACAGTTGTTGTGGGAATAATATCCCAGAATGACGAGATTAGAGGGAGGTCTCCCTATCAGGAGAACCATCTCCTGCTGAATGTCAGCAAAACTAAAGAACTGATAGTGGACTTCAACAGGAAACAGCAGAGGGACTCAATACACTACACATCTGCTGCTCTGAGGTGGAAAGAGTGGACACTTTCAAATACCTGGGAGTGACCATCTCACAGGACCTGTCTTGGACTCGTCACATAGACACCATTGTAAAGAAGGACAGACAGACTTTACCTCCTCAGACGCCTCAGAGACTTAAAGCTCCCTCTCAAGGGGCTCAGGAACTTTTACAACTGCACCAATGATAGCGTCTTGTGTGGGAGCATCACCACCTGGATGGGAAACTGCACCAAGCAGGACTTCTGGTAGTCCGTTCAGCTGAGCAGACCATCAGAACCACCCCACCCCAACTTGCAAGACATTTACACACAGCCTTGCACTGGACCACCCACCCCGGACACCTTCTCATCTCCCTCCCTATTGCCATCAGGCCTGCGTTTGTGCTTAGCTCTAGAGACCAGAGCCATCTTTTATACCAAACTGTAAACTTCACTATTGGATTTCTTCTTACATTTCCACGCCTGTGGACAGCGGTATATTGCTGTATATTGCTGAATGGTGGCGCCCTTACTCAAGGCCCTTTTAAGGGGTTGCATGAGAGAGGTTTGACAACCTAGAATAAAGGTTGAAGAAGCGGTTTTATCCACAAGCCATTTATATTTTATGGACTTATATTTTACATTTTTTATTTTAAGTGCTGTTTTTATATTTATATTAATACACATCTTTATTATATATTGTGGGCTGTGTTTTTTTGTGCTTGTACATGTTATGAATGCTACTCACCATCAACATGTCAGTGACGCAACAAGTTTATCTGGTAAAAAAAAGTGTATATATAAAGTAAATTTAAGTTACTCAAATGGATAAGGAGAGGAACAAAAAAGCGGTCAAATCATTTTGAAAGGGTGACAAACATTGTCTTTGAAGAATGATGTGACGCAATAGTCCAATCAACAAAATATGATTGTATTAAAGCATAAAAATAGAAAGGTTTTGTGTTGCTCTATGAGAAGTCTGGTCTGCTCTGTCACCAACGAGTCCAGGAGAAACCACAAACAATAGTTTAGTTGTGTCAGGCGAGGGAGGCATATCATTAACACCAGAGGTGTAACTGTAAGGGGCCAATCAACACCCGTTAGCGCTGTTATCACGCTTCTACTGAGACGAAATCGGCGTCGGAAGCATCAGAAGTGACATTTAACCACACAGAAATATTCAGATGACTTAATAAACAAAGCTTTTCTCAATGGTTCCAAAGCGCGGGCCTTTCTCAAAGTGACGATAAGCCAGCAAGTGTGGTTCCCTTCCAAGCGAGTCATCTTCCGGCTGCCTGCCTCAGCTATCATTATCTGTTAAAGAGCCTCCGTCCCTATGGATCATCATTACGAGACGCATTAGAAAATACTTTGATTAAACTCCCCTAATCCAGCACAGACAGCTGCAGTCCATTCACAGCTGCCTAATCTTCTCGCCACTAAATACCACCGAGACAATGGGCGACAAATGACAACTTACGTGAGATGGGGTGGGGGTGAAAACAAAGAAAAAGAGAAGGAGGGGTCGGAAGGGGGATTCTTCTATCAAAAGGCTGCTGGTAAACAGTGGCAATGGCGAGCCGTATCACACCAGGAGATGAAATAAAAGAAGGGAGGGATGGTTCAGAGTTTTCGGCGAAGAATGATGGAGTCCCCTTTCAGTTGGTAGGGATGAGATGTGTGGATCTCTCTCTTTGCAGAACGGGCAAAACAAGGCTGATGGGAGCTGCCGCAATCAAGACAAGAGCTCGGGGAAGACAGAGAGCGAGAAATGAAACTACTCCTCAATGCTACAAATCACGGCGGGGAGGTTATCAGGGCCGTCGGCAATCACCGTAATGACAACATGGTGTGACATGATAGTTACAGCACTCAAAGAAAATCATTCGGCCGGGCTGGGGAGGAGATAGGCAGGCAGGCGGGCGGCATGATAAATACTGGTGTCGGAGCGGAAAGTGAGAGGATACGGCGGGCACTTGTTACTGTACATGTGAGTGCGTGTGTTGGCTGTGGACTGGTGGAGTGCAATACAACGGGCAGGTGTGTGGGGTGATGTTGATTGGAGAGGAGTTGTTTTTATCATCAGGAATACCTTATGTATGGTTACTTCCAAAATTCAAAATACAGTTAACGTAAGCTTCTTTTACAATCCACAGAAGTGTCTCACCTGGAGATTATTCTGAGTGACCCGAGTACAATCTCCAAAGGGTTGTGATGTGCCGAAGATGTCCTAAACTGAGGATGCACATACGGTGCAACAGGTGCAATAAGCATGGAGCAGAAGCCTCGTACTAGTTGCAGCTTGTTTGTACTTTACTTAGCTAAATAAATGTACTGTTAACATTAGCACAGTCACCGCAAGGTTTGTCTGCCAGCTTTGTGTGCGCGCTGCCCTGCTCTGCCCATCATTTGCTGCAAAAATAGGGTATGGAGCAGGTGATGATTTTCAATCCTCAAAACTGGGACACTTTAATTTGATTTATCTAAATCAGCATCTTAAATTCTTTAATGAAAAATGCTGCTTAAAATCAAAATATCACCAACAAAAAATGTTTTGTGTTCCTATATGCCATGAATAGTCTAGGTGGTTTTATGGAGCAGCAGAGTAAGGTAGGAACTGACCAAACATGTAGTTAACAAACAAATGAGCAGACTCCTTCATGGTGATGGCAACAATAGAAATGCTGATTTTGAAACTAAAGTTAATCAAACATGTGCAACAGCGTTTGCGTCATCAGCTCATTGCAGAGGATCTAAACTAAAAGCATTCTCATTATAGCAACCTGGACACGTCACTAGTGTTCCTGAAGGATTGGCCCTGGGTATAAAAATAGAGGAGGCTTTGTTCACACATTAGGGTCACACAGGTAGAAACAGGGTCCACTCCGGATCTTAGTGAATGTGTATCAAGGGCTCAGACATCATTCAGAGATGTATAAAAGAGGCAAAATTAACGTACACTGACTATGTTGCACAGTTATTATAATACAACAGTGCATCACCACTTTCCAGGAAGATTCACACTGTAAAGAAAATTGTGCTAGCTGGGCCTAGAGCAACACAGCAAAGAGAAGCAGAGCATGGAGGACAGTAGTAAGGACCTTTAGTATCTGTCCTATAGCCAGGACTACACTGTTCGAATTGTAAAACCTGTAAGAACTAGAATTAAGCCTATAGCCAAATGCTTAACAAACACTATAACTTATGGCAGGGGTCAGCAACTAAATCTGCTAGAGGGCCAGCATGTTCCTTCATGTTGCTGCGGGGACCAGACTTTCAAACTAAAATATATAAATATAAAGATACCTTTGCTTTTTATATTTTATTAGATTTCTTCAGTGTTAAATATCTTTTCTTGTTTTTCTTTTTTACTGAAACTTAAATAAAATCTAATTCTACATGAACCTGTACACAATTTTAAGTTTAACACCCATGTTCTTACTCTCAGTGGCTTTCATTTATTAAAGTTACATAAAAACGGGTGCAGCTTCTGTGGGTAAAAAGGGGCATACAATAGAGTGCTTAAAGTGTTTTTTATTGTCTTTTTTTTTTACAATATTCTTAATTTTTCTTATGTTTCTAAATCTAAATCTTGTAAATTATCTTTTATTTCTGTAAAGCACTTTGAGTTACCCAGTGTTTGGATTGTGCTATATAAATAAAATTGCCTTGCCTTGCCTTGCCTACCCGAAATGGTAAACTTGAGACGCTAGCCACCACTGTCCATGTCCACTGTTTACCTGGGGCCAGGGCTTCCGACATAAAGGCTAATCTTAGGGTGCTGACATCACACAGGGAGGGAGAGTTTCCCCAGACACATACTCGCACTACATACAAGCAGATAGTTATTCATGTCGGCACCAATAATATGAGAATGAGACAGTCAGAGGTAACCAAAGATAGCCTAGCCAGGACTCTTGAACTAGGGAACAAGATGACTGGACCAGCCTTCAAATACTGGCTCTACATCAAGACTGAAGATTGGTCTTCTGAATGTCCGGTCTATATTCTCTAAAGCCCTCTTAATTAATGATCTTATTACTTCTCATAGCTTGTATTTACTTTGTCTTAGTGAAACTTGGCTTAGGCCCAATGTTTTTCTGTCAAAAACTGGGTGGTGGTGTTGCAGCCATTTATAAAGCTGCATTTTGCTTTACAGGTACATCATCACAGCCAAAATTTTACTCATTCGAAGTGTTACTAATCAAACATATTCCTTCTCATATAAACGGAAGGAAGCTATTTTATTTAGCTGTAATCTAACGCACTCCGGGTCCTTACTCTTCTTTCTTGGATGAGTTTGGCGGTTTTCTTTCAGACTTAATAACCCACACTGATAACATCCTTCTAGTTGGTGACTTTAATATTCATCTAAATAAGGCGTGTGATCCTCTGGCCAGAGCATTTCAATCACTCCTTACAACCCTGTCTTTCAACCAGTTTGTTCATGAGCCCACACACATTAGTGGAAACTATCTTGATCTTGTTTTGGCTCTGGGAATAGATGTTAGTGTCTTCAAAAAATTTTAGAGCAGCTGCAATGAAAATGTTTGCAACACGGCTGACAGATGTTCTTCCTAACTTAATTACAACTGGAAACTCAGTAGAGGCCTACACAGAGGAGGTCCATGCAACCCTCTCGGCCATCACCGACTCAGTGGCACCCCTCAGGACAAAGCCCAGACCAACCAGACGACCTACGCCATGGTATAACAAGGAAACCTGGGCTTTGAAACAGGCCTGCAGGAGTTTTGAACGCAAATGGAGCAAGTCCAAAACAAATTTAAATGTATGTAAACACCTATAAGCACGCCCTCAGCATTGCAAAGACTGGCTATTTCTCATCTCTAATCAGAGAAAACCGGCATAACCCCAGGTTTCTCTTTGGGACAGTCCAACCAAAAACAACTGAAGACTCCTCTCCTTTTACTGCACAAGACTTAGATTTTGTTAATCATAAAATTGAAGAGATTAGGGATTAGATTCTGTATCTTTCAATGAGCTGACAGGTGGTTTCTTCATGTAAAGCAAATTTGTGTCTCCTGGATATCCAGCCATTAAAGCAGCTTAAAGAACTGTGGCCCTATGTGGGGCAAATTAGTTAAACATTATTAACTTGTTCCTGTCTATTGGCCTATTGGCACCGGCCGTTCTCTTTTCAAACAGGCTGTGGTCAAACCCCTGCTCAAAAAACCTACTCTGGATCCTGTGTGTTATAACAACTTACTCTAGATCTATCAGAAATTACCTCCTTGTCAGTATCAGTCTGCATTTAGGGCCTCTTATTCCACTGAAACTGTTAGTTAAAGTGACAAATGAATGATCTCCTCCTTCAGATGGACGAGGACTCCTCGGCTCTACTGTTGTTGCTAGATCTTGGCACCATATTTGATACGATAGATCAGGGGTCTCAAACTTGCAGCCCGGGGGCCAACTGCGGCCTACAAGGCAATATTTGTGGCCCGCAGGACAATATGAAGGTTTAATGTTAGTGCGCCCTGCGAGTTTTATATGAATGGCACGTTACCACGTTGTTTGTGGAAGGTTCATTTTTGTGCAAGCTGGAACTGAACCAACCTACCATCACAGTGGAGTATATGGCTCCTGGGAGCGGGCCATCGGCTGGGCTTGATGCAGGCAGAGAAACATTTAAAAACTATGGAGGAGCCCGTGTAACATCACAAAGCCGTCATAAACTTTCAGCTTCTTACTGTGTTTGAAATTGGCATGTTTGACCTTGAGCTGGACAGGGTCAAACATGGTCAATGTTACCGGCATTGGATTTGGCATTTTGGCAATAGATCATGAGGTGCTTATTAACGGACTTAAAGATGTTTTTATGATAGGTCTCATTTTGTCTTTTTTAATAAATCCTTCTCCTCCACGGCACCAGTGAAATTCGGTGTGCCACAAGGGTCTGTGCTTGGTCCCACACTACTCTCTCTATATGTTACACCATTGGGACAAATCACCAGAAGTTATGTAGTAAACCTACACTGTTATGCTAATGATACACAGCTGAATCTACCAATTAAAGCTAATAATACTACTGACATCATGCGTCTAGAGGCCTGCCTTGTAATAAAATCATGGATGTCTCAAAACTTCCTCCATTTAAACTTGGATAAAACAGAGCTCTTGTTAATTTGTTCTGCCATTCATCGGCACAAGTTGAACAGTCTTCTCGATTGAATACTGTGTGTTGGAGCACGGCAACACTGTGAGAAACCTCAAAGTTATTTTTGACCCCACACTGTTTTTTTGTGAATATGTTTTGTGCATTTCTATGTTGTTTTCAACTGTTCCGGACACATTCCTGCACGGCCTGTCCGTCCTGGGAGTGGATCCCTCCTTCTGTGGTTCTCCCTGAGGTTTCTCTTTTTTCCCGGCTGGATTTTCTGGGGTTTTTTTGGGGGTCTTACCCTGATGGAGGGTCTAAGGACAGGGGATGTTGTCTAATGCAGTCTGTTAAGCCCTTTGAGGCGGCTGTTATAATAAGCCAAACAAAAATTAATTCAAGGTCTTGATTTATACATGTATTTATACACACCATGCAGCCCATTTTTCAGGCGCAAAGATCTTTGGGAAAATGAAATAGAGCATTGCAAATGTACAGACATAACTGTTACAACATAACATACGTAGTTGCAACTACAGTTCTAAACTGTACTATTGTTTCAGAGAATTGTAGTAACAATACGTTGTTAGTGCTTTAAACTTGTGTATATTTACACCACCTCTTGACCTAATGTGAGATTTCAGCTTATGTACGGCAATATTTATATTGATAAATGCCAACGATTATATAGAAATAACAAAGATCGGCCTCAAATAGGTGAACACGTAGTTTAAGACAGGTGTGACTGTGTTATGAAATAAAAACTTATGGCTCAGAGATGGTTCAGACTTGGGACGACAACAGCCTCTGTTTAAAGTTGAGCCCCTTTGCTAACACAGGTTACGCTTCACATTCTCTCTGTTCTCCACTGGTAAAGGATCGTTTAAGTACTTTTGTCTGTTTTGGAGTGAGTAAAGCACCATGGAGTTGGGACATTTATGAATATGGTGCCCTGGCAGTTTTATCAACAGATCTTTCAGAATTTGTAAGTCTAAGAAGATTATTGCATGCACATAGTAGGTAAACTAAATAAGCCTGCGTTGTACTCGGCCACACTCCAGCAGGCTCCACCTCTTCATTGTCCTCTAAAAAAAACAAGGGCAGATAGTGCCGACTATTTATCTTGGAAAACCCCAGGACTAGATCTCTGCAGACATTATTTTGCAATGGTTTGTGATTTAGTTTGGTTTACATTTTGTGTTTGTGTGTGTATCTTTTTTAGACATATCACTCATTAGCTGATATAGACATATAATGCATATAAAAATACTTTCTACTAATTTGTGGGAACAGATTTTCCAAAGCTAAGTGCAAACATAAGCAGTGTATGAATATAAACATACAACTAAAGAAGTCTGCTCTGCTTCATGTGTTTGTGCCCTCAGAGTGAAGTCACAGTTTCAGAGTCACCAAGTTTGTGTAATGAGGTTTGAGCACCATACGGCAGTATTTTTTTCTTTTGCATGCTTTATTATGGTGTGAAAACGTTTGCTGAATAAACTCCACTGGGTGCTTAGCGCTCGGGAGGAAGCCACCAACTCCACATTATCCTTTTAATGAAGAAACAGAATGCTTTTTTGTGGATAACAGATAATAATTTATTTAAAATCCCAAACATTCTGAGGCTCTAATGTCCACTTATACAAACACCTTGCAACACAATGCAAACTGTAGTTGGTCTCATTCTTGGACCAATTTTATTATATTTTATTTCTTATACATAGTTTTTAAGATGCATACTTACTGATCCCTGCACTAAGAATACAGGATATTGTGTATGGTCATCAGAACACATCATTTCAAAGACTTGCAGTTGTGTCAACAAGAGATGGAAGTATCCGAATGAGGATTTAACTCAAGGCCGTTTAATATAGACTAAAGTTGAAATACCAAACCTCAGTTGTTATGCCTTTGTACCTTTAGACTTGTGGTTTTCGCAAAAAATGTTCACTCTCATTCACATTGATTCACTAGGAATACTTCAGATTTGCAGCTTGACCTATCTTTGGGCAGAGGGAGGAAGCTAGAGAAAACTCGTTGATACGTTGGAGGACATGCAGACTCCTCACAGAAAGGCCAGTGTTAGCTGGCCAAGGATGTTTGAGTTTGCAGGCCAAACAATTATGTTGTTGGAGTAAGAGTCAATATAAAAGGAATGACTCTATGCCTTGAATTGTCAAAAAGATAAAATTCTCAAAATAGCACAGCAGAAATTAAATATCACTATGAAGGAAAAAAATGAGACTAAGAATTACCAAACCTACATAATAAATGATGATGTTGATGCTACAACAGTAAATATGGGGAACACCACTTTAGAAATAAACATGTGAAAATAAAGAGAAGACTGAAATAACTGTAAACACAAGTGTAATTTAGAGTTCTGCATTTGGTGGTTTAGTGTTTTGAGGGTTTGCATTATGTTCACAACAACATTTCATTGAAAGATTAAAAAACTGCTCTACAAAAGAACCAAATAGTCGATTGCTGTCGTAGTTCTTTTTGGCTTATTATACATTAATACTAAAAAAAAAAAAAAAAAAAAAAAAAAAAAAAAAAAAACATGTGCCAGTTGTCACATAGGAACTTGTAGTATTAAACAGATGAACAACATCTGTCCTAAAGCTCTGTTTCTTCAAGTAAACAACTTTATTTTTCTATTCTTTATCAATTAATTTCATTTTCCACTCACCAATAGCTAGATGAAGACAAAGCTAATTGTTTTGTTGACAGCTGCTCCAATAAAAAAGAAGTGAGCAAATAAACTGTGATATCTCTAATTGTGTAGAGCAAACTTCTGGGGAAGCCCATTTTTTCACAATGTTTGAGAGCCAAGCCTTATGGAGCCAACCCTCACTTTTACCTGTGTATCTATGCGTGCCAACATTAGCCACATGGTCTAAGAGGACGGCAGTAGCTCAGTGGGTAGAGCAGTTGTCTTTCAACCGGAAGGTAGTTGGTTCGATTCCCACTCTCCCCACAGTTCATACTGTCATTGTGTCCTTGGGCAAGACACTTAACCCACCTTGCCTCCAGTGACTGTAACACTGGTAATTACTGTAGAACAATGTAAGTCGCTTTGGATAAAATCGTCAGCTAAATGAATAAATGTAAATGTAAAAGATTTGACTAATGAATATCAACGTTGCAAGGTGGTTGAATCATGCACTAACCATGAGATCTGATGATGCCTCAAAACACCTTCCATTGTCAATTTTTCATTTACTTTTCATTTTCTTTTTCCCCCCTCCCCCCACCGCAGTCTTCCTCACTGATCTCCTTCCGTTTTGCGGTGTGTGAGCATGGCTGTATTACACGGCGACCCCTCACGATGGCAGCGTGTCACGCTCAGACGGACATGGTTGTTACGCAGACAGATATTTGCGAAAGGTCCAGGTTAATGTGGCTCAAAGTTGATGCAGGCAGGGGTCGGGGGCTCGGCTGATGAGAAAGCATGCGGATCCTCTTGCTTTTTGTATGTGTGGGCAATGCCAAGGTCAGGATGGTGGGAAAAGTGAGTCACAGCAGGCGAGCGGGCCTACACTCAAACATGGGATAACCAGTCACACAAATTAGTGTGGGAATAATACTTTGACTCACATTCTCTCAAACTCGGATTGGGCTTTGGGGACCTCTTGGGTTTTATTTCCAGAAAAGCAATTATTCACTTTACAGTAGTTATCCAATCATTTGTTCCTCAAGAAGAATGCCTCTCCAGAGTCTCAAGACACTTTTCAACGCTTGTCATCATAAATGTACTGTCAGCTATTTTTCGGTGGCAAATTTTGGTTGAAAGACTGTGAGGTCGCTGTTTCTCCAATGACCATCATAGGGACACTACTTCCTAGTTAGTCATCCTCTGCCACAACAAAAATCCTTATTTATTAAACTGAAAACATTTCAAAACATGACTCATGAAAGATTAAGAAAACCAAAGCCTGTTTTTATCCTAAAAGTATTATAGACTGTATTCTTTAAATAATTGGCAAATATCATTAAAATATCAATTTCATGTTTCAGTTTCTTGGTAGACCTGAGTATGTTATATTACAGGGGTGTCAGACTCATTTTAGTTCAAATTCCCAATTTGATCTGAAGTGGGCCCCATTACATAATACTGAAATGTCAGTGCTCTCATCAATCGCAACCAAAAAATAATATTGTTGGTAAAAGCCTGTCGCTTCTTAGACATGTTTTTAAAAACTCACTCAAACACTATGACTTTGATGCTAATGTAATTTTGCTAGCAGTAAAGCAGCTAACTTTCTTCGCTGCATCACTGAGTCAACTATGGGTAAAAAAATGTTTTACTCAGACACGCAAACAATTCTTTTATCTTCTCTCTTCTCAGTTGTCTTTGCAAGTTGTTATATTTTTATGATGAGTTTTATAGTGGTGCCAAATATTATATCCCTTAAGCACTGAAACTTGCTGCATACAAACCAAGCCTTTTTACTCAGTGAATAAACAACAAGTAGTCCATTTTTCTTGGAAAACTCTACCTTTTTTTTTAGAGCTTTTAAAGAGCTTTTCTATGTTCTTTCCATTCTTGGGTGAATTTTCTACGGGTACTCCGGTCAAAACGTTCTATAGTCTCTGTTTAGTGACATGACCTAGTGGCGGTTGCCGACAATGAATTTCCCCAGTAGGAATAGTAATGATTAAAAAAAGTTGGTATCTCAGTTTTTATCACAAGTTTAGTCTTACTACTACACTACATATAAACATCTGAACATGCTATGCGGCAAACCAAACCCAAAAAGTATCTATGGTCGTACACATAACCCAGAGACATATTTATAACAAATAAAAGTCGCTCCATTGCTTCCATTATCTTTCCCATATCATTTCCTGGAAGATCTAACCTTGAACAAATTCTGTATGTTGAAATCCACTCCCCAAAGTCATTCCCCTGCATCACACTAAGGCTATGTTTCCCTCTTTGCCATAAACAGTCCCGCTCATCCGGCGTAACCCGCGGTCACATACTCACCTCCTCGCCCCCTTTTCCCCCGGCTCGTCGCAATTGTGAAAATGATCACTATCAAGGGGAGCGCGCTCTGCCACCAGCGCCGCACTGCACTCTATCAGTCCCCGTCCATTTACATAATAACAGCTCATCATTCAAAAAGACCATTTGTTTGTGGTGTAACAGGACACTGTCAAGATGTCACCCTGAGCTGGCCTTCAGCGGGCCGCGGCGCACACATCCGCCGCTGGGCTCTAATTGTGGTCAGTAAGGGCAGGGACAAAAAAGGGGGGTAATAACAAAAAGATAGAAAGTGGAAATGCTGATAATTCGACAATGGGCAGTCTATTGTGCATGTTGATGGTGCAGTCATGTCCCCTCTTTGAATTGCCGTAAAAACATACTGGAAATTATGATAAAAGCAGATCATATTATGAGGTAAATGCAATCTCGGATGACCAACAGAATGAATTTATCTGTGTTTTTACACACAAAACAATTCAAATACGAAGTGATCATTTTTTTAATGAGTGTCAATGACCAAGTAATGAGCTAAAAGTTTCCTTTATTGAAGGAATTTAGCCGTTTCAGATGATCAAAATATTATTAGCTTAGCAACATCGTCAAGAACAGTAGGTCGGCATGCAAACGAGGTCACAGCTCTAGTTGAGTGAAGTTAGGTCCTTATCTAACTAGCTTTTTTAAATGTGGGTCCACAGAAGACGGTTTTGCCAAATGTAAAAAAAATAACAGTAATTTACAACCATGCAAATGAAATATTCTGTTTTCCGGGAAAAGCAGCATCCACCAAAGAAAACAACTGGCTTGTAAATGTTCCAATGCATTCTTACAACATCTTTAAAAAAGTAATTGAAAAAACCCAGAACTGAGGAATTTTATGGCCTTAGAAAACATACTTAGCGGAGAAGCTAATGGGAAACGTGGCAGTCTTTTTGGTCAAATAAGGCATTAGAGTAAATTAAACAAAAAGTTAGTTGTGAGGTAAGCACCAATATAAAGTTAACTAAGTTAAAAGTGATCCAGATATTAGTTATTATATTATAAGTATTGTATGTTACTGGGAGATTTGGGTTAGTGTTTCTTGATGACAAGAAAAACTACTTTTTGTGAACTATCCTTGTAAGTAATGGCTTTTTATCTAGATTTCAGTTACAAAATAATAAATGCAACAACACAGAAAACCCAGGAAACAAGAAAATTACCAGAATGAAAACCATGCACTCAAAAACAGTTGCAAATTAAAGTTTCCGGCAGAAATTTCTTTTTGGATGGATTTAAATTTACTGGGCAATAATAAAACATCCCCATAATTCAACACAAGTCTCTTTTTTTGTATTTAAAGAAAAACACAATCTGTTTCTGAAATAAATCTTCATTTAAGTTTAAGTTTTTTGATTAAAGATTCAACATGTGGTTTAAAAGTGAATTATCATTTAAAATACCCAAATCAACTCAGACACAGATGCAAAGAACAACTCTTGTTTGAGCTTTGGGTGGCTGCTTTCGTAAAGTGCAATTAAAACTATGCACCACCGTATCCCAGCAGATTAAAAATTTAGAAAGTACTTTATATATACTTCATAAATACTTGGTTAGGACTTAAGTTAATAATGACATTTATTTAAGAAAATATATATTTTTTTAAATAAAAACATTATACATTTCTATGGCAATTTTTAAAAACACATTTCTTTGTGTCCGAGCGACTCAGGTGGAGCACAATATGACGGAACCAAGTCAATGTCAGTGTTTCATTGTTCAAATCCACAAACAATAGTTACATTGTTGCTAGAGTAACAATGTTGCTACATGGCATGCATACAGAAATGAAAAATCTCTACCTTGATATTAAGTCCTTGGTTAAAAGTACCTGGTCATTAAGCCAACCACTAACAAAAAAGGTTGTATGTCTCCATACTTTAGTTGAATTTGTTGTTTAGCGCAGAAGGACGTCTATAGACGTATATATATAACAAGATAAGTGCTACTCTTCAAGTAAAGATCACCTCAATCCTATGTAATGATTTTGTATCTTTCTCTTGAAACAGTGTCTAAGCTAGAGCAATACAGATTTTCCATGATCTCTTTTTCTTGTGACATAATTTCAACTGTTGCATTATTTAAAGTACATGTCAGGAGAAGAGGAAATATTGTTGTGCATCTTTCAGTCAATTGGAGCAGAGTTTTTACCCAGACCTTGGTTCAAGTATTATCCATCAAAGCAAGCGCAGCTCTCACCCAGCAGAAGTCTTCCACCATTTCAAATCTCTGGAGAGTTTTGTTACTTTTTACTGGAGTCTGACTCACAGCCCCTCCTTCAAATACAATTGAAGAGCCGCTGTTAAATCCTTTTTTATTCTCCATCCAAGAGATTTCTGATTTCTCGGGGCGTCCAACACTTAAACAGGCATGCAGCCAGCGCTCATGCAGACACCTCAACTCCAAAGCGGCGTCAAGCGCTCAGCGACTTAGTTCCACACCTTCCCTCTGCGTGTGACAGCCATCCACTCAACCCGGGAGCGCCGCTTCTGGGTCTCCCTCCGCACTCCTTCCTCCGACCTGCTCCTCCATGTCGTTTCCACCCTCTCACATCATTTGACATCAAAGGGGCCGCGACGAGTCTTGCTGTTTACCCTCCCTGGCAGGAGCTCATTACAAAAACATCAAAATAAGCCGTGCGGAGAGGCAGGGCGAATTAATGATCTCCCCGTGCCACCGGTGTCCCGAACGCCCTGCCGACGGTGCCAGGCTATTTGATGCGGAACAAATGCGAACCTGTAGAAGCGTCCGCCGTAAACTTATGTTCACACACCCACTCACGCAGGCTGCAGTGCCAAGGCCCATGGCTGCTAACGACCGTTCAATTAGTGGAAATTAGGGAAGCATTGTGAGGGCCATGTTGTGACCATTAGCTGCTGGAGCAAAGGACGAGGAGTGTAGGCCAGGATTAATCCCCCAAGAACAAGATGTAGGAGGTGCAGGTCAGCGGTGTGGAACTTTGACACTAATGGAGCTAAAAAGTGAAGAATAGTCTCCAATCAAGCTAAAAACTCACTTAATGCATTGATTTTTTTCTGGTGATTCAGTTAAATATTAAGTATATCTCATCACCATTAACAGTGGCCTCAGAAGGCTTTACAGAACAATATCTTATTTTCTCAGACATTCCACCAGGGTAAAGAAAATCATGGCTGAGAACCACAGCCAGGATGTAAAATACCATGCCACATTTAGACTGCCTCTAAAACCATTCCCTTTTTACTTTATAGTGCAGTTTATAGTGGTTATACTAATTTGTGTCCAAATTTGACTTAAATGTACTGCATGAATGACTTAAAGTAGCAGAACAGACCATCATGCTTTGTGGGTTGCTGGATAAGCAAGTCATGTATACGACATTCATTCATTTTCTTCCACTTATTTCTGTTTTGATTTGCGGGTGAATGGAGCCTATCCCAGCAACTTTGACAGGGTGCAGCGAGTTGGTCGCAGGGCAGACAGTGACAGACTCACACACATTCATTCACGCCAGTAGATCTATACATGCATGTCTTTGGGCGGTAGGAAGAAGCTGGAGAACCCAGAGTGAACCTACTGTGAGGACATGCAGACTCTTAACAGAAAGGTCTTGAGTTGGCCGAGGATGTTTGTGTTGGCCGGCAATTAAACTCACAACCGTGTTGCTGTAAGGCAGGAGTAATAAGCACTCTACCACATGCATGTTTAAATGAAAAACACATGTTTGACTTTCTGTGGCAAAGTAATAACTTCTAAATTGCTATTAAGTCAAATCATTATGATGTAAAACAGCTAACGTTAGCCAACCTCATAGATGGTATATAACAGTAAACCTTCACTTTAACCTCAATGAAGAGATAATTTATCTAATACGAGAAATTATTCTGCTATTTGGTGTTTATTTCCCTAATATTGCAATGCACCCTTAAACTATGCAAAAGAATAATATTCTGACAAACTAAAACACACTTTAATATCCAGACGATGACCCAAACACATCGGTAAGAAAGTAGCATGCCTTTTACAATCCAACATTGAAACATACAATGAGACTGACAATATACACTGTACCATACTATACTAAACTATACTATACAATACTGTACTGTACTATTCTATACAATAAAATACTATACTATACAATACTATACTAAACTATACTGTACTATTCTATGCAATACAATACAATACTATATTATACCCAAGCCTGACATATTTTCATCCACCCCATACTATGGAATGCTAGTGAAGTGCAATTTGTTTAAACAATAATCTAAACATCTGACTGCATTATTAGCATTGTTTTGTGTGTTCACTCACTTGTTTCAATACAACGCTCTCATTAGACGAGCGGTTTGAAGTAAACCCTCATTAGATCAAGTGATTTCATACAAATCGCAGCACTGCAAACTCCATTGTTAAATCAGAGTGCTTCGCCAATGCGTTGTGACACGGCGCATACATCAGCTTGCTCAGGTCGCCCTGCAACACATGGCTTTCCCCATGCATGTAATGCCAGGTTTTTATTTGGAAATTAATTCCTAATCTAATCTATACAGCCCTATTAATAACTATTATAAAGTGCACCCCAGTCATGAATTAATCAGGGATTGGTAATTAGTGTAAAATTTAAATGCATGTTGTAAACCCACATTGAGTGTCTGGCACTAGACGGAGGTGCCAAGCCATCGCTGTACTAATTAGTTTGCAATTATGTTTAATAAGTTCTGTGGAAGCCAATCATCTTACAGTCGGGGAGCTGGGCTCTTCTGATACAGCTCTGTGGAACTGACATGGAAGAAACAGGCAGGAACAGTGCACGGACGGGCTTTTCTTTCTCTGTTTATCTCAACAAGCTTTGCTGAGCAATGAGAGTTAGATTTTTCGGGCGATGGCCTACTTTACACACAGCTAAACATACTTCCTGCTGCGAGCTTCTCCTCAGATGACTGACACTGTCTCTTTTTAGTCTTCCCCTACTGAAGTAGTTTGTGAAATAGTTTTGTCTGTTTTGTTCATGTATGGAAGGTTTTGCTACTGTGTAATGCCATCGTATATACAGATACAACTTCATGAACATGTGGGAGTCCTGATTGGAGAAAATCACATTCAGGAGGGTTAGTATAGAACAATTTCTATTGTCAAAACAGGTACAAAGTGTCCTAAAACATGCCGTACTGTACTGCTTTAGTTACCCTTAGAGATAATAATCCTCAGTTTAGAGACAATAAGAAGAAAAAGTCAAAAACAAAAAATGAAAAAAAAGTTTTGCTTAAATGTATTTGGTCATAATGCAGTTGTAAATGTATTTTTAGTTTCTGAAAACAAAACTTACATTTATTATCAACAAGAGTCAGCATCTCCAGGCTCTCCACGATCTCCATGCATTTATTTATTACCCGTACTCAACCATACTGTTCCAGCCTGTCCCTTTGTCTAGAGTTTTTTTCTTTTTTCAAACTCAGTCTGCAACATAGTCCGCCTAATGCCATTAGTTCTGTTCTGTTTCAGATTGCTGGTGAGCCTATTTGTCATTTTTCAATGCTGATTGCATTTGACATTAACCGAAGAAATTAATGAGTAGCTTTTACCTCAAATAAGTCGGTGTGGTTAAATCAGCCTCAGACTACAAACTTCCACATGGCTCATCAAATTCAGCTCGGTACATGCTGGTATGCATAGTGTTTTTCTGACTATTGGCATAAAAGGGGACTCAGAAATCAGAAATGTATTATTTTGAAGGGTTTGAACATACAGCTTAATTTAATTTATACTACGTATATCACTTCTTTTTAGAGATGCCACATAATGGAACGGTATGGGCATGCTCAGTAAGAGGTTCCTAATACAAACAGCCAATAGCTTGTGTTTCCAAATGTTTATTTAATTTGTTTTTTTAAATGATTACTTTATGAGGAAAAGGCAGGCGTCAACAGCGGGCGCTCAGCATGTTTTGATGTTGGTGCGGAAAACCACAGTATTCGGAGGAAACCCAAGCACGCGTAAAACAAGCAAAATCCATACAGAAAGGCTCCAGGAGTCGAATCACTGTGTGACTTGTTTTAACTTGACCTTTTCAAAAGATCCTTATGCTAAATCCACTTCTCTTCTATTACTTTTACCATATTCCTCTCTATATAACCTCCTTGTACTGATATCACACAACAGATTTTAATGAAAACGTATGAAGCGGGGCTGCAATGTACAAATGTACACGCAGCGTTCTCTGCGAAATGAGCCGGCGCCTTGAGCCAAATGAAACGTCGTGATTTGTTTTGCAGTACATTCCGACTGATTTCCTCATGTGTGTCGAGGACGTGGGCTAATGAGGCATTACCGACGAGGGAAACCCAATCGATGGCGCTGTCGCCGGACAATGCTGATCAATTGGACTGTATTGACTGCGTTTCCCCCTCATTAGCTCCACAACGAGGGGGCTGCGTGTTGTGGGTAAACACAGTCAGGTGGCGGCGCGGGCCTGTGCCATGTCTCCGCTGTGCTATGTAGGCTGGGAGCAGGCATGGGGGCTCTGATTACTCTTATTAACACGGAGGGTGTCAGGCAGCGGTCCAAATGGCACCGCAGCAACTGTTAGCTCACACACACACAGGCAAAGTGGAAAAACCAAAGCCAAGAGCCCAGCTGAAGCCTGCCGCTAGACCCGTAGTACTGCCATGAGCCCTGGAGGAGCTCTTTGTAGTGAGCTGTCAGACTTTTAACCATTAATATGGAGCCTCGTCTTGGTGTAAAGCTAATGGGGAGATTCTTTTCCAGGATTTCTATATGAAATTACCAGTCTTTATAAAATACAAAAGACTACGACATACAAAAAACATACTGAAAAAACCTACAGCAAATAAACTTTGCTCTTTGACATTTTCTTCCATTTGTCATGACTTTCCAAAAAGTAAAAGTGACTTTATAGTATACCATTGGCCAGGATGCAAAAGGAACCTGAACAATGTCTTTCCAATGATAATAAAAAAAATAAATCTTCTAATATCTAAACCATATTTTAATTAGAGACACAATGGTGTTTTCTGGTTTCAGTTGTGTTCATGCTTCTGACTTTGCTGCGGTCTTGGCCAGAAGATTGCCTTTTTATCCTGGTTAAATAAAGGTAATTAAATGCTACTGGTGTACTGTCCCCTTCAGCTCACTGATGTCCACTAGCTGCTCTCTGTTGTTCAAAAGCCCACTGAAGGGGATGAGCTATGTTCAGTATAGCATCCAGCAACATTGTGTGTCTGTTGCTCCACTGCTTCAACCAGAGTCTTCAATTTGACAAAAAGGGCATCAATATGCTGGGTCTGTAACCTGGAAAAAGTTACGCTAAAGATGTCACTGCTAACAGTTCTACATCCTAATGACAGATCTTCTCTTCAACTGTAACTTGTAGGTAAAATATGCATTTTTTACTAGTTATACACGTATTGTAATAGTTTCTGTAGTTATACACATATCATACAATAATCAATAGAACACAGCCTCCTCTTGATCTCTTGCTTCATGAAAACAAACTTGTCAAATATTTACTCAGCAGCCATTAGGTGTTTGTTCTTTAGGGAATCTCTCCTTCCGGCTGGTAACATTTATCCCTTCCACCACAGAGGCCCCCTCCTGACCTCTGTCCAGATCAGATACTCCTCTGTCCTCTGGAGGGCGGCAGGCTGGATCGGAGACGTTGTAATGTGATACCTATTTGTGGTCTGGACTCCGGAGTATATGTGCGTCGGGACGGTGGTTGGAGTGTGAATACGTGTGTGAGACTCGTTTCAAACACTGCTCCCATAGAGGTGTCTCCTCAGGCGCAGTGCTGATCCCCCGCCAGATCACCGCTTCCTGAGGCCGCTGTGGATGAAAAATATCCCCCGACGCAGGAACAGGCACACACACAAATCTGTGGAAAGCCCACTTGTCTGCCTGGAAAACCCTGGTGTCCTGAGAGACTGGATTCCCTCAGAAACACACTCCTCTCACAGTGTGGCCTGTGTGTATACAGAGCAGTCTAGAAGTATAGCCCAGATTGTAGAATAATAATGTACAGCATAGAAACACAAGTTCTTAAGAAGGATTCTGTCAATGGAGACTGGTTGACACCAAACCAAGGATTGTACCACAGGAGATGCAAGTTTTACTTAAAACATTTAAGGTGCTTGATTATGTTTTTTTTTTGGATAATTTAAAGGAAGAAGTGTTGGGTGTTATTGTTCCAAAAGTAGACCTGGAGAAGCATTTGAGAATCATCTAGAGTCAAACACTTCAACTTCAACACTTTTGTAAGGAGCAAATACTTTAGATGAAAACATGACAGTGGTTGAATGAACTACCTGTGAGTAACCACCAATCGCCAAACGGTAAAACTTCTGTTTAACCAGGTAAGTCAATTGAGAACTAATTCTCATTTGCAAGGATGACCTAGCCAAGAGATAGCTTCCCCCCACCATCCAAAGACATGCCTTACCTCATGCACAATGTAGAGGAAATAGGCTCCAGCCCCCTGCGACCCTTTAGAAGTAGAAGATTAATAAATTATATATATATAAATTATAGTATATTGTCTATTGAAATTCATTTTGGAAATTTAATTGGTTTGGAAATAATTTTATAAGTGAGTAAAAGTCCAAAAAGGAAGCTCTATAATCGCATTTTCTTCTCATTTTATATATTACCTGGAGCTGTTCCACCACACGAAATTCAGATTGAGGCAGAAACAGAAACACTCCCCTCAAGCCCATCTTCCCTGTTTGCCTTTCATCTCCGACACTCTGACTTCCCTCCGCTCAAAAATAAGAACCTCAGCTGCCGACATGTGTTTGCCCATTACATCGACCTGTCAAGCTTTCCCTTTCGCCACAACCCAACATATCTTTATAGCTATTACGAGAGGAGGGCGAGGTCAGGGAGGTGTTTGGGCACGTGTCAGTCAACTCCGAAAGATGTCCGATTAGGAGGAAGGTGGAAGGGGAGGTTCTCATTTCTCTCTGAAGCAAAGGCAATCCCAGAACATGTAGATTGGGTGTCATTCAAAAACTTGTAGACAAACACATTAACCACTGGCCCCAAGGAAGTAATGACAGTAATAGAGCGAGGCCTGTGACAGACGACAGAATAGCTTTGAACGGAGTTGACAGAAAGGGAAATAAGAAAAAAAAAGGCTTGGATTTCTCTCCGGTTAAAGGTGCTCATTTGCCGAGGCGAAGCGGTTGCGACATGGTGAGCACGGGCCAATTTCCCTCCCATCAAGTGTGTGTTTAATTTTCCCCGTCCACGTTTTTCCCCGCCTCTCACGGCCCGCTGGTATTTGAAGGTTACAATTGATGTTAACATCTGACTTGATTGTACAATTTGCGGGCTCCTTTGGCCATTACTGGTAATCCTTGAACATACGTGGTTAAGACTCTTTGCTCCAGACTGGGAAGAGGCCAAAGTCTGTGGGTTAGAGATATTTTACAGAGGAGCAGACAGAAGTTAAAAGACAAACAGTCAGTGGAGAAAAAAATGATATAACAACATGGGTGTGACACAAAAGTAATAATGGTATGGAATGGTATGGAAGTGTATATATATATATATATATATATATATATATATATATATATATATATATATATATATATATATATATATATATATATTAATCACATTATTAAACTATGTTTACTAGAACAAGATAATTATGTCACCACAAAACAACAAAATCTTTGACTAAAACCTAAACAAATACCTAACTTTTATGCTGTTCACTTTCCCAAGACTACACAACCATCTTGTTACTGACATTTCAGTTTCAGTTCAATTTCATCCATGTTTTCATTTCAATTAAAGTAATATTTATTGAGTTTTTACATTAAGGATACAACACAAACATTGAGAAAGCAATAAAAAAAATATGAGCTCTGTGAACAATTGTTAACTCAATTGACCAGTGTGGGGCACAGAGAAAGGCCACATTGACCAGTTTCAGTTACCTACCTGCACATGCCATTACCTACCTGTCACTGGACTCTTCTGAGGGTCATGTGACGTTACTGTGTAGTGTCTTTTCAGCTGGTTTATACAGTTTGATGTTGAACGGTACTACAACAGCACCCCTACAGTCTGACTTCTTCAGAACAGATCCCAGGTGTGAGACAGCATGTACACCCCCTCAACATGGTTCACTGTTCACTGGACTCCTTTCTGGATCTCAATTGCCTCCTGAATCGTATGACAGTGTTGGTTCTCCCTCTGTAATTCTGGCTTTGTCCCAATCCATTATGTGGTTCTCTCTCTTGCAGTGGTCGGAAATAGCAGACTTTAGTTTTTCTTGTTCTGATCTTGCTAAGGAAAACTAGTGTGTAAGACCAAATGAACATATATAGTCTAATATGCAATAACGTTTCTTTAGGAGCACCCCTTCCATTGCTTGGTTTGACTATTGTTTTGCTACGGCTCATTTCCAAAAAGAGCAAACAAAACCTTTTTTCTTCATTTAGTCTTTTCTCTTCCCCCTATCTCCTACCCTGTTTCTAGTCCTATCATAATAACACTTTTGGATGTGAATAAATTATCCACCACCACCAACAACAGCCCAGTCTGAGGTTCAGTGCTTTGTTTCTTCCTGTTTTCGCTGATTACACCTGAATCAACAAACAACATCACACTTCTCCCCCGTCCTGCCACAACAAACAATGCAAATATGCATATTTCTGCAGAGCCTCCAAACACACAAATCCTCCTTTAGCAGCGGGGGTCCGAATCAAGCAGATATTCCCCTTTGATTTTAGCGGAGGGAGGTCTGCGGCTAGTTTGTACGTTGAGAGAGAGATGATGTTAATGAGTGTGCAGAGGATGCTGATCCCGTGTTGTTCTCTTGTGTTTTAATTCACCTGTTCGATGAGGAAAATCAAACAAACAGTGCTGTGAAGTTTTGTAGAGATGCTGCTGTAGAAGATCAGAAATTTTAGGAACGGTCAAGACCATGGTGAGATGAATCAGATCCATGCCCAAGAAAAATGCATGGAATATGGGATAGTTACAAGATATAACAAACTCCAACCCTTTGGAAAATTGCTTTCAACCAGCAAATTAACCAGCAGACTATTATTATAGGGTTAAGCTAAAATCCTGACTGCAGCTCTGTAGTGAAGCAGTCATCAGTGCAGAGGGGCCAAGTGTCACAAGGGGCCCATTGACAGCACCTAACAACTCTAACCCTCACCGGATCAGGACGGGATCATATACATTTCATATTACATTTCTTCAGGACAGCGTCGTACAATGTACATTAAGCCGAAGCAGCGATTCCTGCTACCAGATCATAGCTTAACAGCTTATTTCCATCTGTAGTCTTATAGAGTATAATACATTTTTGATGGTAGGGGAAACCGTACCACACGGTGGAAACCTACAGAGTCACGGGGAGGACAAGCAAACTCCACACAGAAAGGCCTTGCCCTGGATTGGAATCAAACTCAGGACCTTCTTGCTGTGAGGCTAATTACTCTGCCACAGCGCTAGCCTGGCTAGCAGCAACTAACTCTTTTCCTATTCTATACAAAGAAGTTAGTCTGGAGTTTACAAAGGTAATGTTTACAAAGGTAATGTTAACTAATCAGCATCAACTGTAAATGTAACACTGGTGATTGGATGCTTTGTGTAAGTCGCTTTGGATAAAAGCGTCTGCTAAATGAATAAATGTAAATGTAAAGATAAAAGTTTAAAGGTAAGCTTTAAACTTAAATTTAATAGAATATATTGGTTAAATTGGTTAGGATTTACTTCATAAAAAAAAAAAAGAAAAGTAGAAAAGGTAACCATGGTAAGCACAAGTTCCCTTGGTTTCACAAAGCCATTCAAACTTCAGTGACATCACAGTTTCCTGCTCCACTTTCTACGACCGTCATGAAAAATCAGCTGAGTATAGCCAATGCAAATGCGGTCTGACTGTTCGGGACATGATTACACATCCCGCCTCTCTGCTCTATTCCATCCTCCCTTTCCTCCTGTTTTCACATGTGAGAAGATTACGCATCTGGTTGTGTCATTTCCCTCAAATTGCACACCTGATATTTCCACCTATGAATGTCTGACGGTCGGAGTAGTGCTGGCGGGCATCTGTGAAAGTGTTTGTTTTGCCACTAACAGGAGCATCGAGCGGCAAAAGGTTGGCCCTCGGTGTCGACGGACCTTCTAATTTGTTCCGCCACGGCAGAAGTCGGCTAATGCGGCGCACCTGCTATCCCTGTACCATCATTAGCCGGCGCGCAACTGCAAAAAAGGTCAGAGATAAACACGGAGATCACACGGCGGGCAGGGAAAAAAAAAAACACAGGAAAAAGGAAAGCAGATAGCCAGAGTGAGACTGGGCTAATGTGGTGATGATGAGAAGGCGTGGGCTGCAGCAGGCGTGGAGCGGTGCATGATGGGAACACTTCACACACCCAGGGCGCCCGTCTCTGATCTTGGCAAAAAAGATCCTCCGACACGTAGGCATCATCAGGAGCTGCATGCTGAAAGGGCAGCCTACTCACAAACAAACACAGATCCTACATGCTCAGGCCGTGCAGATGGGAGATTGTTTGTGTTTATTAAAACTGACACCGAGTGGAGAAGAAAAAGCTGCGGTGCTGTTGGCTTTAATGGAAAAAGCTGCCCATCCATCATCATCCATCTTCCTCCGGCAACTTTTCTTTTGGCTAAATCAAAACGTTCGACTTGAAGATTCAATTAGGTGGTGTCTGTTTTTTGATACAGCTCTGGGACTGTTCAGACTTTGTGTTTAAAAAAACACCACAGGATCTCAAGTGCCAAACAACTGTTCACATTAGTGTGAAAAAGAATGCCTCAATATATGTCCTTCTATCTTTTTTTATTTATTTTTTTTAAGTTATATTCATGTGAGTGGCACATTAAATTGACTTGAGAAAGAAAAAAAGAAAGAAAGCATCTTAATTCTAGGTCTGAACAAGGCCCACAATTACTTCTTCTACTCATTCTTTAGTGTAATGGTTTAAAACTTGAATGTAAACATTTTCTGTATAATGCTGTTTTAAATAAGTAACATGGTACATTTTTGTAGTGTAAAGGAGTGATGGAAATCAAAGAGTCTACTTAGATGTTATGTGATTTGTGATACATTGACAAAATTTGGCATTAACTTATTAAATTAATAATATATAATATAAAAATTTAAATGACTATTACCTTTACAGATATTTTGTTCTGTTCTGTTTAGTTCCTGCTGCACTGTGAGTTTTTGAAATCAAATAAGATTGCTACAAGTTCAGTGTGACAACATCTGATGCATTCTACGCTGCGAGTTTAGAGATGCCGATTGCATCTTGGGCTGTGATGTAACTATAGTCAAAATCAGGCATTGTCAACTTGAGGTGCGTTCAAGAGAGAAAACAAAAGAGAAATGCTTTCTGGACAAGTTTGTATTGCAATTTAGCTAACTGCCATTTAGCTAACTGCGGTACGATCACCGCTTAAAGCAAAAAAATCATGCTGTATGACTTGGACTTTACACACAATGTCTAATGGCGCCATTCCTTTTAGTGAAAATGCCTTTAATCATAGTATTTGCATCTGTATTACAATTATGTATGGTGATACGTTTCATAACTCATCCCATAGGGTTTTCATTGATTTCCGTTAAGTGTGTCATTTTATTTCCAAAAGATTGCAACAGAGGTTTTCAAACCACGGCTTGTCAATTTTTTTTGGCATTCTCCTTATGGTGACAACATTTTTTTTTTGATACAGCTATAGCACTGCTTATTTTTTTATTCTGATCATTGTTAGCAGCCACCACTCCACACTGGACTTTCTTGCTGTGTCGCGACAGTACTAACCACTGTGCCACCATGCCACCATTAGACCTGGCTTTAAAATATCTTCTGATTACAAGTGTCACAATTGTTACTAATGTGTTCATAGATAGAGTACAAAATTTAAAAAAAAAGCACTTTAGTTTTAGCTTTAGATCCCAAAAGGAAGCTATGTTCTGTCCAAAACAGTTCAAAAACCTCCTGTAACCATTGTAGAGGGGACAGTGGAAGTGCTGCAACTGCCTAGACTCTCAAGCCAAATACAAAGACATCCGAAAGTGTAGATTTCTACAAGTACAAGTCTTTACACAGTGTCAGCCTAGTCAACATTTTGCATATAATTGTGATTAACATGGCCCACCTGCTGTGAGCCCTCGAGTCTCTAGAAACAACTCTGGTTGACAAACGTTTATCTGTAGTTTCTTTTGCCTGTAAACAAAAGTAACTCTGCTTTGTAACAAAGACTGCCAAGCTTTTAGTGGCACAAATAGAAAGATATGATCCCTTTCTTTGTCACAACTCACAGTAAACAATATTACATTATAATGCAGGCTGAATTAAAACAGCTCTAATTAAGACGCCTAACTATTTGGTTGACATTAAACATTCCCCAAACAAGATGTCACGTTAATACGAGCCGTAAAGAGGGACAAACACTCCCTGTGGCACGTGGCTCCGAACACACGTAAAGAGATCGACCCTGTCTTAACCGTACCTGGCTGCGAGGTAATTAATGGCTGTGGTATTTAGAGTGTTCTGCTAGACAAATATGACACGGACAGGGACAATTAGTTTGGCTGTTTCAGCTACATTAACTCTCTCGGCGATTACACCCCGGCGCTTGAGCTCCAAGTCGTCCCACAGGAAACCGAAAAAAAAAAAAAAAACATCACACAAGGGCTGTTTGTTGTTTCTATAATTGGGAATAAATTTCAATTATGTGCTGTGTCACTTTCTGAAGTGCACCGGGTATGTATTTCGTGGTGGGTATTTGGGGGATTGTTAATCAGTTTGTGTACAATATGCCTGGACAAACAAAGCCTGAGCCATACATCTACAAAGAGAAACCTCTTAATAAAATACGCCTATATCTACATATTATTAAGAAATGTGTCTCCACTGCAGCAGCTTTAGTCTCCAAACAGTAACAGTAGAATTAGATTTTTGCAAACCGCCACAGCCATATATTTTCTCTGATTATGAAAAAGATGATTTCATTTTAAGTTATGTAAATTTTAATGGTAGTCAAAAAACATTTATCCAGGCTTCAGAATCTGTGCACTTCCCTTAAAAAAATGTTTTTAAAAAGTAAATTTTTATTTTTAAGGTTGCATGCATTATTCACTGAAGTAAATCAGGCAAGTAATGAAGAATGGATTCTTAAAAAAAATCATGTAAAAAATTACACTCACTCACAGATGATATTTCACTTTAGCATTAGAATTGTGACCCTACATCGGGGTCCGGTCCTCGAGTAAAATCCCTTTTATGCCATTTTTCTTGCAAATATTTTTGCAGCACCGGGTATAAACTTAAAGCTACTTTTTACAGTCACTGGGCCGGGGCTGGTCCTCTTTACAAAAACAATAGTTAAGAGTTTGTGTTGCTGGTTTAAACTCATGATGGAGTATTGTTAATATTAAAAGAAAAAAGCCTCATAGCCTCATAGACAGTATAATTAGGTTTATTTTACTCAGGTGTTTAGTGCACTAATTCTATAACAGCTCAGTTCTTTGGCATTGTTTTTAAGAATCTCGTAAGACAATGCTATATACAATCCTTTACACCATTAGTTCTCAAATGGTCTCAAAAAAATTTTTCTGAACATTTATTGGGACCCACTAATGTTTCCAAGTTATTTTTCAACATGAAACTAATAAATTTCACCAAAATATTAATGGGATTTATTTAAAAACTAGTTAGTTAACCCATACTTAATTAAACCAATTTTTTATTTTTATTTTTTTTGCAATACACTTTGCGACTCAACAAGAACATGCTCATAACCCACTTTTGAACCCAACCCACCAGATGAGAATGCGTTAGACAATGTGTGGTTAAAATAATTACAGCCTCTTATGAATCCTAACACTCAACATCATTTGTGAGTCTTACTGTCAAAAGCCTTCATTTCGGTTTGTAGTAAAGTCCAGTATCAGACCGACAGCTCCAAAAGCACAATTAGCGTCAGTGCAGTTGATCTGTGGACGGTCAAAGTCGCAGCATGAAAGCGCTGTGAGTTTAGTGAGGGACTGTCTCTGAGGCTGACCTCTGCCCTCCTTCTGCAACTGAACCAGAGCAGAATAATAATAAACACAATGTCACACAACGGGTCAAGTCCACACCAATCTTGGAGTTTTTTGTGGCCAACTGTCTAAATTATAATGAATGACTCACCAACCCTGTCTTTGAAAATCTTGTTATATTGTTTCACTGTTCTCTTAGATTTCAAATTATTATTTACATGACACACTAAAATTACAATACACTAGAATACACAATATAATTTTGCTCATTTTGTTTAGTGATTTACCGTTGTATTTCTGTAAACTAGGTCTAAATATAACCCTATTAAAAATTATGTCAATACACTCCAATAAGACATGTTACATTATATCGGCATCGGAACCTGGCTAAGGTTTGTATAGTCTTTTTGGCTAAGATTAGCAAAAGGAAGATGACAGCATTGGTTGTACTGTAAAAACATAAAAAAGGGTGCCTCAGTGGCACACAAACCTGGGTTTGATTCACACGTGGGTCATTTGGCTGGTGTCATTCCCTTCTCCCCCCACTTTTTTCCTCTTTGTATTACTGGTATTTTTTTCTTCTAGTTAAGAAAAATGGTTTAAACCCTAAATAGTATATTGTAAACATAATCATTAGTGAAAAAAAATGGTTTTATGATCCCATTCACTGTTTATTATAAGGATTATCACTCAGGAATGGACAAATTTGGCCAATCACAAGTGTGCAAATCCCATGCTCAAAAAAGGAGCCCTCCCATTGGTCTACACCACTTGTAATGTAACATTCCAGCAAGTTTAATAGCTGCTGATTAATATATATGTGTATGTTCAGCACTGAAAATGTATTTTAAAAGAAGACAAACTTAAAGCAAAAGAGACCTGAAATCAGTTTTCAAGTTTGAGGTTCACCTTGAAAACTAAGTCCAGATGCTTTTGCTTTAACCTTTTCTTCAAGATGACCTGGATGACTGAGAAACTTCACAGATACGTCTTTCAACAGAGAAACAGCTCAAAAAACAAAAACATCATCAGAGGAAGGCAACTTAAAACGCGGCCAAATACTGCCAATTCAATCATAATGTTTAACAAGACAGAGCTAAAATTGCAGCTAAGCTGATGCTAAGCTAACACTAAACGTCATTTTGGTTTAATGTAATAATATTTTTGTGGAGGAAAAATTGGTACAGTTTATTTTTTTTAGTAAAAGAGAAGTAGGAGAGGTTCCTATGCTGCTTTTGAGGGAGAGTGAAATCTGAGACAGGGAACAGGATATCAGGTAGTGGAGCTTTAACTATATTAGCGTTGTGTTTTAATTATTGTTTAGTCTTTGATGTGGAAGAACAGGTCCTTAAACAATCCGTATATTACTTTAACCCTAACCCTTGTTAAAATGTATTTGATCATACAGACCAGCAATGTTGAGCCACTCACTAATATTCATTTGTGGATAATGTGTGATTTAAAAAAAAAAAACAAACAAAAAAATCCAAACAAACGCTATTCCTTTTTATTCATTGAAAATGTATTTCATGTTAGCTTGGTAATGCTGGAAAGTTTTTGACCAATTTGAGTGTAGCATACTCTAAAAGCTTTTAGAGAGAAGATAATTAAGGAAATTCCTGGTAAATATCAAAATATGAGCCTAATCAAGCATTGTTTAGACAAGCCCAAACAACCATTGAGATAACCCTGATTCTCAACCTGGCACTCACAAAGCTTTACAACAACAACCACAGAGGTTTTTCTCTTATTTAAAAAAGTACAAACATTTTACAAAACAACTGCATGACTCCATTAGTTTGCACAGTTTTTATTGCTTTTTAATGTAACGTGAAACTGAATGTAAATCTGAAGTATTGACGCCTCAAATAAGATCATTTTGTTTTCACTGTTTGCCAGCTCACACCCCTGTCGAATGGCTGAATGGTTGAGTCCACTGGCCTGCACTGACCTTCTTCCGAGCTGGTGGTTGGCCACTTATCATTAAAATGGGGGGTTGAGAAAAAAAAAACAAAAAAAACAAGGACCCCTGCCAAGTCCTCCAAAAAGTTAGCAACTGGTGTGGCACTCTAAACAACAAAACAATGATTGCTCTCTTGTCCGCGTTGCTGCCGTTGCCAAGACTCTTGTGGAAAAATGTACAAAACAAGTGGGTGTATGACAAGTAGTGGCAAGCACATTAGCGCCAAGGTGGGAGAAATGCTAGCTCACTAAAGCCTTTTGTGTGTGTAGCGTGTTGCATGAGATCAATCCAGTATTCAGTCGTTGGAAATGAAAGCAGTTGTCCATTCTGTGTGAAAAAAATGTGAATGATCTTCCTTTTGACAAGTTTAAAACCTGTTATCTGCGAGTAATACTAACTACCTGGTAATTACACTGTCAGCAACACCACAATTGTGTTAGCTCAAGTCATAATAAAGAAAGACTTTCAGACGTTTTCTGCGATGACGGAGCGGCTGTCAGCGCAACCGAAACACTGCGTTTGATTAGAGATTTGGATTGTGCGGTGGTGAGTAGTGGATAGTGCATAATCTGAGCCGTCATGAAGTGTGGGGCCTGGTGAGTTCTTAAGTAGTAAATGTGGATAAACTGGAGAAAGAAAAATGAGGATGTAATGGAAAACAGTTCAACCTAAACCAACCCGTCTCCTCCTCCTCCAACTTAGATCCTGGAAATACTGGGTGTGGTAAAATGACACCACTAAGACTCTACACCAAAACAAGTCTACCTTAAGCAACATATGATGGCAAAACTTAACTTTTAAAATGTAAAAATGTTTATTATGTTCATTCTTCTAAATCTTGTAAATTTTCTTTTATTCCTGCAAAGCACTTTGAGTTACCCAGTTAAATCACATTAATCCATACTAGAAATTGTATAGCAGTTTGTTGTTGAAATTTATTGCAATTGAAACATTCAAAAGAAGCAAACATCTAGACACAGTTTTGTAAGTAGAAGATGTTTGATTCCTCATCCAAAGCACTTCGTAAGTCCTAAAATGAACTGCTGAGGGTAGAGTTCCTATTCCTCAGAGGGAGTATGTTAACCTAAGTCGACTGTAACTGGTCATTAGTTCTTGACCAATCACAGAAGACTCAAGTTAACCTCAGCTCTCAGCAGCTCTCTCTAGGACCGACAAAGTTCCTTGGAGGAGGAACAAAAGTTCTACTTATAGAACCATGTCCAGATGTTTTCTTCTTCTGACCTGGACATTTTTTAACAGTCATTAGTCATCCCCTTTAGTACACAGACAGCAGCAAAAAAAAAACAAAAATAAATTTATCAAAGTGATTCTTCTTGTCTGACTTTATATTGCTGTATGTGTTCTTTAAAAGTTAAAGATATACTCACTAGTCCTCACTGTCTGGGACAGTGCTAAGGTGGGACATTTTGCTAAAGGGGTGGTTTAAAGCTTGGCTAGGAGTCCATCTCTTGGTCCCATCAAAAGTTAGGAGCCCTTTCAACAGCTCTACGAAGGCCCTCCTGCCTTCAACTTCATCGTCTCTGATTTTGGGGTACGTCTGCAAAACAAGTCAGGACAAAGTCAGTTGGTGAGTCAGTCTAATAAAACACATAATACACATAACATGTTCTGCTTTGGAGGAGAGCACCTACATTAACCAGGTCGTTCAAGGAAAAGATTCCGTCCGAGGGGTAGGGGGGCCTTGTTTTTATGTTGGTCATTGTCTTGAATTCTTCTGGAGTCTGAAGAAGCAACGTGTGGGTTAGCGTTAGTTTAAAAGAGTTCAGTTGACAAAAAAGAGCTACAAGGCAACTGTACCAAAAACCTCCGTGGGATCCAGAATCCTGGAGCCTCAGTGAAAAAGCAGTGAGAGTAGCGACCACTCTAGATGAGGTACTCCTGGGGGAAGCCCAGTATCTCCACCACACGCTTCATCTGCAGAGAAAACACACAGCAGCTAACATCTGCACATTCAAAGACACATTGTCCACATGTGTCTGAGCGAGACCTATCATCTGGTAAATACATCTGCCTGGGAACAGGTTTTGTCCCAGATACAAAAAGACCAGGCTACAGCCCAACCCCCAGACGTCGATGGAGTTGTTAAACTCAATGCCCGGTGGGATTTCTGGAGCCATGAGGACACAAAGGACAAGGTGAGAACCGCCAAAGACCAGGTCTAGAACAGGTTAAACTACAGTCAGCTGGGATAGCCAGACCGAAGTCAATCAGCTTTACCCTGAGTGGTTGATTCTTCATGTTCATGAACATGATATTATCTGGCTTTATATCTGTGTGAACAATCTTCATTGACTTCAAGGCGTCCAAGGCTTCCAGCAGCTGCACAGACACAAGGAGGACAAGCTCAGTGGCTTTGAAGGCAGCTAAATGAAGCATTATGGAATGATTTACAATGCTTTCCAGGACTAAAAGTACAAACCTGTTGTGCGATAGGTCATATTTTTTGCACAGACAGCGGTTTCCATTTTCGGGCTTTGATGACTTCATAGAAGTTTGTGTCCAACATCTCAAACGCCAGACAGGTGATTCCTCGATGCTCAAACTGGCCGTAGAACAGGACCAGATTGGCTCGGACTAGGTCTCGGACACTGAGGAACTCCAACATGGAGACCTGGTGAGGAGGAAGAGGAGCCTCAACTACTGCCTGGGACATCTTCAGATGAATGTGTGGCTCATTAAAACAAGATTTCAAACATACCTCTTTGTCTGCCTTCTTTACGGCCTCTGCAACCTTCAGCAGATTCACTGCTACGGTCTCTTGTGTCCTAACATTTTGCCACTTTGCCACTTTTCCAAAGCAGCCCTCAACAATGAACTGGAGGTGCTGCTCTGCAGCGTTTGATCCACAGAGAATCTGCTACAGTCAGGGGCACTATGGACAACAGAAGAGTTCAGTCACTTGTTTAAATAAAATCAGACATAAAAGGGGGTTACATGTTAAAAAAACGCATAAACCTGCTGAAACTATGTCTTTAAACAATAATATAGAGATTTTAATGAAGCCTGTAGTATATTTAAGTTTGATTTATTTCAACAACTCTACCTGAAGTTTCTTCATTAAATGTTCGATTCCAATTGGTCTGAGACAACATGTTGCTGAAATCTCTGCAAAAAACAGGTTTCTTACTCCAAACCCTACACAAACTCAGCTCAATGGCTGTATGTTTTTTTGCTACTTTCCAATATATGCCTCCTGTGAAGTAGTCCGTTTCATAAAGAGCGTTATAGTGATTTAAATCATAAACTTTTTTTTGCTGGTTTTATTTTTTATTATCATCTCCCTATGCCTTCAGTCTGATTATTTTATTTCTACAGGTTAACTGTAAAATGAGTTGCATTAGAGAAAACACATTTACTCATGGCAACAGTAATCACAGCATCAGTGAAAGTCAGATTTTTTTTTATGGTTAGTTAGGTTATGGTAACTAACAAATTCTGCTTAACAATTTGTGAGTTCTTAGTGCGGACCATAGCGCAGACTTTCAGGAGAGAAAACCCTTAATGTCACCCACCCGACAGCCTTGGAATATCATTTTTGGATACATTTTAATGTTGTGTTGACCTTATTGAACCAAACGGGCCCATATTTGGCATTAAATCAGCAATAGTTAATTAGTACTGCATAACTTCCTAAAGCATTTGTTGACTACATTGTATTTGGTCTGGTTAACCACAGTCACAACAAAGCAGTCTGTCTTAAACACTTAAACACAACGGACAGCTATCTTTTAATCACACTTCCAAATACTTTGTAAGAGTTTGGGGGGGGGGTCCTTTTTCTGGGGAACAATTTGACTTTACTGACTGGGAAACGGTGAGGGGAGCTATGTAGAAGCACAGCTACTCAACAACATCCAGAGGTCCCATGCTATAGGGGATGGGGAATAGGGACCATTCTATACATGGTGCCTATGAAGTTTGTCCAGGTCAAAGCTTTAGTGATGTTTCCTAAGCAGTTCAATCTTTTAGGGTTCTATTTTCAACGTTTCTTAGAATAAAAATGTTGCTAAAAATCCTATTTTTTTCCCACCACGGTTAAGTGGACCACACCAAGAAAACCCAAGGTGCTCGTGTTTCAGGTTCTAACTAACACCAGGAAGTACAACCACATCAGTAGAGTTTTAAAATCTCTGCACTGGTTTCCTGTTGCTCAAAGAATAGACTTTAAAACAGCACTGCTGGTTTACAAGTCTCTTTAGCACCATTTCTGAAATGCTAGTTGCTTATGAACCTCCTCGGACTCTGAGAACATCTGGGACAGGCCTCCTGCTCGTGTCCAGAGTTCAAACTAAACATTGTGAAGCAGCGTTTACGTTTCAGCTGCAAAAACCTAGAACAGCCTCCCAGATGAAGTCAAACAAGCCTCAACTTTAACACACTTTCCAGTGGTCACTAATACCACTTTCACTACTAAGTACAATTTGTTGTAATCCCAAATCATGTTTAGTACAATAAATATGAATGAGACCACATAGATCATATTGCAGTCAAGCTTAGGCCCAACTTGATTTGCTTCACAATTACTTCACTTTTTTAAATGTCTTGGTTCCGGTTACAAAGTGTTCCTCAAAGCACAGACTCACGACAGCTGATGTCATGTGTTATGCTGTCCGAGCACTGACTAATGTGTTGTTTACGGTTTGGTTTGGCCTGGTTAGAGGAGGTGGGTCTGAGCACAGAACAAATTATTGTAAGAGTATAAGCACATGTCGGCGACATTCACCCAAAATACAATTGATTCAGCCATTTGAATAATAACTTATTGTTTAATGTTTTAAAACCAGGGCAGTGCGTGATGTGCCAGGTATAAGCTAAAAGCTAGTTTTCATAGTCTTCGGGATGTCCCTCTTAACAAGAGCAGGAGTGAAGAGTTTGAAATGTGTGAACTTTTAATGTCAGTATGTAATCTCAAAATAGTAGAGAGTGGAGTATTGCTCTCTGTGTTGTAATGTTATGCCCTCTAAATACATTGAGGTCAGCATTGCACCGCCTGGAACAACTGGCTCTAGTGTTATGTGTGCCTTTACTTTCAAGTTGACATCAGCTGTCTTGTTTGAATGTGCTTCACAACCATCATGAATGTCTTCCCAGCACCAAACAATAGTCCTAGAGGTCTTTCCTTCTTGTTTTATATCCAAATGTAACCCCATCTCCACTTCTTTCATCCACCTTCCCTAAGCTTTACCTCAATCCTCATCTCCTCCGCCTCATTGACTCTGGGCAGCTCAGCAGGGGCTCCAGAGTGGGGTAACTGTCTGGAGCACTTGGGGTGAAAAGGATAAACTCAAGGCGTCATCTGCAGCTCCCACCAATCTTTTCTAGAGATCATTGTCAGGACATTTATTGGTCAATCTATCTGCACTGACAATTATGCTAAAAAACAATTAATGAGACTAAACTGAAAAAAAACCAACAATTTAAATAATGCTTAAAAGTACAAAAAACAAAACCCAGAAAATTACACACACTCGAAAAAAAACTGCTGAACACTCAAATACATATATTTTGAAAATTGACGCACACTCAGCCGTACAGGGTGTAAACAAATGAAGCACAACTTTATTTGTCATCTGAGCTGTGAGGGAAAGTATACTCAAGAAATGGCACAGACCTGACGAGAGAAAACACAATGATGCACCAGTAAGGATAACTCTATGTCTCACCTATTGGTGACTGGCTCTTTATTAATTTATTTTTCATGTTTGACCTTGTCTTTCACTCAAACGTTCTACAAGTTTAACTGACACAGGCAACTGTCTGAAGAGAGTTGAGGCTGTATCTGCTACAGAGCAATATGGTCACAACAATAAAAACTTGCAAGAACATACCAAGAGGTCATGTCATTGCCAAAGACTTTTGAATCAGCAGCATTAAAGCGTATTGCTATTTTTGATTGCAGTTTTTTTGATGTAGAAAAAAAGCAATTAAATCATTGCTTAATTTTCTATCTTGTTACAGGTGTCGTGGGGCTTGATCCTATCCAAGATTGAAGCCATTCCCTTTTTGATGTGTGCTTGATGTGAGTTCTGGACATACATTACATTCTTTTTAGATCAATTATATGATGCAGGCTGATATGTTCAAACTAATAACATACTTATGGCAGACATTTTGTAGCAGACTTTGTGACACGGCAAAACATAGCATCAACAGTCCACAAAGTAATGATCTATTTGGATATGTTATTTTTCAGGACTTTAAAAGGACATTTCCTTTTTTTCATCCCACATTGCTGACTTAAAAGACTTATCCGGTCAACTTGATAAAGTCTTGGTTTCTAAGACACACAAAACAACCTATGCAAGTGTGACAGCAACGTTCCACCATGACGAGGGAGATTTGGTGAGGAGTTGCACATAGGAAGGCAGAAAAGGTGACGACGGCGGAGACCCGTGCTGCGGATTTACCTCAGTCACTTAATGCACTGCTTATGACAGCTAAAGGGGAAAGTGCGCTGGAAATTGGTGAGGAGGAATTACCGGCGTTACACCGCTTGCCACCTTACAAATGAATAGTCTTGGCATATAAATGAGTGGATTTTGCTTGGAGAGGGAAAGAAAAGAGAGAAGCGAGAGACAGAGGAAAGCAAAGTGGTGCACGCAATCAGTGGATGATGTGTGTTTTATTTTTATATATATTATGTGCAACTGCATGTGTGTGTGTGTGTCTGTGTGTGCCAGCCGCCTAAAATTATGCAAGCGAGTAACAATGAGCAAATTGAACCTCTGCACGCTGAAGCACACACACACACACACACACACACACACACACACACACACAAGCCTTGCACAAGGTCAGGCTCAAAGACAAGGGAGTAGGGGCGTTTTAGCAGTGGGTGGGAGCAAAAAACAGATCATGATAAATTGGCACACATTTTACAAAACGCTGCCCTTAATGCACCTCGGCTAGCTGTGCCCGCTAGCTTGGCTAACGGGGTTACTTTAATAGCAGCAGCTAGCCATTTGTGATATATGAAAACCAGGCGGTGGCACTAATTGCGCAATTACAAAGTGGAAGGAAGCGGCGGCGCCGTGTTGTGGCAGCACTGGGAGAAGAGAGGGAGCCGAACCAGAGTGAGGGATCTTTCATTTCTAGCTGGTTTATCTGCATTCTCGCCACTCCTGGCTGTCGCAATAGATCACCTTTAGCACAGGGACAGATTCACACTCACATCCCTGTAGTCACTGATTCTGGTTAAATAGACTTGATGATACCAGTTATGGGCCTTTTTATTTTTCAGATATGGGGTTTTGTTTACACCAAAAAATTGGTTAATTATATTCTGGAAATGATAAATAGCCGACAGGACAGAGCTAAGGACAGTGTCCTATAACCCATCTACAACAGAATTGACTTGGGCATCTTTGTCCCAACCTAAATTCCATATATTTTTCAACTGAATGTTAATGTTTTTCAGTTTATCCAAATTAAGGTACTTTCAATTTGGGCACTGACACAATGTTTATTTTATTAATATGTGACTTGTGTCTGAATATTTCTGCAGAGGTGGTCAGTACACATAGATACACACATAAACCATTCAAAAGATCTCTTCCCAGTGAAAAATTGACAGCACTACATAGCACAGATACTAAAGTCATTGTGGGATGCTACAATGTCGCAGATGTGGACAGATATCACAGCTAATTTGGTTTTAGAGTGTAGTGGTCCAATCTGCAACAGCTTGTAATCAAATGTAAACAAATGTAATCTATCTATTGTGTTTTCCTGTTAAAACCCTGAGTCCAGGTCAAATGACTGCTCCTGCTCAAGTAGTCAAGAGGGTTGTATAGATTGTTGTTGTTGTGTTTATTGATTTACATTGACTCAGTCATCAATTGTCCAATAGCATCAATCCAAAATGGAAATTCAGACACTGTTTAGAAGTTGCAAGTCTGAATTAGTGTCAAAATGCACCAAAATTTTGGTCACTTCATTTATGGCCTAAATGTAAACATACTGTACAGCTCAGCGCCTTCTTTCTATGCCAAGGCTGCCTCTGAACAGATAATTCAACTCCAAGCCTTACCTCAACTGCATAAACATATTTCCTTGTTTTGGCTTTGTACTAACATATGCAGGTCTTTCTAATTTGATTCTTGTGGAAACAGAGCCAGACCTGAAGGTTCAATACTACCACACTGTGATGAGTGTTCAATGTCTCTGGGTCTCGTATTTATGGTAAATAAACTTCTCCTGCCTAAGATCATCCAGAAAGTCTCCAAAGTCTCTTTCTCATGTAACTTTTCTCAGCTCTAAGGGCAGCTCAAATACCCCCCAACAGCACCAATATTTATTTTTCCATTTATCCAGGGCTGGGTCAAAGGTGCAGCAGTCAAATCCTTCTTCTTGGAATACTGAGTTGTTCCCGTTATAAAAATATTTCCAATTGAAAAACATATTTTGTTGGACTTTATTCTATTGTCAAATATCAAGTTGTTTATTGTATTCTAACTTGACAGCTTTCAGTTAGCAGCTTTTAGAAGGTGGAATGACTGTCGAGATATAATGTTTAGCTGGCAAACACAAAAATAATAACTACTTAGATGTCAATGAAAGGTAGAAAATTGTGCCAGTTTTACTACACCACAGGAAGAAGAGGAGCTGTGAAAATGGGCTTCTAGCAGAGTTGGGATCGGGAGGGAAGGGGGCGAAGGGAGAGCAAGGGATGGAGAGAAGGCAAAATTTGTCTTGCACGTCGATGAAAGGACAATTTATTAGGAGCTGCTCAGGGAGACAGAATATTTTGCCCCAGTGCTTTACCGACTGTCTGAATGAGGAATGGGAGCATATTAGTGCAGTGCCGGGCTCGGGCCTGGGAACAGGCTGGGGCTGGAGCAGCAACAACCTGGCACAGCACCACCGCGAGCCTGCCACAAACACTCCTGGGGGTCGGGGGATCAGGGGCAAGGGATGTGGAGGCAGGATAAATCCAGATATAACCACAAACTGGGAAGTGCTTTAGTAACTTAATAATCCTTAAAACGATTCCGTGTGAACTTTTATCCAAAACTGTGACACTCTTGACCTTTTGCAAACCAAATTTTCTAATGAACAAGGAGAGTTAATTAACCAATCGATCTCATCACCCTCCAACTAAGATAATAATTTGGAGCTTAAAAGCTAAAAATATACTGCAGATGGACTCCTTTTGTCTCTTTATTATCATTTGATGTTTTGCGCTAATTGTTAATTAATGAATAAAAGTTACTGTTCCATCATAAGTCCAACCCACTACCGCTTTAACCTTCTATTCTTGGAAATCGGGGCGGCAGTAGCTCAGTGGGTAGAGCAGTCGTCTTTCAACCGGAAGGTAGGTGGTTAGATTCCCGCTCTCCCTGCAGTTCATACTGTCGTTGTGTCCTTGGGCAAGACCCTTAACCCACCTGGCCTCTAGTGGCTGTAACACTGGTAAGTACTGTACTGTAATTACAAAATGAATGAATGTAAATCAATTTAGAAGTATTAAAATAATATTTAATGCATTGTGATCAACATGATTTTCTTTTTGGCCATAAACAAGCAGCTATATATTTGAGAAGATGGACACCTTGACCTGAATTATAGTTCAGTCTTTAAAGAATCACACCTGTAAAGGTGCATGACTTCACTGCACAAATCTCCTCACAGGTATACCAATTAGCAATGCACGGTTTGTCCAGGTTAATTCTGGTTTTGGTTTGAATGTAGCTATATATTGGAAACCTTAACTCAGTTGACATTTGTATGATGGCTGTGAAGTGCACACAAAATAACAAAAACAAAATGACAAATGAACAAAACCAAAAATACAATAATTCAGAAAACAAATGAATAAAATCAAAAACAAATGAACAAAACCGTAAACCTGACAATTCAGACAAACCGGAAAAGGTAGGTATCATTTGCGGACAGAATTCTTACTGCTGACTGGATGAGACATCTGTCACTCAAGATATACAGGAAGTAGGTATCGAACTTTATTTCATTTCCTTCATCATCATCGCAGAAAATTATAGTGAGGCTATAAGGCTTGCCAGGTTTAGTTTGATGTCTTGAGTTGAGAACAAAAACAAATATTCTCAATAACAAATCAAAGATTAGATAAAAGACAAACAGTATCAACACTAAGCACGTTTTACACAACTAAGAACAAGACCCTATCAAACTGCACTAAATGGTAAATGGTAAATGGCATGCATTTATATAGCACTTTCCTGCACCCTTCTCAGGCACCCAAAGCGCTTTACATCGTGCTTCCACTCACCCCATTCACACACATCCACTCCTGGGGCAGACAGAGAGGGGGGCTGCCACACATACAGCACTCAACCTTCTCCTACCACCACCAAACACACCTCCACAGTCACACACATTCATACACCAGTGCTACGGACACTGGAGGCAAGGTGGGTTAAGTGTCTTGCCCAAGGACACAACGACTATGAACTGTGAGGAGAATCGAACCTACTACCTACCACTGAGCCACTGCCGCATTAGACCGTTCCACTGTTACATCCAAGAACAGATGAAACAAAGGCCTCGCTTTACAAAGCCAGAGGAATTATCTTGTGGCTTATAGTATTCCAGAGTTTAGTTACTCCTGCGGCGGCGAGATTAGACGGCATCCCACGTTGGCCAGTCTGACAGACAGCACAGCAGCGGGGGTAGCGCAGCGAACAACACCTGCGCACATCACAGTGGATAGCTATCCCAGGGTAGAGCTAACATTAGCATGCGGCTGTAAACACAAGGTGAGCAGGTGCTTCATCATCCATTAGCAGCGGATGGGCTTTAAATGTGTTTAGGTGAGACAATGTATATACGTACTGCTGTGCAAACCAAAGCACTGTAGATAATTAGGCTTTCTTTACCAAGGCACAAATAACATGTATATTAACCAGATATACAGAAGGAGAAAATTTGAAGATTATTGCCAGGTACTAATACTAAAAACTAACCAGCCATAGAGAATGTTTAAATGAAAGATATATTCTTTTAAAAATTATGTGCAGTCAATGATTATTTTATAAATATATTAGCAACCATTCATACAGTAGCAGCATTGAAAGCCATTGTGTTGGTTGTGACTAAATGTGGGCTTGTCCAGGAATAACATGTCATAAGTTGGCAGAACTTAAGCAGCCCAGCTATCAAAAGTAAAATTTGTATCTCGCTCTTGAAAACACATTCTTTACTGGGAACGTATGATTTTATATTTTTTGTATATATGTATGGTTAACTTATAGGACTTTCATTTCGGGCATTTTTTAATATGTTACACAATGGCACACATCATTCATTCATTTATTCATTTCCTACCGCTTAGTCCTGTTAGGGGTAACTGGAGGTAACTGGAGCCTATCCCAGCAGCTTTGGAAGACATAGACAGAGACAGACAACCATTCACTCTCACATTCATTCACTAGAGTTGTGTTTGGGTGGTGGGAGGAAGCCGGAGTACCCAGAGAGAACCCACAGTAACAACTCCTCTCAGAGTTGGCCATGGAGGCTTGAGTCTGCAAGGGTTTGATCTCACAACTTTCTTACTGGGAGTCATAAACTTTTTATATTTATCTCTAAATTCTCTTCTGCAAATCTGGTTCTTAAACAAACAAAAAAAGTGCTTTTTTTTTTTTTTACACTCTTTTACCTCAATTATTGTCATAATTATGGATTATTAGAAAAAGTGCTTTGAACAGCTAAAACAGGACATTACTTATATTATGTATTTATATGAAATGAAAATATGATACTGTTGTATTAACTTATAGTTATATAAATGCATAGGTTGACAAAGGAATGTTCAGATTCTTTCCCCAAACACACTTTATAGTAATGTTTAAAGTGGGTTTTGGGTCCCAAGACAAGTTAAAATCCATATTGTGTTATGGTTATTTTATATCATGCATGGAAGTAAAGTTGATATTTTATTAGTCTACAATTACTGAATTTGTATTTGTTTGTGGTAGACCAAAGCTCATTCTTTCCAAAAACAAACTTTTGTTTTCTAATTTTCTTCAGAATATAAATAAGTAGTAGGAACCACGATTAAAAAAAAAAAAAAAATTAAATGAAGTCAGTGAAGCTGCAAGGTTAAAACTATAATTGTTTTTCCTTTTAAAGGCATTTAGTTAATTTTCTTCCTGCATGAAAAAAACCTAAAAAAAAAAAAAAAACAGATGGTCAAACAGAAGCCAAGCGGTATTTCTCAGCATGTCCTCGTCTCCAGTCGCAGAGGCAGGTCCCCCGGCTCGACATATCTCCAGTGGAACAATCGGTGCACACTTCCTATTTATCTCCCGTTTCACTGAGCCGCAGCTAGCTAGCACGGCTGGCATGACCTCCGCTGGGCGCACATTAATTTCACCTCGCCGTTTCTATGGCGTCGATTAATAAAAAGTGACTAGGTTTTCAGCAAATGAACACGCGCTGATAAATGAGGGCCCGCGCCTAATTGCTTGGTAAATTAAGAGCTCACAATAGTGACGACGATGTGTGCAGCTTTTAATATTTAAAAACTCATTAAGTGTGGGAACGTCACGGGTAGTTGGGCAGGCGGCCTTGTATGATCACCTTTAGGTGCCGTGTGAAATGTCAGAGTAGGTTTCCGGTGGGAGATGGGTTGGATGATCTTTGCAGAGCTGCTTTAAGGTGACCCCAACCTCCAGTTTGCAATTTCTCACCTTAGGAATTACTCTCACAAATGTGCACAAGTACTGGCCTATATACTGTGCTCCTTAATGCTTACATGTTGGCTAGAACTCCTAATGTAATGTGTGGATGCCAACACCTAAAAAGTTTTATATGTAACATAATAAAACTGAGAAAAAGTATATATAGCATATCTAGATTTTATATGTTAAGGATATGAGATAGAATTAGATAGTAGACTTAGTAGACAGTAGAACTGATGGATGGATTTTGGTTTGTGTGGTTAAATCAAAATGGGGGCTTGTACAGGAAGTAAAAGCAAATCATATTCTAAAGACCTCTACTCCCATTCTTTAAATTAAAATGTTCAAAACTTGCTTTAACATACCTACTACAGCAGTCTACAGCAGACCCACTCTGCTTTATGTTGTACTTGCTATACCAGGTGAGCTGAGGACATGCATTACATTGCATTGGTTGTGAAGGTTCTCAGTCATCCAGGTCATCTTGAAGAAACAGTTGAAGCAAAGCATCTCAACTTTTGATGTTTTCAAGGTGATTACGTTTCAGCTCTTGTCCAAAGGACTGTCAATTCTGAGTTCAACTCATACAAGAGCTGAGCTTATATCTCTAGAGGGAGGGGTTTGACTTGAAACTAACTCAGAGTCTCAGAGGTTCATGTGTGTCGTTAGTATCACTGCTCACTTCAGGAGTTGTTGTCCTTTTCAAGTGAAACTGTCTGATTTTGATTTTATAACACTGTTGTAAATAGGTGGCAGGTGATAACAGAGTCCATCTCCTCTGTTCAGAGAGGGCTTTTCCATTTGAGCAAAAATGGCTTCCTTCACACCTCTCTCGAACCATCTTGCCAAGAATCGGACATTGCTGTCCTCAAAGGAATGTCCTTTCTCTTTGAGGTGGAGGTGGACTGCAGACTCAGGTCCTCCAGGATTGGCTCTTCTGTGCTGATACATCCTCTTGTGAAGCTGTTGTTTAGTTTCACCGACATAACTGTCACGACAATGTCACCTGCGAGCAATTTACAACAGTGTTTTAAGACCTAAATCAGAACAGTTTCATTCTTGGAAACAACACCTGAATTGAGCAGTAATACTAACGACTCTGACATCATGAGTTACGCTGCTTTTTCAAGTTAAAGAATATGTGACCAGAAAAGCCTGTGCATATGCATTTTTTCTGGGTTGTGTGTTGGAAACACAAACTGATGGCAGTGGCAATACTTGGTTGATCATATTTTACTGTCTGTAACGATTCTGCCTCCTGCGTAGCTACAAACAGTCTTTGCCCACTGTACATCAGGATAAGGCATTTAACTATCAAAGTCCCATATCAGATAACAAGAACCCCCTCCAACTGGCAGACAATATTATTATTGTGCACATACTTCTAAAAACCCATCTCGCTTGTCTGTATATTTAACTCCAGAACTTATGAAGTTGAACATTTATCCTTTGGTTAGATATTTGTTGATGGGCTTGACATAAAGACATTTAAGTTCTTCGATAATTGTGGAAAGATGGAAGAACAGCACTAAAACTATAATACATTACTCGTGGCCTGATTTGTTTTACTTGTATAATATATATAACTCCATGTAGTAGCCATCTATGTTAAACGCTAAAATGAAATTAAATAGCAACTACTTTTCTTCAGATACTGTGTTTAAAAACCAAGTCAAATATGGCACAATCTCAGGAATACATGTGTAAACAGACACCTCTCAAATCTGCCTGCAAACAAAATCCTTGCAAAATTACTTTTTCTACACAAGCCCGTAACAAAGTCCCCCATAACCCTTGCATGCTCCTAACTCAATGTCACGCACCGTTTCGGAGCGCAGAAATGAGCAAGGCGCCCGCAAATATTGAAAGTATTTTTTTTTTTTTTTCACACATGAACGGGAAGTAATCCTCCAAATATATTTAGCCGTGTTATGGATTTGTTGTCACTTAATTTGCATGACAACACACTACCTTTTTGCCGCACGCACAGCAGCAATTGCGGCGCAGATATCATCTTTATTATTATTGAGCCATAATTTGGCACTACACAGAGAGGGGAAATTGAGCAAGTTAAGCCTGGAGTAGGAGCAGACACTTGGCTCATGGTGATGGATCGCTTTCAGTAATTTCTCTTTATTATGATTGGCCAAGATCAATATTTTAACAGTTCGGTTATGGCCTTCAGTACAGTGCTTAATATGTATTATTCACGACGTGTATCAGTGCGGAGAGAAGGAAGAAGGGGCGGGAGAGCTGTGTGGAGGGGAACTGACATTTTTCATACTGAGGCAGGAAGAGGACCTGCTCCATCTGGGATATGAATATGACTGTGTAATGGACACAAATGAAAATTGTCTCTGCATTCCACGGCTAAGAGGCACATGCTCAAAGGATGGTCATATTTTTTCAGTTCGGCTAAACACACCATACCCATACTATGTTACGATTATTAAGATGTCAGTTCACTTATGTCACTAATCTAGAAGAATATGTAAACAAACATATGCTAACAACTTACCTCAAGATTTCTTTGCAACAATGGAATCCAGTCACCTTCTTTTTCAAAACCACAAACTTGCTCTAAATGGGCTCTATTTAAGCTCTTTAAGCAGACAAACGCTATTAGAGTTAGCTCATGCTAATAATGGCTATTATTTAAATGTATTTGTTTTTACGTTTACATGGCTGAATGGTTACTTCCGCCCATAAAAGTGATCATGTGTCACTATGTTACAATGTTTGTGCACTTGTTTGTATTTTTTTGACGTGATAAAATACATGTATCATCTGTACATACCATAAGAAGGTGATCCCAAATTGATGAAACCAATAATCAAAATGGATATTTCAATTAATAAAACTTTTGAGTTTCTATGTCCTTCTCTTTACATTTAACAGTTGAAGATAACATTGCAATGTTTTAATATAAGTAGATTTTCCAGTCAGTCAGATGATGAACATGAAACCCTGGAGTTTGCCGCTGGAGACCAGTAGTTGGATGTTTACATATAATGTGTGGTGTGACTTTTCTGGTGTGATATGCATCAAATTACAACTCCAGACCTCACCCCCTTCTTTTTTATAATCTGAGAGCAGTTAGGGACATATTTACAAAACAAGCCCAGACAAAATAGATAAAAAAAATTTGTCAGTTTAGTTCAAAGAAGAAACATGGAAGTGCGTCTTCTCTTGCAGTGTGTTCTGTCAGGGCCGGTATTGTTACAGGGAGTAATTCATCTGATTTCTCTTTCCATTTGGATTATTAAAATGTATGTGTTTTTTCTAGATTCAAATTTTGTGCAATACTATTTAAACTGTGTTTTGTTTTAATCAACTGCATATTAATTAAATTAACTAGGATATGAGACTGTGACTTTGCCACCACAGAGTTTTCACCTTGACACTGTGAGATAAATAACTTAACTAGGAAAGAAGAAGTTTAAATGGTTGATTGTCAGTAATGCATACAAAGTGCAGTAAGCAGTAGCTTGAAATTGGATAATGCAGTTCCACACATCAGACCTCTTCTTTGTGCAGCATGTGAGCACCTACGGTAGCCCCACAGGGACATGCAGCTGTCTATGAATCCCACCAGTGTCAAGCTGAAGGAACAGAAAGTAATGGAACTAGTTGCTTCTTCATCCTATGGGCTCCATAGAGCTTTAAATATATTTTTTTTCAAGACAGTCAAAAGGAAAGGGCTTTATTTTGACGCAATTATACACTACATTGTTTTTAATCCTCTATGTTCCAGCAGAAAAAGAGCTAACTGTACTACGGCTGAATGCTACCATATTTTACACACAAACAGGAGACGCTACAGTATCCTTGTGTGCATCTGCATGAAACTGATTTCCAACACACATTTCACAGGACACAGCAAACACTCCTCGTATGACAGCAGCATGCTAATCCTGTAATCCTCGCCGTGCATGTCATATCGAAAGCTGCCACATGATACCTGCATTACTCCCATCAAAATGAGACCGTCTCTTTGTTCATTTACAATCTAGGCCACTGATAGAAAACACAAGGCGCGGGGTCAGTGGGACAACTGTGTGGGGGGAATCTGCGTATCACGGAGCCCCGCGTTTCATAGAACAGGCTGTACCGGCATAGGGTTAGCCCCAAGCTCCAAGGAGTGAGAAGCCTGGGATTAAGAGCTGTGACATATTCATATCTGACCAGACTTAAAGCTGCTGCCACACGGGAGGGTCTGTCGCTATCAAAGCTGTGGGAAATCAGACAGTAAGGGTGAGGAGATAGGGATAAAGAGATACAGAGGTACAGAGACACAGTGCAAGTGAGGGAAAGTTTTTTTTTTTTTCAAAGGTCTTTTAACCATCTCTCAAAAAAAGGAAAATCCTTTGTACCCCCTCTTTTACAAAATCCTCACCTCAGCCACCCCTCCCTTAAGTCCCCATGTGGAACCAATGGGGAGCGCCCTGGAAAAGTTAGTCTCCGCGAAGGCCGGGTCGCGCTGTAGCTGATTATATCGGTTTCAGCGGCCCTGGCTGGTAATAGGCTCCTCTCCGAGCTGCCGCTAACCCCGGCTCTACCCTGGCAGCCTGCGAGAGTGGAATTAATCAGGCCTACTGGGAGCGTCCTCCATCCCCTCTCCGCAGGCGAGCCACTCCGCAGTCATTTAGCAGCCAATCCCACTGTCAGCCCACTGTCATTTAGAGCCTTTTCATTACGCCTTCTCTACATCCCCTCGTACAGTCGCACTCTCTCCGGCAGCTCACGTCGGATGTAGAAAAATGGAAATGGGTGACAGATTAGTGTAATGTTGGGTACTTTTTATATACTACCTATTATGGTCAAACTCAAAAGATGGAGCTGGGAAAAATAAAGGCTCCACGACATTGTCATTCCACTGTCTTGTTTTGTAATTGGGAGATTGTTGACGACCCTGAGGTCAAGTTAACACTGATATTTTTCTAAACGGGTGTTTCCCAAATAGCAATCCATATAATATTTCCATTACAAAATGGCAAGATAAGCTAATATTGGTGTTGCTTTTTTTTTTTTTTTACCAAACCTCTGGGAATTTGTCACAATAACACACCTTTTTCACATTTAAGAACACGAAACAGTAATATTTTTCTTGTTTTATCAGACTGAGTTGTAAATTGAATAACTTGGGTTTATGTCAAAAGGTTTCTTTACATAGACTACACAAGTACAAGTCAGACTCATGGCCCAATGGACAGCTTTTTGTGATTTTGAAAAAACATTTTTAGTTGTCAAATTCAAACAAGAAAAAATTGTTCCACTTCTGACCCTTGATGTTAGTCTTATTTACTAATGTGGCCAAAATTCAATTTGAGTTTGACACTACTGTTTATTCACTTTCCTGTAAGGCAGGGGTGCTCACACTTTTTCAGCATGCGAGCTACTTATAAAATGGCCAAGTCAAAATGATCTACACACTACAAAAATGCAAAACATAGATTTATTTACAAATACACTCACCTAAAGGATTATTAGGAACACCTGTTCAATTTCTCATGAATGCAAGAACCTAATCAACCAATCACATGGCAGTTGCTTCAGTGCATTTGGGGTGTGGTCCTGGTCAAGACAATCTCCTGAACTCCAAACTGAATGTCAGAAAGAAAAGTGATTTAAGCAATTTTGAGCGTGGCATGGTTGTTGGTGCTGGACGGGTCGGTCTGAGTATTTCACAATCTGCTCAGTTACTGGGATTTTCACACACAATCATTTCTAGGGTTTACAAAGAACGGTGTGAAAAGGGAAAAACATCCAGTATGTGGCAGTCCTGTGGGCGAAAATGCCTTGTTGATGCTAGAGGTCAGAGGAGAATAGGTCGATTGATTTAAGCTGATAGAAGAGAAACTTTGACTGAAATAACCACTTGTTACAACTGAGGTTGTGATGCATAGTCCGGACAGTAGCTGCTGACAGATGAGGCAAACGCACGTCGAAAATGAAAAAAGAGATCTCCTCCCATTCCGTATGAAAGCGATACATTTTTTTCTTCTTACTTGGTCCAGCTCCCTTAGTCAATTTTATACCCTTTCTTAAGTTTAAGAGAAAGAAACGAGGTTTAAAAATTGGAGGTAACTTGCTTAAGCTTGTTAGTTTTGCTGCACTTAGTTTAAGAGAAAATATCCAAGGTCTAAAAATTAGAGGTAAGTCGCTGAAGCGTCTTGCTGCACTGGGGCGGCAGTGGCTCAGTGGTAGAGCGGCCGTCCTTCAACTGGAAGGTAGTAGGTTCGATTCCCGCTAGCCCCACAGTTCATACTGTTGCTGTGTCCTTGGGCAAGACACTTAACCCACCTTGCCTCCAGTGTCCATAGAACTGGTTTATGAATGTGTGTGACTGTAGAGGTGTGTTTGGTGGTGGTAGGAGAAGGTTGTGAGCGCCGGTTGTGTGGCTGCCCCCCTCTCTGTTTGCCCCAGGAGTGAATGTGTGTAAAATGGGGTGAGTGGAAACTTCATGTAAAAGCTCTGTTGTAAAGCACTTTGTGATTATTATCTGAGAAAGGTGCTATATAAATAAATTACTTAAATTACTTACTTACTTAGCGCTGTTTTTGCGCATGCGCAGTGACCTAAGCGTTAGAAAAATTCAGGTGTCATCTGACTGGCTGCCCTGTACATCAATCAAGTGATTGGATGGATGATTGGCTAATGTCTATTTTTTTTTTGTTCTATGTATCACGATCTACTAATACTACCTTTGCGATCGACTGGTAGATCGTGATCGACAAATTGAGCACTGGACAAAAAGGGACCATGAATCCAAAACTCTTAATCAGGAAAAAACATAGCTTTTATTGGAATCTCAACCTGTTTGTCTTACCTCAGATTTACACAGAAAGTATAAGCAGCTTGTCAATATTCAATCTTATAAAAAGCATTAATTTACACCGAAAGTGCCTCACAACAGTTACATACCAAAAACATAATTTGATGTGACCTTTTATTAAATATAAAAACTCTTAAAACTGACAATGTTCTGTAAATTGAACTCTTCTGACAGTAGGGGTTTAATGTATGAGTAAGAGAAAAGAGTAAAAGATAATATACTGTGCGTTGTTCCAGTATTTATATAATCCTTATAAAACTTCATAGTTCCTAATTTCAAAACTGGAAATGCCTTTTCTCTCTTTTTGTCCTACATTTCTGACAATCTAACACACTGTAGCAGTAAGATTACACACAGTGTGAAAGAGCCTACAAGTGGCTTTCTATCAACTGTGTGAGACAAAACACGACTCTGATGAGTCCTAACTTTATACTAAGCTTTTTAGTCGCTCTGTTTTATTGGAGATTTATGCAATAAACAGGACTCAAAGATCAGATAAGCACATTGAGTTAGATAATGGAGTACACATCTAAACAGATTTGATGAGATCATAAACACAAAAGTCTGTTTTAGTCCCGCTTGTTCCTGTTATTTATTTTTTAATTAAGCTATTATCTTAATTTGAAGAAAAAAAAATAGAAACAATAAAACCTATTCCACATTGTAAGTTTTTCTTCTTTAATTAGCCGATTGCTTAAGGCACTATGCCACTTTTTAACCATAGTGTTCTAAATGTGACACTAGAATCTTGGCCGATGGAAAACCTCAGGCTATAGCCACCACCACCAATTACCGCATCTAGGTATCCCTGGGGTGTGGTCCTTCATATCAGGGCTGACCTCGCTGCTAAGTCCGCTTAAGTGACCTATTTTGGGCTCAGAGGCTGCCTGTAAAACACCTCTAAGGTTAGATTAGGCCGTGATGAAATACAAGGCTATTCCCGCCACAATTTACCCACGCACGAAGCGCCATCAGGCCATTCCTTCACCCCCCACCCCTACCCCACCCCCCCGCTCCAGGTTCCTCTTTGGCTTCGCCCTCCTTCCCTCTTTTCCCTCAACAAGGCAGAAAAATATTCATGAGTAAACAAAAGGAGTGATTTGAAAAATGGCTGGAGGAAAAGGAGATTAATAAAAAGCATGAATAGTGCATTATGGAAGAGCTGGGCAGCCCCCGCTGTCTCATTGGGGTTAGAGGGAGATTGCATTTGGGCTTTATTAAGAATGTGGCGTTCAGCGGCAGTCAAGAACCCCAAAGAGCTAGAGACGCTTGGACTGAGAAAACATCGGCAAGTATCTGCATTTGTTAATGCATTAGACTCATAAACAGTCTGAGAATTTCTTACTGTTTCATGTTTCTCGTATTCCCAACGATGCTGAAAAGTAAAATTCAATACATTTCTGTCTGCATTTGAGAATACGTGATAAACCACATTTATTTGTTAGAACTGATGTTTTTTTCTAGACAGGACTCCCATAGGAGATCAGGGTAATATCCCGACACAAAAGTGGAAAAAAAGCAATGTAGCTCCCTTTCCTTAAAGCGACACTATGTAATTTTTTTTTACATTTAATTTGATGGTTTCTTGACATAAAGGACACTTGGGGTTAGATAGATACTCCACTGTCTATCTGTGACTTGCTGGGCACACTACCATCTGAAAACAGAACTTTTATTAGGCTGACCTCTTCAGAACAGCATCTCAGGTACAAGACAGCATGATCACTGTCCTATGGGCCCAAGATTGCCTCCTTAATCCAACCACTGGCCATCTGGTCCATTTTAAGGAAATTTACCTTTTGTGCAAGACCAAATTAACTTTGGACTAGAACAACTTTGCCTCACATGTTTTAGATTAAATATATTTTTTACTTTGCAATTTGTTGAATTGTATGCGGTAGACAAACCAGACTTTTGTCTAGGGTCCCAAGTTAGCAGGATGCCTCTAAAGATGTCTGACTCCACACAGAACTCGCAACCTTCATGCTGAGTGGCTAATCAAAGGGACAGAGGGCAGCAGTAGCTCAGTGGGTATGTGGCCATTCTTTGACTGGCAGGTGGTTGGATCAATCCCCGCTCGAAACATCCCAAAACATCATAACATCCCGCTCTTCCCGCATACTGTTGTTGTGTCTTTGGGCAAGACACTTAACCTACATTGCCTCCAGTTATGTTCTGTAAGACTGGTAAATAGCTTAATGTACGTAATGTGCATTGAGTGTTTATATAAAAATTCATTCATTCATTTTCATTCATTTTCCACCGCTTTGTCCCATTAGGGGTCGTGGGTGACTGGAGCCTATCCCAGCAGCTTTGGGCCTGAGGCGGGGTACACCCTGGACAGTGGCCAGTTGGTTGCAGGGCTGACATATAGAGACAAACATTCACAGACAACCATTCACTCTCACATTCATTCACTAGGGACACTTTAGAGTTGCCGATTAACCTGTACATGCATGTCTTTGGACGGTGGGAGGAAGCCGGAGTACCCGGAGAGAACCCACGGTAACACGTGGAGGACATGCAGACTCCTCACAGAAAGACCGGAGACGGCCGAGAATATTTGAGTCGGCCGGGTTTTGAACTCACGACCTTCTTGCTGTGAGGCAGGAGTGCTAACCACTCTGCCACGTGCACCCCTTATATAAAAATAAAGATTATTATTATTATTATACAATAGTAAAACTGTAAACAATAGTAAAATTGTTTAAATACATTATACTACATGCAAGTAGTTAGTTTTTGTTTCTGTAGAATCAGCTTTAATCATGCACAATATATTAAAACTAAAATGTGCAAACTCTTGGTGGCTTGTACTTTAAATTAATTTAAGTTCATAATATTGATAGTCTTTTTTGCAAATCTTTGTTTCTGAAAAGTTTACATAGATATATTTAATAAACGATAAGGTTGGTTAGTCAAAAAAGAGGGCTGCAAAAACAATGGCTAAGGAAACATAAGTTATATACAGTATATCTTCATTAGTAGCTGCACACATCAAATTGTAGAAAAGACTGGCACTTTGAGTAAAACCCAACTCTCCATCTGACAATTGACTGACATTCTGAATAATCCTGGAATACAAGAAACTATTTTTTTTGCCTTTTATCCGACTGCAATGACAACAAAATGAGCCAGACAAGAAGCAGGCGCTGTGACCGGAGCGAGCGCAGCGCCGGACCCTCCTCGGAGACCGCACCAATTAAGATAAGAGGCCATTTGCAGGAAGCGCTTGTTTGACATGCTACATGCTGTCACGTTAACAAGAGCAACCATAATTGGAGCCGTGTATTTAACGTTAGGCGTAAAATGCTGCTAGTCATCATCAGCGTTTACGTCCCGGTGCATTGTGAAAAAAGAAGGATTTCTTACATGGCTGTAAACATGAGAGGTGCTTAATGAAGACCTCATTTGGAACTAATGACAAATGACAAGTTCATTCTCACAGGACTCTACTGCCACTGTTTGACTGTGCAGTTTTCTACCACTTAAAAGACAACATTAACAAACATATTAAAGGTAACGACAAAAAGATTATGGCTAAGAAAAATAGAAGGATGATCTGATAAGAATAGTAGATAAGAGTCAAAATGGCAAATCAAATATAGACCAGCAATTTAATTTTATTTAACTAAGAGTCTGCAGTGCTGAGGTACATTGATGTACATAAAGATCCAATACATACGCCACAAGAACAAGAACTTTGTTCTTGAGGTGGCAAGAACAAAATTAGGTCTGACCAGGACTACACTTCATGAAACTCAAGTGCAGAACTCCTCACTTTTCTGCATTAACCAAGCCCACTTCAGATTTTAACCAATCACACAATAGTTCTCGGACACAAACACAACATGTGAATATCATAATATTGTGAATATCATTAAAATAATAGTCTTAATGTCATACTAACTGTTTCAACTGAAGATGTAAAACAGGAAAAATAAACCCACTTTTAAAGTCTTGTGCCTGGTCTATATACTGTATTTATCCAGCACGGATATACGTAGTGTTGATCTAAACAGAAAGGGCGTGGAAGTAACTAGTAACTAATACTCTGAGTTGTTTTTGTCACTTGAGTACAAATAATAAGTACTTCCTCCACCACTGGTTTGAGTAAAAAAAAATGTATTAAAAATTTTTGGAAAGTATACATCTATTGCATGACCTGCTTGAACTGGGAGTGGATTGTTGTTCTGCAGTTCTATCTGAGGTTTCTCTTTTTTGTATGGCTGTTTGTATGGCTGTTTTAATTTATTTAAACATTTTTTGTAGAGTAGACTAGGTTGTGTTGGATTTAACTAAAGATTTAACATCACTATGGGTAATGCAAGGAGAAAGGATGTTGAATTTCAGTGGATTTAAGAGCATTGGGTTGACTTCACAGCGTTATGGTTGACTTTTAAAAACAGAAACAAAGACATATTAATCCCACAAACATGATAAATGATCCTTAAATGAATAACTCTGCTCCAAAGGAGATCACAAAGTTGGAAGGTCACACAAACATTTGAATGTACAAATTCATCTTTAAGTTTAGACAGTTTAAACTCTGTTCCAGACAAGTGGAACAGAGTTTAAACTGTCTAAACTAGTTACGTCTGTGATGCGTTTGATTGTACTCAGTGTGTGTAAAAAAGGTCAGTGAGTTTCTGGGCTCCTGACAGACCCTTGCATCTCATTCACTGGTGTTTCTGTTTTATGAGACATGAAAAAAGCAAAAGAATTGTTAAAGGAACTTTTGGAAAAGGTTATTGAACTGTATAAAACAGGAAGGAAATATAAAAAAAAATATCCAAGGGATAGAGAATGCCAGCAAGGTCAGATAAACCAAAAAAGATTTCAGCCACAACTGGAAAATTGTTCGGGATGCAAAAAAAAACCCACAAATAATAATAATAATAATAATAATAATAATAATAATAATAATAGCTGTAATAAAAGACCTTCTGAAAAAGGTGGTGTGGCTGTTTCAAAGATGCACAAGAAGGAGGCACTTGGAAAAAAAAATGGGCTGCATGGTCAAGTTGGCAGAAGAAAGCCATTACTACGTAAATGCCACAAAGCATAACTACTAAATACTCACAATACACCAAACAGCTCAGAGACAAGCCTCAAAACTTCTGGAAGTAATTTGGAATGATGAGACTAAAATTGAACTTTTGGCCATAACCATAAATGTTACATTTTGTGAGGAGTCAACAAGGACATTGATGAAAGTAAGACCATTCCTGTAAAGCATGGACGTGAATCGCTGATGTTTTGGAATGTGTGAGCTACAAAGGCACATGAAAAGAAAAATGCAGCATGTTATCAGAAAATACTGCAGGAAAATTTTCCCTCATCAGCCCAGAAGCTACACATGGGACGTACTTAGGTGTTCAAACATAACAACGATCCAAAGCACGAGGCCAAGTCGACCTGTCATTGACGACAGCAACATAAAGTAAGGTTCTGGACTGGCCTCAGTCTCCTGACTTCAGTATCACTGAGCCACTCTGAGAAGACCTCATTATGATTTAAAAAGAGTAAACACAATTGTTTGACAATAAATGGCTACACCCAACCACTAACGATGAAAAAATGTTATTGTGTTTTCATTTATATTCTCTGAAATATAGCCTAAACAAATCAGAAATTCTGAGATTATGAGCACAACTGTATAAGAAACGGGAAGTCAGTAAGCGGTATCTGAGAAATAAGCAGTTAGTGACATGGAGACTCATTTGACTCTTTTCTATAGTTTTTTTCTTGCTCTGATGGAGGCTGTAAACACAGGGGTGTTGACTTGTACAGTCTGTAAGCTTTTGTTTTGATATTGGTCTGTAGAAATTGAATTAAAAAATTGCATGCCAACTACTGTGGACTGTGTAAGACACTATATGTGTATAGAGTATGCTACATCTAGTTTGTTCAGCAAACCAAAGTGCAAATTATCAAACCTCACATCAAGGCTAAGCAGAATATATAGTCTCTAAAGCATCTCTCAGAACTTCATGGTCTGATCTGGTTTAAACTAGAATGGAACCGTTCCATAGAACAGTCATGCCATTTGTTGTTGAGTAACAAGACTCAATTAGTAAGTCAAGTGTAATAGTTTATGCTTGCATGCCTGAATGACATGTCCAGGAGGGAATCCCATTCTTATAGAAGGAGTCAGCCTATAGACAAGCTCCATAGGATGATGGCAGACCTAGCCCACCATTTCAATACATAGTGTGACCTCTTTCTCACTGGGAGATGTTACCAATTACAATATCTTTGTCTTCCCCGCGTGGTGCTTGAAGGTGCGACAGATGCGGTAAAGCTGAATCAACTTTAAAGTGATATTTCGAGATAATTTTGTATGGTTACTGTCTGTCTTGTTGTACATATGGCAATACAGTCTGAATCTTTTTACAATTATAATGTGGATGCACAAAGTGCAATGAATCAGTGCAATGTTTTGTCCTATGCTTTGTCATTTATGTATTAATGTTGCTTTTTTAAATATAAACGTTGGTTGCTATAGTTACATTTTAAGTTTGCACTCTCTGCTAACACTAACATTAGCATAAATTGTATCTTTATTTATTTTTTTGTCCCTAAAAATTTCCATTGTGAAATGTATGAATCATTTGGGGCACATGGCCGAAATGAATCCCCATGTGAACTTTCCAGACCATTTACTGCATATCTTTCCCCGTCCGTCCCTTGAAGGTAAAAACCTAGCTCGTCTGCAGATTTCAGCCTCCCAAACAAACTCCTGGCTAAGTCGGCAGTAACACTAAGCAGGTGCAGGGCTCACGGGAGGGTGCCTTATAAAGTCGGGAGTTCCTGTTTGTTTGGGCTTGGCTCTGCTCTCCAGCCGCAGGAGGAAGTGTGCTGGCCTGGGCTCTGCTCGGGATCAAACCTCCGGCCTGAGGAGAAGAAGAGGGAAAAAAACAAAAACAAATGGCAAATGTTTATTGTAGCTGCTGCTGCCTGGAAGTGACTGGCAGAAAGCATGCGCCGTTTGTCAAAAGGAATAGAAGCCAGACGACCCCTTCAACGAGACATGACTGAGACCACACTACGAGAAAGTTAAGGCTCATTTATGCCAACTTTACACACAATATATGCATTTCCTTTAATTATAGTCCACATACCTTTAGCCGCTGTCAACGTTAGCATGGGTGAAAAAATGACAGTTTGATTCTTTACATTGTGGCTACTTTCTTGTGAACAAAGAGGATGTTTTTAGATACATACAAACTGACAAAATTAACTCAATTTGATTTCTATGATCAAAATCTCCACCAACTCCACTAACAAAAAGCTCAACTTTTCCAAAAACAAGAAAATTACTATTACCAATTACTATTTACTGTTTTTCTTTATCTTCATCATAAACATTTCTGTGGAGGTAAATCTATAAATTTTTAACGGCTTAGGTTGGACTGTGCTTGTGCCAGGACAGTGGCATAGAGTATCACATGTAAATGTATGTCTAACAAGTATCTCTGTCCAACAAAGGCTAAAATATGTTGTATGTAAAATGTATATTATAAAATAATAATATAATATAATATAAAATAATAAAACATATATATTTATAAATAAATATATATGTAAAACGAACAAATCTCCATCTCCATCAAAGATTATGTGTGTCTATACTTCTCAAAAGGCGTAGATAGGAATGCGTTTTTCCATTGTTTTTCATGCAAGTCAACTTGGAACATTGGAAACGTATTGTTGCTATTCATAAATGGTTTAATGATTATGTAGTAAATCATGCCAAGATTGATTGAATCTACAAACATCAAGTTTAATGTTATTAACATGATTTCTCTTTTTAACCAAAGACAAAAATATTAATCTCATGAGCATGTCTTTATGAATGGAATTTCTGACAAGACATAATAAAAAAGTGTAAGATTTAAAGTCCAGTATGAATTCAAATAAATACATTCAAAATCTATTAAAAAACAACTGGCATTAACAAGTATCACTGTCTTGTATGTGTGCCTTTGAATGTGTATGAATGAGATAATAGCACGCAGTTTGTATAAATATTTGAAAATTCAAGTCACTAATCACTTAAATTATAGCGCCGAATTGTGTTCCTCTGCTGGCTTTGCGATAACCGGGACATCCTTTAACCTGAGCACCACCAATTAGAGCTCTGCAGAGAAAAGGGGGGTGAGCGGGTGGTTGGATGGGGTTTAGGGGGGTATGGCGCTTTTGCTTTGACCCCCTCTTTGCTTTAGTTTGCGGCGCAGTCGAGAGGCAGAGATGTAGCGGCAGGATATGGGTGAGGAAAAAAAAAAATAGGCTGAGGCTGCGATGGCCAGGGGCACCCCGTGCCTCTCTATCAATGCAAAACAGACTACTTCCTTGGGCAAAGAGGACATTTGACTTTTTATAAGCCTTCCTCTCTTACATTAATTTTGAAAGCAGAAGGAGGAAAGGCAGAGCAAGACACAGGCAGGGGTGGAACACAAAGAGAAGAAGGGCACATGAAAAGCATCTTCAGGACGCCGGAAACATCTGGTTTCATATTCCCAGAGCCCAGAGGAAATTGCAAATAGACAAAACTCTTATGTTTGTTTTTTTCTTATAATGTCATGGCTGCGTGTTGCCAGCCATGCAATGGAAGCCTCAGGTTGTAAATACAGAAGCCAAGACTTGAGATTGGAGAGTACAGCAAAAATTAAGGACCAGGAGATAAGAGGTTGATGGGACTCTCCTACAAGTTTGAGTTGGGCCAATGACAACCATTTAAAAACATCTTAGAAACATTCAGAAATGGGTTTTAGCTTTGCTTTATAATATCTTACTACTACTTCATTGGTCATTTATACCACAAACTATTTATATCTCCATCTATGTAGCCAAAACCAAAAACAATAAGTCAAAAAAATAAGCCACAGCTAAAGGGACTGAGACTGGGTCAAAACCATGAGCAAGGCAAATACTACCAGTACATAATATATGACAGCAGACAACAGAAGGTATATTATCTTCATTTTATGTCAAACACAAAACAGAATAAAGTATGTATGTATAGTATGTATTAAAACTTTTTCTGCCATGTTTATAATGCCTTCACTCACCAGCCAATTGCATACTACAGCATACTATAAAAGTTTCCTCGTTTCTGAGGCATGCTCTATATTTATTGCTGCCTTATTGCTGCGTGCCCTACCATCACCGCTGTCCTCCAGATTACAGCATGTTACGGAGGTCTCTATTCCTGCTTCATGAGCTTTACCCTCTCCATTTGTCCAGGCTTGGGACCAACACAAAGGAACACTAGCTTGTGACCCCTTGTTAGTGGAGTTTTAAACAATTTGACAAGTTGCAAGATGGAAAGAATTTTAAAATCCATAAATGGTAATGACCATAATGAATTTGACTGGTTAGATAATTTGATTCAAGCTTTTTTGTAAGTCAAGTCCATATTCTCTAAAGTATTCTAAACTTGAAGTCTGTGTGGCATATATAGATGGAAGAACGTATAAGGCTAATGGAAAGTAGACAATGAGAAGAATGTTGGTTTCCCTTCAAAACATTTCTGTCAATGTATTAAGGCAACGTCTTGTGTATGACCAAATTATGCTTAAATAAAACAAAGTAAAAGTCTTGTAGCTGCACCAAATGTCAACTGTTTACAAAAGATTTATCTCTGTCTTCATCTTGATAATTCATGACAGCAACAAGTGGGCATCACTCAGCTGAAAAACCAACCCCAACGGCGCAGGACTTACTGTGGAGGAGGTAAACTCATAGCTCTGCCAAAAAAAAATCTGTCCAATTCAACACTGCGGCTCCTAACGCAGTGTTGAGGCGGAGGGTAACCTCTGAACTGGCCTGCAACCAAGAACACAAGTAGGTGGATATGTGTCCGGAGAACGCTCAGGTCAAATTACAGTCAGATATCCACACCATATATACTGCAACATGGAGGAGTGTTTTTGTTTTCTATATAAATTGCATTTTTTGGGAGTTAGTGTTTTGGCAGCAAAGAACTAAAGTTGAGCGCTATGAGTAATCAGGAATAGATTGAAGAGACTTGAATTTGGTGAAATTAGTACCTTTTCTGGAAGAGGTCAAAACCTGTCCTATATGTACGTGAAACGGTTATTAATGAATCTATAATTGGCTGGTTTGAAGTGGCATCTATGTCAACTATTAAAAATGCATTTTGTGTAAATTGGTGCGGTTGTGACCGAAAATGGCAGTATTTGTTAAACATTTGTCAACATCTCTTGCGCAGTGGCTCAGATTGTTGGAACATTGCTTTTTGTGAAAAGAAGTATGTGTAAGGTGTGAATGTATATTATGGTCATTCAATTAACATAGGCTTCTGTGTCTGTAATGGGCATAGCATAACTAGTAGCATAAACTGGCATCTGTGATTATCAGTTTGTCATCTTGCAAGACAATATGGTATAATCCAAATTTTATAAAACTTTTTACAGTCTCCATGGGAGCTACTGTTGAGTGGGAAAGTTATGCATGTCAATCGAGTGATACATTAGAGCAGGGGTGTAGCTGTAAAAATCTTAAAAAAGAGCCAGAACAAAAAGCTCTCATTGTTAGTATAACAGTTAGTAATAATTGTCTAAGTCTATTTTTATCACAAAGATTAATTACTGTAGAACAATGTAAGTCGCTTTGGATAAAAGCGTCTGCTAAATGAATACATAAAATTTTGGTTTTACAAATTGAGTAATTAGCAGAATGGCGTGGAGTGAGAGTATGCCTGGGTATGTCCAGTTTGGGAATAAAATGCAGGCTCCAGTTTTTAATAATACACATTTTTAAAGTATTTACCTCACAGTGGCCATGGTGCTGTCTATAGAACTCTGCTGTGTTGACAAAGTTGTTGAAGTCTATGCCCCACCTTGTGCCAATCACTTCCATTCCAACCCTCTGTCCAGTGGGAGAGCTGGAATCCCTTTCCTTCACATCAGTTCCCTAAGTAGAAATTATGTCAAACCAATTATAACGTTTTTTTTCAGAAAGTGCAAGTTTTATGCGCAGAAGCTTGTTGACCTTATTGGATGAATGTCTATCCAGTTGTGTCCTGGCACAGTTCATTCCAAGTCTGTTGGTTCTGTCCCCAGGAATCCAGCTCAAATCCACAGAGAACAGCCTTATTACTGAATACTTCCTGATCCTGGCACCTTGATTCAGTGTATCATTTAAAAAAGAGCAACAACTACATTAAAATAGAAAACTGAAAGGCAACTACCAGACCAAGGCACAGTTAAAGGTTGTGTCTTGACATAATTGACATAGTAGTATAAATAGCCTGATGGAAGCAACTCATGCAGAGAGGACAGTCTTTCTCAAACAGCTAAAAAAATAAATAAAAATACCCCGTTATTCGAATTTGCCTGCAGAGACTTGACACCAATCTATGACCAGTTCCATTTTGTCACATCGGATCCCCGGAACATTAATGAGGATACATGGCACACTTGACTAGCTCTGTGCAGAATGCCTACATCCACTCCAAAATCCTGTGTTTTTTGTCACAGCAATGTGGCACGAGCCCACAGCGTAAGAGCTAAGCCAACAGATGGGAGGAGGTGACGGGTGGTCGTCCTCCGGGCCATTCTCGCCTACCTTCCCACCGAGGAGGAGAAAGATTTACAGCGGCAGCCTTGGAAGCGAAACGGCCTGCAACATCTGGAGACGCGTGACACCGAGGCATGGTTGGCGGTGACAGCGGCTAATTTAATGGTAGTAAAAGTGTTAGCGGGAAGCGGAGGAAGAGTGATGGACAGCTGGATTTTCTCGACTGACCAGGGAGTGAAGACGCTTTGGAAAATGCAATCTAGTCCGTGCGAGTTTCTATGTTTTGTTATGTATTTTTTAGGCAATTTCATATAGTAAACATATGAGCAATTGCAATTTTAAATAAGTAAAATCTGGTGATTTATAAGCAGTTTACTCTTGATAAAGTGACACTTTACTCATTAATTGTTGAAAAAAGGCATTGCATATAACTCGTCCCATGCTGTTTTGTACCAATAACCTTAGTAGGCACAACATGGCTAAACACCATAATCAAACATGAAGGCCGACAACACCCAAGTAATCAATGTTTGGCTGTTGAGGTTTCGTAGGCTGCAAGGCTAACCCATAGATCTATATGTGGACAATGGCTTGTACTGGTGATAAAGCAGCACAGCATTATTTGGTTAAGTTAAAAAAAAAATAAAATAAAAAAACCTGAGTAACACCTTTACGCTAGTCACACGCTCACATAGAAGGGTACTCGAGTTATGGACACTAGAGTATACAGTATACACATATACAGCAGTTTAATCTAAAGTCGGATCTTTTTGTAGTACAATAACAATAACAGTGTTCTCATCAAATGCAACCAAAAAAGGCTAATGTTGGCAAATGCCTTCATATACGTTTCCACAAACTCACCCTCACAATATGTCTTTGATGCTAATGCTATTTAGAAACAAAAATGAAGAAGAGCAAAGTTGCAAACACATGTAAATATTGGCAGTCTATTTACAAAATGTTTAACAAGATGCATATTATTGGGGGATCGTGTCAGTCTGACGCTCAAGTCAGTGCTTGAAGTTTAAGGTCAACTGTTGTTGTCTTGTTAAAAAAACAAAATAAGCAGAAAACCTGGAATACTTTTGGGATGCGGGGGGTACACCGTGACATAAGGATTTTTGGGATAAAACAGTTTTAGGCCCATCCGTTTTCAAAACATGTGGCTCCAATGAGAAAAATGAGGAACTTCTATGTGAACATGAGGATAAAAAAAAAAGTCAGATTCATATTTTAGATAGTGGTGGCAAACTGGGGATTATGTTTGCTTTAATAGGAACAGTCCATTAAAAGCTGAACAGACCTTTCAAAATGCAATGGTATTTATTTTGTGGTCCTTGTTAAAATTGGTTAACTGGACTGAATGAAAAGAGACAATAGATTTTATGGTTAAAAAATCAGTTCTGGTCAGAGTAAAGGTCTTGCAGGTCTAAAGTATTCCCCAGAGCCTCAGATTCATTAGCTGGGAGAATGGGTCTGAGAGAAACAGAGACAAAGGCGGAGATGAAACAGGACAGACAGTGAGAAGAGCTTCGAGTGATTGAGAGTGTGAGTGCGAGGATCAATCAGGACGGCGCAACAATAATGTGAGGGTGACACCCCAATCACGGCCGAATCTGACTGTAATTCTGTTTGCTCGCTTCACAGTAACAGAGTAATTGCCGCGATCTTTTATGGCCCAGCAATGAATCCAGCGAAAGATTATTGTTTTCCTCTGAACTGTTCTATTTGTTACAGAACGGTGAGTCTCTGTGGAATTCAAAAAGCTTGTTGTGGGGTTCGTTTTGACTTTAGTACAAAGTCTAGTCTAGAAGTCTAGAAGTTTTAAACTGTAGTAGAAAAATGAAGTTTCATCCTAAATTAAGTTTTAATTAAGTTTAAGAGCTAGACCTTTAGTTCTGGTTTAGTTTTACTTTATAGCAATGTTTATACGGCTCTATAATCTTGTATTAGTTTTTGTTTTGTCCTAATTTCATGGGCGTTCTTGTTCTTTACTTTAATTTATGGCATGGCTCTTTGATAGATTTGGTTAAGTCCTGGATTCACTACTAAATTCCAATTTTTTTGTTCTGTTTGGTTAGAGTTTAAAACTGGGCTTTGTTCAAAAGTGGTTTAGTTCTGGGCTATGTACTTTAAAGATGGTTAGCTAGGTAACTTCAGGGTAAACTCTCCAACTCAAAAGTTGCTCAGAAACATGTTTCAATCAAACGATCACCAGTTACAAACAAGCTCATGCGCTTTAGGTTTTGACAGATAATGTGTCCGGACAAGCTGCCGGGGCTTAAAGAAGTATCCCGACACCCTAACAGGCAGAGGGTCATTCCCGTACATTTGTAATAGTCAGAAAAAACAAGGTTACAACGTAACCATAAGGTAACACAAAGCTGGTTCACAGCTCATCTCTCATCTACCTTGATAATGGCTGAGGTCCCATCCACCTTACATACACAGACAGAGTGGACACTGGACGCTGTCAACATAAATGTTTTTTGTGAATATGTTTTGTATTTTTATGTATTTTTTTTCAACTGTCCTGGACACATTCTTGCACGGCCTGTCCGTCCTGGGAGTGGATCCCTCCTTCTGTGGTTCTCCCTGAGGTTTCTCTTTTTTCCCGGCTGGGTTTTTTTGGAGTTTTTCCTCACCCTGATGGAGGGTCTAAGGACAGGGGATGTTGTGTAGTGCAGTCTGTTAAGCCCTTTGAGGCGGCTGTTGTTGTGATATTGGGCTATACAAAAATAAATGTCTTGTCTTGTCTTGTCTTTGAAAGTGGTTTGTGTCCTTGTTTTAGTTATGATTCTGTTTGAGCCCTAGTTAATGATCCTAAATTTAGTTCTAGGTTCAGCAGGCCTGTAAATTCCTGGTTTAGACCTAGGTCAGCCCTGTTATAATGATTGCACTTATTCAGTATTTCAATAATACTGACCCTTTAATACCCTTTAATAACTGCATTATAAATCTGAAATAGATCTAGGCACTTACTGGTCTATATTTGGCGGTTATAGACCTTGGTGGACTTTCTCATCTAGGACAACTAAACAAAAATCTCTTCACATTTTTGTGGTACCTGTCCAGTGATTATGAATATACATGAGCCCATATGGAAGGTGGGAGGAGAGGTGGGCGATCCTTGCAAAACTAAACACTGAGCTTGACCTATTTTATCGAAGAAATCCATCCACTTCGAGACTACTGTTTTAGTGCGTGTGCGTTTTCATCGTTCCCTAAACACAGTTGCATTTGTTCGAGCCAAGAGCGTTAATGAGTAACCCAGATTCGGCGGGAAGTTTAACGTCACAAAGAAAGGTCTTTTCAGTGGGTGTTTTCTCATTGAGGGAGTTAATTGCTGAAGAGAATTAATTAAAAATGTTGACTTAAGAATTGTACATTGATTACAGTAAATATTCTCAGGAGTTTTGCTCTTCTAATTGTGGAGCCTTCTGCCTGGTGCATCTGATTATGTGGGCTCCACTTTTAGCTGCATCCTTGCCAATATTGATTTTCTTGCTTGTTTGTTTGGAGCTTTGATGAAATGTGATGTGCTTCAAATATCTGCAAATATGCAAGTTCATAAACTGACAGGCAAAAATAGAAACAGTAGAATACTAATATTTTTCACGGACCTTTTATAACCTGCACAGAACTTAAGTCCATCCAACCCTTTAATGCTTTTTAGGCCTAAACATTACAAATGCTTCTGTGGTCTGAATGATTTAGAACTACTTAACATTCAATATATTATCTCAGTAAAGTTTTTAGTTAACAAAATAGTTTACAAAGCTCTTAATGGCCACGCTCCTCTTTACGAGCCAACAAGAGCTCTCTGTTCCTCAGCAGCTGGTCTCCTTGTTGTACCTTGTGTTCAGTCCAAAGCCGGTGAAGCTGCAGTCCATATGCTCTAAAAAAATAAACAGACAGTTTAAAAAAATACATCAACAATAACCTCTTTCAAAAGTAGACTTAACACACACCTTTTCTCACTTGTTTATTAACAACTGTAATTGATCTGTTTATGCTGTACATACTCTATGTAATTTCCTTTTTGTGTTTATTCAGTTTTTTTCTTTATTTTTCTTTCTTTCATGTTTTTTCTTTGCTACATACTTTGTCCTTTCTGTAAAGCACATTGAGTTACTTTGGTACAAAATGTGCTCTATAATTATTCTTCATGTGAGCGTGTGATTGGCCGACTCTTCTGGTATGTGCTGTATATTCACACCTCATAAATTCCTTTATATTAAAGTCTAGATGACATCACGGTTTTACAAAGATGATTCCTAATACTCAATACTGATACAATCTAAATTTATTAATCTGCAAAGGAAAATTCAATTGTAAGGTCTTAAAGCAAATTAATTTGATTGGTTAGTAATGTTTCTGTTGTTTTGTTATACTTGATATCAGTATTAGGGAAATACCAACTGCATTATCTTATCACAATAGACCAAGATGGTGCTTTGTTGCCTTTGTGTGGCACTGGTGTGTCAATGTGTGAGAATGTTTGGTGATGGTCGGAGAGTTCGTAGGCGCAAAATGGTTGCTACGTTCCTGTCAGTCTACCTCAGGGGCAGCTGTGGCTTACCACCACCAGTGTGTGACTGTGGAGTGAATGAATAATAGATATGTAAAGCGTCTTTGGGTATCTTGAAAAGCGCTATATAAATACTATACATTATTATTATTATTTTTTTTTTTTATTCATTATAATTGTCAAAAAAACTCTTGTGGATAGAGATGTTCAATTTGCATAAATCTTAGCCCCAATTACCTACTCAGCCATACAGACAGTTTAAGCTGCACAGATCTACTTATTGCACAGGGCTGTAGACGATCGGACAGGTGGAAGACCAAGGTCTGGTAATGAAACACGACAGTTGAAGTGTGAACAGTCTCTCACACACAGCTCGAAGACATGAAAGAGTGAGGAAGCAGAGAGGATGGGCTGAAAGAGAAATGCTAAAGCTGCGCAGAGGAAAGACTGGATCTGCAAAAATCAATGCTAGAAAAAAAAAGAGTTGACTATAAACATCCAGAAAACAGAAAAGCTGGATGGAAGTGGATGGAGAGGAAGTGGGCTAAAGGTCAGAGATTGAAGCGATATGGGCTATTGTTTATAAATCTACCAACATGCTTCATAGTAAGTAAGTAATTTATTTATATAGCACCTTTCTCAGATAATTATCACAAAGTGCTTTACAACAGTGTTTTTACATGAAGTTTCCACTCACCCCATTCACTCCTGGGGCAGACAGAGAGGGGGGCAGCCACACAACCGGCGCTCACAACCTTCTCCTACCACCACCAAACACACCTCTACAGTCACACACATTCATACACCAGTGCTATGGACACTGGAGGCAAGGTGGGTTAAGTGTCTTGCCCAAGGACACAACGACAGTATGAACTGTGGGGCGAGCGGGAATCGAACCTACTACCTTCCGGTTGAAGGACGGCCGCTCTACCACTGAGCCACTGCCGCCCCCACTTCATACACAATTCTGATTAAATAATCTCTTTGCATTTTAGGTTTGAGGTTTTTCCTTATTAAGCATTTCATCCCAGTGTTTTGATGTCCTTAAATTTTTTTGTTGAAAAACTGGTGACTTTGTAGCTTTAGATGCCCAGTTTTAAGTTGGTAACACTTTATTTGACACTACACTTGATACTTGTACAATGGTAAGGTATAGTTTGTTACACACTGTGTAATAACATGTAACTACATAGTACATACATACCCTAACCCTAACCCTACCCTACCAATATTTAAGTACACATAATTCTACAACAGACAAAGAATGATATGATGAGTTCAGTTTACTGGTCCATCCATGTTCTTCTGGTTATCTGTGCCGGGTTATGGAGTCTAAGCATAAATGCTCTATCTTCCCAATTCCTAGAAACCTCCACATCTGTGGGAATAACAGGAGCCTGTTGAACCACCTTCATAGTGGCTTTGACTGCTGCCCATCCCACGTTGCCCCTAACCCTTATGTTCCTCTGAGGTGGAGGGCCTCTGCTAAGGAAGTCCCAGTTTGTTGCATTTTGAAGCTAGGCCCAGCCTGGCCCCTGGTACTTGTCTTTAAACCCTGACCCCAGGCCTCAATTTAAAGACCCCAATTTAAACTTTTTCATAAGGAGTTAGCAAACTGCTCTTGCCTGTCACCTAGGACCTGTTTGTTTTTGGAGACCCTACCAGAGACATTGAGACCTTCATTACACAGCTCCTAGGATCATTCTGGCACTCAAACCACTCTGTCAAGTTAAGGTGGCAGTTTAAGGAGGGGCATTTTAGAAAGTCACAAAACTTTCATAGAAAATACTTTTAGTGTGTGTATTGTCCACTGGACTAAGTTTGTCCTCGCTGGGCAGTTGTAGGAACAGGGAAAGAAAGTGACTCAGTGGTAGAGCGGCCGTCCTTCAACCGGAAGGTAGTAGGTTCGATTCCCGCTCTCCCCACAGTTCATACTGTCGTTGTGTCCTTGGGCAAGACACTTAGATGCAGTGTCCGTAGCACTGGTGTATGAATGTGTGTTACTGTGGAGGTGTGTTTGGTGGTGGTAGGAGAAGGTTAAGCGCTGTTTGTGTGGCAGCCCCCCTCTCTGTCTGCTCCAGGAGTGGATGTGTGTGAATGGGGTGAGTAGAAACACGATGTAAAGCACTTTGGGTGCCCGAGAAGGGTGCAGGAAAGCGCTATAAAAATGCATGCCATTTTACCATTTAATTGATCTAATATGGCTGTTTCCAGTGGGTTCTGTAGGAACGTTAGTTATATTTTTTCAAGACAGATGCAAATGCAAAGAGTGTACACACATTATTACACACTGTTAACAGTTTTTATCTACTGCACAGAACAAAGTTTTACACGATGAAACTTCAATTCTAAACTGGATTTTTTTGTAATTGGTTAGTCAGGAAAAGGGATAAATCAGATCCAACGTCTGGATTCCCACTCAGTCTCTTCCTCATTCTTTGCCCCTCCTGCCTGGGAGTAGATGTACCTATCGGATGCATCGGTGCTGGAGGGGCTCCCTCAGGGCCGGAGTCCTTTTGCTCCAGGCTGTTTGATGTTGAGCCGCGGCGGATGAACATTGGCCCCCGCCCCGGAGTTCGCTCCCATCATCAAACACCTCGGCTGGGTGCTGGGCCAAGGCTGTGGCCCTAATCAAACACGGCGCCTCGGCGGACCCCGCTTGTACACGGCGAACGGTAGAGAAAGACTAATTATCTCAGCAACCTTCAGAATCACTCAACGGATTCCAACATTGACACAAACGGCTTCTTACCAATGTGGTTTTAGGAGTTCTGGAACAAGGCTCAGAAATACTCAGAAAGAGATACAAGTAAAGATCTGTATCTGCAGAAGTTAACAGGACTTTCTGTGACTGTTCAAGCCTTAAATTACTAAATTAAGTTGTGGCTGTTTTGATACTAAAAATAGTAATGCAATTAAAATATTTTCGCGTAAAGAAATTTTTTTAGCTTATGTTTGGAAAGCCATTTATAAGATTCAAGACCAGTGAGTTAGAGAGACTCTAGATACTAATTTTAACAACTGACCAGTTCCCAGTGGTATCAGAGACCTGTTTTTCATCCCCTCATTTACTCTGTGCAGGATGAGTTCACGTCATTCTTTTTTGATACAGCATTGTTTGAAATCTGCAACTAGAGCCAACTGCTTATGCTCTGTTAGGTCAAGAGGTTAAAAACTGTCTCCATGAATCTAAAGCTGTGTATGGTACTCATATCTCTATAGTTTTCAAAGTTTGTTGGTGCATATTGTCTTAGAACTGTGTTTTTCTCTAATTCGCAAATATCCAAGAAATGTTACAGTGGTTCATAGAGCAGTGCCATACTAAAAATATGATGATGATATTAAGGCATCTCACCTGCCAATTACTTTGACATGCAAACTGTGAATTGTACATGGATTACCATAAAACCAGGGATGAGAATATGTCAATTACTCAATTTGACAAAATTTCAAAGGGGACAAGTTGGAGTGGGTTAACACTGAGTTTCTATTAAATAGCAATTGTTAATATAACAATGATGATGCAATGTATTGTGTAGCTAGTGTGAGAAGAAAAATGTTGCAAGGCCTTATGGAAACCTTAGGGCTTGGTTGCATTTGGTTAGTAGAGTCTTATAGATAAATGATTATTTATCTTATTTATATTTTTACATTGCTTTTGTGGGACGTTGGATGTTATTGGAACAGGGATTGAGAGGGATCAAACCATCCCGAAGTGGAGGAAGGCAGAGAGAAAAGGCTGAAGAGTCCTTGGAGAGAAGGAAAGCGCTCTATTTTCTGTTTGCTGCCATTTGTCTTGTGCTGCTAAGAGAGATCAACAGTCCTCGGCACACAGATCAATATTCTCTTAACCCGCACCTAATCTGGCCGCAGTTTCCTCCAATTTCACCTTCGCCTCCTCATCCTGCTTTTATTTTCCTTCTCCTCCAGTTTTCACCAATCATTTTTGGGGCCCCGGCGTGACAGCCATTTTTCACGGCCGCGGTCCAAGTGAGGCGACGTAGACGGGAATGATGTTTCCTGACACGGATGGGGAAGAGTGTGTGTGTGTGTGTGTGTTCGGGCGCTGTGATGGATAAGATGTGCCGTCAGGGGCCCCCAGATGCTGCAGAGATAGACTAGCTGCCTAATCGGCCGCGTGACATCGCAAATTCAGCTTCTGTTTTCGTCCCCTCGCCGAGCATCTCTCAGCCGTTTATCGGGAGCTGTCTCTCTCGGCGCGCCAGGCGAGTGTTGTCAGAGTCGTCCTGTCGACTAAATGGAGCGCTGTCAATGTGTCAGCTACAGATGGTGGGAACGACACTCTACCTGTGTGATATTTGTTCTTTGGTGCAATAACTGTGAAGAACAGGGGTATTAAAGTCATTTCACCGGATGTTTTATTGTCACTGGAATTGACTGAAAACTGTGCAAAAATGTACTCTTTCTTGGATTATGTATTGTGTAGTTATGTATAACAGGGCATAAAGATTATAGTTCAGCATTTACATTGCTTAAAAATTTCTTATGTTCTGTTTCAGATGTTTGACATTGAGAAGCTTGAACTAGCAAGTGCAAAGTCTTTTGAATTGTATAAATGAGGAACACAAAAAAAGCTAAGTTAAATGATGAAAAATGCATGTAAATAAATAATTATATAATTCTCTAAACTTTGGAAAAGCAGACATTACAATTAGGCTACCTACAGTAGGTATTAAGTTTACCATGGGTATTGAAAAGATCCCATTTTAAAATAAAAATGTGTCTTGCATAAGATTCACAATAAACCGGAAAAGGAAAACAAGATTTCCATGTATAAAAATAAAAGCATTGTGTATCTGGTGGTAATTTCTCAGAGCAGTTTCCATGCTCTACTCGCAAAATGCCTGAAAGTGCATGTGAAATAAAATAATGCATTTAAACAGGTCTAAGTTAACATAAACTGATAAAACCTTTTTCAATTTTAAACAGTAAATTTTAGCTTTTTTATGTCACTGTTGTATGTAACTTGCATAAAACCAATTATCCATGTTATCTCCCAAACCAGAAGCAGCTCTTGTAAGTCACTCGTCTTCCCTGTCTCCGTTTGTGCTGAGTCATCAGACAAGACAGGTAAGAGCGGGATTTCGCAACGTCGCCCACACTCGAATAAGTTTACGGAGCTGTGCACATCCTCTCTTCCCTTCGACAAGCCGGTTTGTGACTGGCAGGCCTTTGAGAACAGAGCCTCTCCATTGACCAATCTCAGAGCGGAGGGCTTCTTCCACGACTGTACTTCAGCCCTCTCTCCAGACAAAGAGCCTCCCTGTGTACGCTGAAATGACTCCGAGTCTGCTGCCACACCCCGTAATAGAAAGATGGCAACTTCAGTTACCGAATGGAGAATGTAAAAGACAACCCAGAACATATTAGTTACTATTTTATGCTTTGAGTATTTCCCAAAATAGCTTTCTGTGTGGAAAGCTGAAAATGTGACAATATGTTACATACAAGTGACTAGACGTCGGAATACCATAGAACTGTGTGAAATACACTAGCTACAGTAACAATAATATCCCAACACAAAATAATTCAAGTGTCATACTGTCGTTGTGTCCTTGGGCAAGACACCTAACCTACATTGCCTCCAGTGAAGTTCTGTAACACTGGTAATAGTTTAATGTATGTAAAGGCTTTGAGTGCCTTCTACAGGTAGTATAGGTATAGGTGGAAAAGCGCTATATATATAAAAAAAAAAGAGGTTGTCACAGTCTCTTTATTAAAGGATAGACCTTTTTGATTGGGCTTTTGGTCTGAACATGTAGGAATGGGGATAACATCACAGTTGATTATTCGTCCTCTCTAAATGAGCTTAGCTGCTCTAGGTCTAGGCGCTTGGGGCAGTATGACAGACTGAGCTTCTATCCTCCTCTCTATTATTACAATATGACTACAACAGTACATGTCTGTTTAGTGTCGATGTTATTCATGTTTTGCTGCTCCTGTTCTGACCCCACTCTGACCCCAGCTCCCCTCCCTTCTAATTTTAGTTTTCATTATACATACTGCACTGTGATTTGTAGCCTAAGAAAATAAAATAAAAAAGTTTTTTTTTTTCCATAAAAAGAGAATACATGCCTAAAACTTTACACACACCTACGTTGAATTTGCAATATAGAGTGAACAAAAAGCCAATCTCCAAAACAGCTCTTGTTTGCATGCATGCGAAACTGTCAAAGAAAAATGTCCGTAGGTATATGTACACCCCACAGAAAGTAGTCTGCGCAGGAACACTTCCCCCCACAATAGCTCCTTTATTCACTCGACTGGCACAACAACACGAGTCAGGCCTGATCCTGGTAAACTGCGGCCCACATGCTCCAGACACACGCCGCTTACAGGATTATGTCACAAATGAGATGTTTATAGTCCCGTGTGGGCCAGTGTTTGTGTGCATTATGTCACTGCCTCTCCAGTCATTGTTACAAACCACATCCTTGCTGAAGGGAAACACGGATTCAGTTTGAGTTGCACAAGGGTCATATCTCAAAAAACTGACCTCCCAAGTGGTGGCTCTTAAGTACTACTCTTGATTTCCACAACAGCAGGCTAAACAAGTGACATTAGCAGCCAGAATCAAACTTTGTTTTTTAAATTATTGTCACTATGATGAACCCTTGTAGATATCAGATTACAGACATATTTCCATTCATGCATGAGTCATTTTGTTTCCCAAAAGGCACACTTATACTAGAACCAGTTGTGCTATGTGCAGATATTCCAGACTCCAATGCTGACCTGGGCCTGAACATGGTTGCCTCTTGAAGCTGACCTGGATCGCTGTAATTATCAAAAGATCTTCAGTTGTCGTTTTGTATTTGCCACTGTTTGTTTGAATAAATGGATCATTGTGAAAAAGTCAAAGGGAAGGTGCCATTCTTGAGCATGATTGGTAACACTCCACGGTCAAGGGTGCTGTGCTTCTGTATTGCAATGATTCCCTCAAATAGTTCACTGCATTACTTTACTGTAATTTTTATTTATTTATATGACCAATACTTTAAAAAATATACTGCATGGTATTTCTGTGAATAGTCTGAAAGTTAATAGGCAACTCTAAAGTAAAGAAATGTGTTGTCTGGTTGTCTGTTAGTGTCAATCATTGTACAGAGTTTACGGCCCCAAATCTTTGTGTGTTGTACAGAAATTCTTTCTCTGTCGATTCCAATGTTGCAGTCTGTTTGACGCAGTCGGCACCTGCTGAACACTCCCCAAGGATCCCTCCCAATCTTGAGCCAGTATCATGGTTACTGACTTGAGGGTTAGCCTATTGTGTGCATGTTTTTCAAGGTTACACTGCACAGAAAAGCTCCGCTTTGGCAGGGAATTGAACTCAGGCACTTCTTGAAGTGAGGTAAATGTACTAACCACTTTGCCACTGTGGCGCCGCCAAGCTGCAAATGTCTGACTAACCTAACCATATTGTATCTATCAATGGTTTACTACTAATATTAATCTAAAAAATTCTTAAATTTTAAGTAATTTAGTAATGATTAAATCTTGTTTTAGTCAAGCAGTTTAGTTCTAGTTTATCCTGAGTTAGTCTTGGGTTTAGTCCTATATTTGAATATAGAACACATCACATACTCATGAATTAAAAACCCTACATTAAAAAAATGTTTTGTCATCTAGATGAAAGCCTCCAGTGGTCTGGTCCGGCAGTTGGGGATTCCTAATCCACATAGATAAAAGATACGTTACCTCACACTCTCTTTAAGTGCAAGGACTTTTATAACTTGTCATAAAAAGCACAATGATTCATTCGTATCATGTTCAGTGCCTTATCACAGGATCTCAGTCTATTCTAATTGTAACAGACGGTCCCGTGTTCACTATATGTTCAAATAGTGCATCGTATAAAGCTCCTGGGAGTACTGACATATTGGACAGACTTCTGCTTTGACGTGTTTTCAAAAAAAGAAATAAAGACATCCTGATGTGTTTGAGAAGCATATGCCTTATATCCTGCTGTTCTCTGTTTTCTTCACTGCAAACGTTAGCTATAAGTAAGACAAAGAAAAATATATATATATGAAAAAATATATCCTCGACAGGTTTCACTCTTCATTTGGGCTGCCGTGCGATGTCTGAATGGAGGCTACTGTACTGTCATGAGCGGGCCCGCATCCCAGTTGGCAAAATGACTATTCCAGACTGTGGGCCGACGGTAAGGAGCATGCAAATGAAAATAGCAGCAGAGAAAAGCGCTTGTTCTCTCTCAAGCCAAGCATCTGTTAAGCATTTTAATGGGGATCAATGGAAGGGCAGGGACAGGAGATGGAGGGGTTGATTGGCTGGCCGGCCCTGCACTCGCTCCATACTGCCTGCATTGCTGTTTACAGCCAACACAAGCTGCTGCTGCGCCCTGGCCCGCTGCTCACCACCAGCTGATGTGCTGTGCTCTGTGTGGGGACCGGGGGTTTAGGCATCTGTGTGTGGCAGCATGGATTCACTGCAACACAACATCAAAAAAAAAAAAAACAGACACAATGGCTTCCTATACAGACTAAAAGGGAACTTGTTATAATAGAAGTAGGGGTAATACTGCCTGTAGGTAAAACCTACTGTTGCTATAACTTCCTGTCTCAAATGTGATTGTATTTATTAGCCTACCCACCATATACCACCACCAGCTGCCACTGGTGGTGGTACTACCTACTCAGCTCCAATGAAAAATGTTCTACCCATCTGATTACCATTTTTAAAAAACATAGCAGAAAAGTTATTGTTTTACTTTTTTTTGGTTTTGCATACAAAGGGCATACCCATAGTCACAAATGGTCACAGTTATATTAAAGAAAAGGTCCTCATTGGTGGGTATAATAAAACGTTACTGGATTTTGGGTTCCAGGTACTTCCCTATACATTATAGAGTCAAACTGGGCTGGAATGAGCTTGCATGCGCTACCATCTGATGATATCTTCTCACAGTTCAGAGAAAAGATTGGTAAAAAAAAATGTTGTTGTTTGTAGTACTGGCCAGCTATTGCTCTTTATTACATTTATATTTTTGCGTGAGACTGTTGCTCTGGTGTAGGAATGTGTGAATGTTGCTCTGGTGTATGAATGTGTGAATGTTGCTCTGGTGTATGAATGTGTGAATGTTGCTCTGGTGTATGAATGTGTGAATGTTGCTCTGGTGTATGAATGTGTGAATGTTGCTCTGGTGTATGAATGTATGAATGTTGCTCTGGTGTATGAATGTGTGAATGTTGCTCTGGTGTATGAATGTGTGAATGTTGCTCTGGTGTATGAATGTGTGAGTGTTGCTCTGGTGTAGGAATGTGTGAATGTTGCTCTGGTGTATGAATGTGTGAATGTTGCTCTGGTGTATGAATGTGTGAGTGTTGCTCTGGTGTATGAATGTGTGAATATTGCTCTGGTGTATGAATGTGAGAATGTTACTCTGGTGTATGAATGTGTGAGTGTTGCTCTGGTGTATGAATGTGTGAATATTGCTCTGGTTTATGAATGTGTGAATGTTGCTCTGGTGTATGAATGTGTGAATGTTGCTCTGGTGTATGAATGTGTGAATGTTGCTCTGGTGTATGAATGTATGAATGTTGCTCTGGTGTATGAATGTGTGAATGTTGTTCTGGTGTATGAATGTGTGAATGTTGCTCTGGTGTATGAATGTGTGAATGTTGCTCTGGTGTATGAATGTGTTTATATGTGATTTATAATAAACTATAACTAAACTAATGTGTCTCATGTTTGATCATTAACATGCACTGCCCAAATCAAATTAATAAATAAAAATGTATTAAATTAAAAAGAATATAGCCCAACCAATCATAATTACCAATTTAAGGAGATGAATGGAGTTAGGCTTTAAGTAATTGTTGTCCTGTTTATATGTCACTTATTTAATAACCTGATTATTGGGTATATCACAATATTCTGTTTTTTAATTTACATGAATGTTTACCCTTTTATTATTATAATGCATTGAGGCATTGTAATTTAATTTGTGATAATTTTATTGTTGTTTACCTAGTGTTAAAAAGTTTATAAATAGAAGAAGAGTTCATAGGTATTTAATAGGAAAGAAACCCAGTAATATTTGATATTTGTTTTTATTATTATTACATTTATTTTTACTGGATTTGCTGGATGTACGTAATGAGGCAACACTAGTGCGTAGAGGGGGAGAGAAAAAAAAGAGACACCACGCACAAAAGAGGGATTGAAGGTGGCAGGATATTGCACAAGTTTGGAAAAAACTAGTAATAAGTGCTGAAAATCTGCACTGCAGCACGCCTAGAAAACTTCCTTGTTTCAGAGGACTGTGAAGGACTCGTGAACGAACCACGCAGCCGGAGGGGTGAGTCCAAATTTGTTTTCTGAGGACCAAGCCGGAAGATCCATCCATCTTCTACCGCTTATCTGGGGCCGGGTCGCGGGGGCAGCAGTCTAAGCAGAGATAGACAGAAATCCCTGCTCCCTAGACAGCTTCCTCCAGCTTTTCCAGGGGGATACCAGGGCGGTCCCAGGCCAGCCGAGAGACATAGTCCCTCCAGCGTGTCCTAGGTCTTCCCCGAGGTCTCCTCCTGGTGGGACATGCCTGGAACACCTTCCTAGGGAGGCGTCCAGGAGGCATCCAAAACAAATGCCCAAGCCAAAGCTCATGACCATAGGTGAGAGTAGGAACGTAGATCGACTGGTAAATCGAGAGCTTTGCCTTACAGCTCAGCTCCTTCTTCACCACGACAGACCGGTACATCGACCGCATTACTGCAGAAGCTGCACCGATCCGTCTTTCAATCTCACGTTCCCTCCTTCCCTCACTCGTGAACAAGACCCCAAGATACTTGAACTCCTCCACTTGAGGCAGGAGCTCTCTATCAACCTAAAGAGGGCAAGCCACCCTTTTCCGACTGAGAACCATGGTCTCAGACCTGGAGGTACTGATCCTCATCCCAGCCGCTTTACACTCGGCTGCAAACCGTCCCAGTGCACACTGGAGGTCCTGGCTTGATGGAGCCAACAGGACAACATTATCTGCAAAAAGCAGAGATGAAATCCTGTGGTCCCCAAACCAGACTCCCTCCAGCCCCTGGCTGCACCTAGAAATCCTGTCCATAAAGATAATGAACAGGACCGGTGACAAAGGGCAGCCCTGCCGGAGTCCAACATGCTCCGGCAACAGGTCTGACTTACTGCCGGCAATGCAAACAAGCTCCTGCTCCGGTCGTACAGGGACTGCACAGCCCTTAGCAAAGGGCCCCGGACCCCATACTCCCAGAGCACCCCCCACAGGGCGCCACGAGGAACACAGTCGAATGCCTTCTCCAGATCGACAAAACACATGTGGACTGGTTGGGCAAACTCCTATAAACCATAAAATGTGGGGGGTGCTGGAGAGGGTATAGAGCTGGTCCAGCTCTATACCCTCCACGACCGGAACGAAAACCACATTGTTCTTCCTGAATCTGAGGTTTGAATTTTGATTTCTCCTCTCCAGGACCCTGGCATAGACTTTCCAGGAGAGTCTGAGGAGTGTGATCCTTCTGTAGTTGGAACTCACCCTTCGGTCCCCTTTCTTGAAAAGAGGGATCACCACCCCGGTCTGCCAGTCCAGAGGTACTGTCCCCAAATGACACGCGATGTTGCAGAGGCGTGTCAGCTGCGAGATGCGGCCACAGCTCCGAGTCGCTGCGTCAACAATGGAGGTGGAGAACAGGGTCCAAATTTCAAGACGAGCATAGAGGACAGATTAATTGTTTTATTTAAGTACAATAGATTACGTTACAAAAAAGGTGAAAGGATACTTTGTAATTAAACTTTAGAGAACGCAGTATATTACACAATATGATTCCGGTTATAAATGAACTGAACTTAATTCAATCTTTGTTGTTGTGCTGCCCCTGACAAGTCTGTTACTTGTGTTAACTTTTCTACAGATGTCGCAAAACATTTTTCCTCTTCCCACCTCAGCAATGTAACTTTAAACTCCTGTTCCCACTGAACACAATACTACCTCCTCTTCTTCACCTCCTTTTTACTGCTTCGATTGTCCTGTAACAGCTGCCTGTGACTGCTAAGGGTTTCCCGTTTGTCCTTCTTCATCCTTCACTGCATCATGTCCTTTTTTTTCCATTTTATTAACAATATCAGAACTATTTGGCGGTTAAAAAAAAAAACAAAAAAAATCTTGCATTTAGCTGCCATCACATTTTTGCAACTGAATGCAGCGACAAAGACACAATTCAAGATAATTGATGATTAATATGTACATTTGCCACCAACTGGTCAGGAGTAGGAATTACAATAGATCACCCTCAGAATAATTCATCAAAATGACTGATGGCATTCAGATTTTACCGTCCATGCTAAAAAAAACTTGTCAAAGACGGAAAATATTCCGTTAATGCGACCCCCGATTGCGCCATACTGGGTGACGTAACGGTCCTTGATTTTTTTTTTTTTTATATCCATAAAGGGTTCTGATCCGCACTTTGTCTTTTTTTGAAGTTGTTTACAACATTTAGAATAAGCTACTTATGATCTTTGATAGTATAACCATCATTTAAGCTGACATGTGCAATTATTTATTATTATTATTATTATTATTATTATTATTATTATTATTATTATTATTATTATAGACTACACCTGCTTGATATTTCACTGTGTACTGTTGGATTGTAGGTCAAATTTAAAGAAGTTAATGCTACCTGGCATTCCAAATGAACCAGATTAATATTAGCCAAAGTGAATGTCATCATTGGCACTTCTCCCCTCTCCCTTCACCTCACTCCATCACTCCCTGTGGTAACCTAGCACCCCCCCCCCCACACACACACACACACACACTCCCCCCACCCTCATCTTTCTACTCTCTTCTCTGCTGCGTTTGGCTTTCTGAGGTAATGAGGGAGCGTTATGCGGTGCCATAAACGGAGGGGCTCGCTGTCACTATGCATAAAGGATGAGACGGTGAAGATGGCGCGAGGGTCAGGGGGGACGGAGAGAGTGAGCGCTCAATGGCACGGCAGAAAGATGGGCCAATGACAAATAGGCACCCCTCTGGGTCTCACTCACAGGTGCAAGGCAGTGAGTGGAACGCCCTCTACTTTCACCAAAATGCATGTCACTAAAGATACTGTCAGTAATATACTGTATTGACATCTGTATTGGATTGTGGTTTTCTAGTTTGTACAATCAAGACAATTTAAACATAGACTTTAAGCTTGCTCCAGAAAATTGGCTGATTTGAGTGCTATTAATAACAAATTGTTTGGGTTATCACAGTATTTTGGATTGCTTTATCAAGATTATCACAACTGCTGCAGTGAAATGGAGTTTGCCGATGTTACCTGGTCTTAACAGCCAAGACACCACATCAGATCAAATACATCTTCTCATCCATCTGACCTGAAAGAGGTCTCTGCTTCTTTCCATTCAAGATGTAAACAGTCCTGGTTGTATTGAAGTATAGAGTACGGTATGAACATCCACAGTGAATGTCAAGTTTTTCTTTTGCTGGATGATGGAGATGACAAGATTGCACCAAATACCTAGAAAACCAATGCTTCTCCTCTTTTGAGTTCAGCAGTTGACATTCAATTAAACATTACATCAACAAAAAGTCATTAAATAGTAGTACTAGTTTTTAATCTCTAATGATAAAATACTTTTGAGATCATGAGCTCATGATAGTAAAGATGCCCTGAGATGGACACCTGAACAGTAGGAGAGAAAGAGGCAGGGGAACGATTACATAGTGAGATCAATGCAGCCTTTTGTTAAAACTAAAACAATAGGCAAGTAAGTTAGGTTGTTGCCTTATTAAACTAATTTAAGTCAAACAAAAACTTGTGCCAAAGCATTAAGACCAGTCTTTCTCCGGGGCACTTTTTGAAGGTGTTTCACTTGGACAGTCAAACACTTTTTGCAAGTATAAATGCGAGTCACTTCTGGAATAGAGATGGTGTGTGATATTTAGACAGACCTGGACCTGCGCGAGATTTTAAACTTAATTTATTACCATGTGGGTGTCACTATGTGAGCTGGGAGTTCTCGGCAAATGAGAGCAGCCACTTTTGGCAATGAGGCGATTTTCAGTGGCCACAGTCGAATATCTATAGAAATTGTCAATGTTGTTTCAGAAACCTCACAACTGAGACTAGAGCACAGTGAATTGCGAAGTTTGTGGACTCTATGCTTTCATTTATATTTTTTCAAATTTTAACAATTATTAGGCTATGCCATGCTGTATGTATGACCAACATAATCTTGAGTTTGACTTTTTCTTCTCGCAAAGTTCCCTCTATCAACCCAGAAAAAAAATAATAAAATACAAAAACGCAAATATATATTTACATGATTGAAAAAAGAAGACAAAATATAAGTCATTTCAAATATTTGCATATTTCTGTGGTAATTGCAAATAAGGAACCACTACTTTACTGCATCTGCTCTTATCTTTAATAAGATCAGGTGCAGCTCTTCAATTACACTATTTGATTGACAGGTTTTAGAGTATGTTTTATGTGCAGCTGAAAAGACATCACCACAGATGTCCAAATATTTAAGGATCCTGCACATTATCACTTAAAGAAATCACTACTTGAAATGGAAATGAATCTCACAGAATCCATTTTTCACATTTTCACCCCAAGCCTTTTCCAGCTTTATACCACCTCCTTTATCCTTTCTTTCTTTTTTTTCCTGCTTTTGGTGAGTTGGTGAGTGGTGATGTATGTGTCTTTAAGAGAGCGGAAAGCTGCTGTGATAGTGCTTTGTTACCGCTAACCTGCTTGTTTGCGGGTGAGATCAGTGTAGGAGAGTCGAGCGCTGAGAAATCCCATTACGGAGCCAAGTTGCCGCCACGCTTCCCCTTTCCCCCCGCCCGCCCGTACACACTGTGAACCTGGTGTAATCCACTTTCACACTCCCCATGCAGCCTTGTTTGTGTGTGCACACTCCCACAAACACACCCGTACCCTCCAGACTCGGCGGTGAGCTTGGATATCCCCACTCTATCACTCTATCTATCCCCACACCGTGAAACATGACAGCTAATGATATCCCAGGATTTCTTAAAGGTTTGTGTGTTGTGTGAGCAAGAGAGAGTTGGGATTCTTCCAGACAGACATTCATTGAAGAAGGAGAAGCTGTTGATTCATTTTGTGTCAAATTTAAGGCTGGGATGATATGGTTTGGGCCTCTTTACCCAAGATTGGATATGTGAGCTAGACATTTAGTATACTTTTTTCAAGGCTAGGATTTTTTTAATTAAAGAAATACTGTATGTGCCCATTATGCGGGTGGGTCTAGGAATATTTGCTTCTAAACTCAGACAATTTCCAGGCTTGGTCCAATCTAAAAGAATTCTAAACACACACAATGGTTCACTTGACCACCCACTTGACCACGTCAAACCTGCATTTAATCTATGTTTCTAAGTCTAAGGCTACGATTAGACTGCAGGCCAAAGTGGCCCAAATATGAGTTTTGTGCATATCTGATTATTTTATGACTGTCTGAACAGCACAACTCCAATTATTTTCCAATCAGACCCAGGCCACTTTCATATGTGGTCTTAAATCGGATACATGTTGTTTTGAATTGAAAGTTTAGTCTGAGCAGCCATGTTGCATTTCATCTAACTTTTACATCATTGAAATGTGTCACAATTCGGGACTGTAAGAGGCGGGACCTGGCAAGATTAAATGACAACAAGCATTGACGGACAACAGTGGTGGAACTAGTCAGTGGTTTAGTTGTCTTATTACCACTTGGTTATAATTATTTAGACATCGATTACACACACGCTAACTCAAACTCCTCAAACGGTGCTCATCTTCTGCGCATGTGCCATATACGGTTCACATTAGATTGGTTTCAGTCATATTTAAAGTATATTGTGAACAACCACAAAAAAAATCTGTATTGAGCATTAAGAGCTGCAGTGGGAACGAAGTCCTTGTCCAATTTCTCCAAAATGATAAACTTAGGGGTAGTCATCACATCGAGCATTTAAAGTAAATTCATCAAAACAGGTCTTGGTAGCTTATTTCGACCATGTTGCACAAAGGCACCACATAAATTCTTGTTCTAACTTCCCAAGTGAAGTGGAGAAAACTGAAGCTTAAGTCTTTGATCAGTGAAATGTTCCTTGATGATTCAAAACGCAGACCAGTTTCGGGACAGATTGTGGTACTTGGACTGTTTAACAGGCTTTCAAAATCTCATCCATTAGCCCCACACTGTCTCCGTCAGAGGCAGGTGCGCTGGAGAACCAGGTGCCGTCTTCTGCTTCTGCTTCTGTTTGTCTCTCGACCTTCGCACACATCCACCTGGAGGGAATTCAACCCAACTTATCATTGTGAATGTCCCGGACGGGCTGAAGAGCGCACAAATTACATACACTTTGAAGGGCCCAGAGCAAATAAACACCTGAACGTAATGTGAAAATGTGTTTCGTCGCTCGCCTTGTAATTCCAGCTGAAAACACAGCCTCACTCAGAGTGGCTTCCAAGATAGTTTTGTCCATCACCCTGCAATTTCTTTCAGCCGCCGTCCAACGCCTCTATAGAAAGCATTGTGGGTAAATATTGCATATGTGGGACGTGCGTGTAGATTGAGGCAGTTCAATTGGTTTTTCTGGTGTCAGCCGAATAGTTTTCTTTGGAAGCATTGAGGGGTGTTGCTGCATTCATGCGGTAGGTACTTGGATGTTCACAGTTTTCAAGTTAGGGCGACTTTCTTCTAACTTTGGTGTGCTGTGACTGTGGAAAACTCATATGTTTCTGTTCAGAAACTATAATTAGTAAACTAACTTTTGGAGCTTATGTTTTTGAGTCTTTGAGTCTTCTATGTCTTTGAGTCTGTTGTCTTTCTCTGGTCATGATGCACTTTAATTGTTGCTGATACCTAAATGTTGATGGACAATACCTTTAAAGTTACTTCTCTGTTTAATTAAGGCTGAATAGTTATAAATACTGCTTTTACTAAAGAACAATATTCTATCATGTAAGAAGGCCACAAAATATACATGATATTAAATATTAGCAACGGCATTTGAGAAAAGAGTTGACAAGCAATACATAAAATGTCATTTATTACAATTCAAACGTCTCTCTATTTTTTCCACTCAGACTTTCGAGCACAAAATTTGAATCTGAGTTGTTTTCTAACTTGAGCAGGTGTTCTTAATGTGCACTTCCAAACCCATATATCCAATAACATTAATGCAGCACAAGATCCAGGCTGTTTTCATACTCTGAAGTTTAGTGGTGGTTGGTTCATTCATGCCAATGGTGGGCAAATTATGGCCCGTTATTTACTGTCATTCAAATGAGCAGACAGCAGGAAGTCTTTTGTGAATGCTTTTGAAAGGATACATGGTAGAGATAACAAGACTTCAGAGAGGAAAGTCTTGGCCAGTGAGTTAAAGAAAAAAAGCAGTCATTTAAGGTCTATTGTTAGCTCTGGATCAAATAAAAGTCCTATTTGTTCAAGCCTGCTACTGGCTCGGCCTGTCTACCAATTTTTCTTTAAGTTTTGGCCATTTTGCCTTTCTTTTGATAAGAGAGTAGACAGTGAGAAAACACAGTGAGAGAGGGGAATGTCACTGGGTCTGGTCAGGTGAGCCACCGAGGCAGTGGTTGTACATGCTCATTGCCTCATCTTCAAATCCAACAGGCTAAATATTTTGATTTGATTTCCTTTTAAACAGTGTGTCTCAAAGACCATGTAGACCACTTGACTCCAAACACAAAGTCAGGTCAGCTGTGTAATGTGAACCTAATCTGATTTAAAAAGTCTGATGTCCGCTTCTAGGACTGGAGTTTTTTTATTTATTTATATAGCGCTTTTCCACCTAGTAGGCACCCTAGTAGCGCTTTACCAGTGTTACTGTTGATCACTGGAGGCAAGGTAGGTTAAGTGCCTTGCCCAATGACACAACGACAGTATGCCTTCATAACACTTTGAACTTTGCTCAATGTGTTATGAAGCCTATTGAGCAAAGGCTTTGACAAATGACCTTTGCACATGCTGCCTTTTGTTTTACTTGTCACATGATCAGTTTTGACCAATCTGCTCAAAAAGCAGGTCAGCAATATTTTTTTGAATAAATGAAAAAGTCTACAAAATAAAACTTAATATAATAAACAATAAAATACCCAATCATTTTGGATCTTGTAGGAGATTTTTTTTTCTGCAATAGCGCAAATGTCCACTGGTGGAATAATGGACGAAGCTTTCAACGAGTTCTTTTAATACATCCATGGTCCATAGTAAAAAAAAAAAAAAAGCCTAAACTTTATGACCTGGGTGCAAAGTTCAACAACATAAAAAGCAATCATATAAGACAACGACCACCTTCAAACTCCAAATGTCTTTATTTTTCCTCTACTCATAACTCCAAAAGGGCCGCTTTCCAGTTTCTTTTCAACTTTCTCCTCTCCTGGAGTGGAGGAAAAGTAAGCAAGGAAATTCTCCTATCTAAGCAGCGTGGGAACACAACCGTCCCCTATCCTTCAGGCTGCAGTGGGCCAAATAAAATAGCAAGTGCTGCACCAGTAAATGGCTAGCCAAACACGCACGGCCATGAATCTAGGGTTGGCAGCATGGAAGAATTTCTCCAATGTGGTCCCCGAGGCGTTCTGTGACTATAGAGGTCTTTTTGTATTGAAATGACATCTCTCCAATGGATTTAGCAGAAATCGGCATCAGAGATCATCGCTGGTACATACAGATAGAGCATTAAGTACATACAGAGCATGAGGTCGGTACAAACAGCCAACCACAATAGCTGAGACTAATCTGAATACAATGGTATAGGTATAGCTGTAGGAGCATTAATGGGATGTTTATGTTGTTTTTTTTTTTGTTGGTTTTTTTTGACGTGGGGAAAGTAAGACAAGAGCATGAAGAGTATGTCTCTAAAGGGCTACCATAGCTGTCAAAAAGCACAAAAAAAAAGACCGCACCCCACCTTTTCAAAATCAAGTTGACATTATAAAACAAATGACATTTTATATATATTGTTTTGTCTTCATCAAATGCAATAATGGAGCATAAGCATGTTTTGTTTCAATAAATGTTAATTGTTTTCCATACTTTCATCACAAATGCTTATTATTAAAGTCTTTGACAGTTTTTTTAAGAATGATATTTATAAAAATCTAGTCAAATAAGCTAATGCTAATGTTAAGTTACATTGCTTCCCTTGTAGTGTGTGCTTATTTATCCATATCCTTTCTAGGACCCAAGCCACACACAAGAAATCCACAAAGACGTCATCTTCTAGACCTGACCCATTGTCCATCTTTATATACAGTCTATAAAATTATTGATTTAAAAGTGTTTCTGTTAGACATTGTGATATCACTTTTTTTACAACATGAGTAAGAGCACTTGTATTAGGGCATGATTATGTGTGACCACTCTTAATCATAATAATTATGTCCAAATACATACCGCCACCATCCAAATTCAACGTGGATAGGTTAATTGAGGCCTTTAAATGCCCAATAGTAAATAAATGTGAGAAAAGTTGGCTGTTGATAAAAGTATTAGCCCTGCGATTAAGCAACAAAAGATAGAACCAAACATAGGGAACTTTTTCATTCTCATATGTTTCACATTCTTAAAAAAAAACAATGTATTCAGGGCCTTAGTGCACAAATGTGAACCGGTACATAATCATGACACATAACATGCTTTATCTTCGCGCCTCTTAATGTGTGTAAGCCCTAAACTCCACATTACTCACCTCCCCTCACCTCAGCAGCAGAATGAGAGCAAACCTCTGTCCAAGTGTCGGTGTTTGCGCAGCCGACCACAGCCGAGGGAAGCCAAGGATTACTGCAGCCACCGTGGAAATGCAACAAGTGGGTGGCAAAGGCAGGGAAGCCCAGGTTACGGGACGAATAAAATCCTGACTGTATGGGTGTGCGCGGAACTATAAATGAACCTCTGTGGCAGCTACGGCATTGAATGTTCTTTTTGGATGCACTGTGTTGGATTCCAAATGTTTCTTTTTTAAATTGGGTATGTGAATGTGGTTGACATGAACTGATGCAAGGATAGAAGTGTATTCCTGAATCCAACCTGTGCTGATTTATTATATCCTAAGGTGGAAAAATGTTGCTAATGCCTACATTTAAGCTTTTTTAAAGGTGCTGTTTACAAAGAAACGCTTCCAGCAAAAATTGCAAACTTCTGTTGCTCTGGGGATATTTATACAATACAGCAGCATTTTGGGGGGGCCTAAATATGCAAACTTTCTCTAGTAAAGGCTTCAATTATACTAAAATTTTTAACCTATTGGGCATCTATTAATGATGTCAATGGCAAATATGGATGATGATGATACCTAATTGGGCTGATGCTGAACTAAAAAGCATATCATGATAACAACATTACAGAAGACGTAGTGTAGTCCTCTCATTTTACAAGATGTACCTTGAAATCACTGAAAACACAAATCATACATAATCATTTTATGTTATTTAACCTTTATGTCCCACTCTGATTACAAATCTCTTTTGCAGTGCCCCATTTGTGTGTATTTCAGGAGGACTATTGTACAAGTTTTTGGTGGTAGTGGAAACCGGAGTACCCGGAGGAAACCTACACAGACACGTGGAGAACATGCAACTCCACACAGAAAAGCCTTGCCTTGTATGGGAATCAAAGCCAGGACCCTCTTGCTGTGAGGCAGGAGTGCTAACCACTCTCCCACTCTCCAAAAATGCATCATGCAAGACGTTACAATTACCAATTTGTTCTGTGGCCAACAGGTCTACAGGAGGACATTGTAGCCACTACTTTGCAATACTGCTCTGACCAACAGTTTTTATCCCGGAGGTGTAACTATTTTAAATGCTGCAGTAGCAATGCCATAGCAGGTATCCAGTGTGCAATACACTGGAGCTGTTCAATATTTGTATTGAACAGCTTACCATTGTATTTGTAATACAATGGGAATGGAAGTATAATTATGTGTTTCAATATTTCATTTAATTTTATTTTATTTTCATTTTAAAACGCCACCTTACTGTGGTGGAGGGGTTTAAGTGCCCAAATGATCCTAGGAACTGTTCTTGGAGGCTATATACCCCTGGTAGGGTCTACCCGGGCAAACAGGTCCTAGGTGTCGGCCCTGCGACTAATTGGCTCAAGAGGCTCAAGCCCAAAGCTGCTGGGATAGGCTCCAGTCACCCGTGACCCCTAATGGGACAATGCGGTAAAAAAATGTGTGTGTGTGTGTGTGTGTGAATGTATATATATATATATATTATTAGTGCTGGGCAAGTTATTGCGTTATTATTGCGTTAACACATTAATGAATTAACGCCGACAATAATTTTATCACGTGTTAACGTCGGCCAATTAATATTGTGAAAGATGTCGGTCTGAAGAACATTCTTAGGATGCAAAACACATATTTCTTATTCATTTTTAAATTTTTTGTGTAATTAATCACAGAACTTTGTGCGATTAATCGTGAATAAATGCTTTATATGTTACCCAGCCCTAATATTTATATATTCATTATGTTTTTTTTTTTAAATATGGTTTAAAAGTATGTTTGCCTGAAAATGTGTGCTGGCAAGTTATTGCGTTATTAGTAACTAAACAAATTTCCATCTGCTGTTTCTACCCAATACTAAAACCAAACTGCAGCAGGTTTTCTTTTCTTTTTTTTGCATATCAACTCCATATACAAGTGCCCTGTATATGCAGTGCTTGAGCAGGGGCAGGATATTGATTGTGGTGCTTCGGAGGGCTCGAGGTCAGAAGAGGGGCTACTAAGTGCAGTGGAGCAGCTGGGAAGTGCGGGGAGTGACTGGTGCATTAGTTAGTGGAATTATGTGGATCTCTAGCCCAACAGCGAGAGGTGCTAACGCCCGGATTAGATTGCGCTATTATCAGACTGATAGCAACATTAGAAAGGAGCATTAGCATGGATAATTCCACGGATTCAGCAGCAGAGAATTGCCATAAAATCGCTGCATTATACCTAAAGAGATCAGATCAGATATAGAAAGGCTGCCAGGAATCAAACTCAACAGTAAATCTTGGAATTAGAGATTAGCTTTCAGGATTCCGTGTCTTTTCAAGTAAACATGTATTTAACAGAACGACAATACGACTTTACTCATTATGCATCAAACCTCCAATAAGCTCTCTTGTTTTTCTCTTGAAAGTTTGGAACTTGTTTGAGTTTATTGTATGATGATGCAGAGAACGCGTGGGTTGTATTCCCAACAGATACAGAATATAAAATTAATGTAAGATAAAAGACATATCATCAAGAGAACCAAGAGACTCATGAGAAAGCTCATGAGGAATATGTTTTAGTTTGAGTTAGCCACTCTCCACACTTACATCTCTCCACATTCAAACCTTATAGTTTGGTTACACTCATTTAACGGCATGACCTCTGAAATGAGCACATCCCTCTTGATGCTGAATGCATGTGTTTTAGGTATTTAATAGTAGCCTGTCCTATTTTTCTTCTATTGTATACAATAGCAAAGTGGACAGAGGTTTAACTACCTGGATGCAATTGGATGCAATTGGATCAACATCCAACCAATCAAAACTGAGGAGTCTGTACCAACATACTGCAAGCAGAATAAACTGCCTCATGACTGTTCAACTGTAGCTGTGAATGGCAATAATAGCACAACTGCGCTTCATTTGAACTGCACCAAACATGGCAAATGTAGCTACATCATAAAACCCTGGTGTAGTTTGATTGAGGAATGGTTTCCATTTTGAAAAAGATGGTGTCCTTCACTTTTCTTTCAAACCACCTGGTCTCCTTAAATCCTGTAGATGAGGGACAAAACATCTTCACCTTCAAACCTATGTCCAGATGTCTTTCTTAAAACCTTTTCTTGAATATGTCCTGGATGACTGAGAACCTCAACAGACATTCAAGCCAATGTAAAAACATGGGAAATAGACTTGACCAATTATTATCTTTTTGGCATTATCTTCACCACTTCACCCCCCCTTCCCAGAAAAATCATAGCACTGAACGAGCCACTATGAGTATATTGGTATCCCATTTGCACATGGCCTTTCTTTTTGCAAATGTGTACCAAGTACTTGGTGTGGGAGGTCCGCTCCACAGTAGCAAGAGGTTGTACACGTACAGCTGCTGCCGTATCCCTCGTCGCAGATGTGGTATAAATACTCTGCCACTATTTTGTCTTTACATATTTAGCGGTTGGTTATTTTAATGCAAATGAACGTGGTGGGATCGGAGAGGGGTGTTTTTGTTGACTGGAATTATTGCACACCATCGAGCTTTCTTCTCCATTCTGTGCCTTTCTTTCTTCCCCTCTGCAAATTACAGCTATTAAGACATGACTAGTGTGAGCCAAACGCGCTGCTCCACTTAATGTGATTTCCCCTTGCAATGAAAGAAAATAGAATAAGAAGCACTGTTTATTCCAAGCCGCACAAAAAGAAAAAATAAAGAAACAGGAAGATGTCCACCTCCGACATGTGCTCTACAAACGCTGGGCTTCTTCAAGTGTGTCATTGTGATTATGGCGAGCTTATGTTTTGCAGATGAGCTTAAAGAGAGCATTAGCATCTATGACATTTGTAATTTAAGATTGCCAAGTGCTTCCATTAAACAGCAGTGAATCAAAGACAATTGGTATATAAGAAAATATAGGTGGCCTTTTAATCATCATCTGTTGTAACTACACAAGCCAAGATATTAACAAAAATGCACTTGCAGGCAACAAGGGCTCAGAAAATAATGGAAAAAGATCAGCGTTCAATTTGATCTGTTGGTTTGATGAGTTTTGACCCCAGTGCTTCTTGGTCTTGACTTTTGTCACTTTTAAGTCCTTAAAGTTTGAGTCCTAGTGACCAAAGATTCAAAGTCATCACCCCTTCAAAGTGTAAGTATAAGTCCAGGGTTGAGTCACCAAAAAAAAAAAAAAAAAAATGACTACATGCCAAGTCATCAAGTCACTTTCTAATCTTCTGCCTTCAAGTCCAAATTGCCAAAGACCAGTCCAAGTTGCGTCCAAGTCAAGTCCAAATCAGCACTCAATGTTTGCTTTACTAACTGCAGTGTTTTACCCTTACAGCAGCTCTGAATGTCACCCTGTGCACATTCACAAGCAACAAACAGTGATAGTGCCTCATTGTTGCTGAGGATGATGCGCAAGTTCATATCATTGTATCTGAAAATATTTAAAATTTAAGTTCGAACCATCAAAAAGCAATACTGTTACTCATACTGTCCAAGGGCAAGACACTTCACCCACCTTGCCTCCAGTGCTTCAGCTCTGGTGTATGAATGTGTGTGATTGAAGAGGTGAGTTTGGTGGTGGTCAGAGAAGACTGTGAGAACCACGTACTGTACATGGCAGCCCCCCTCTCTGTCTACCCCAGGTGTGACTGTTTGTGAATAAGTGAATAGATACTTATACAAGGGGGTACTATATAAATGCATACCATTTACAAATACTGCTGTGCTTGATGCAGATGGATTTCTGGCAGTAATGTCAATAATTTCTGAAGAGGTGTTCAACAAATTGACTATAACTTCCATCTTCAGACACTATGAAATTGAAGAAACAAAGTGCATTGAAGGCTGTGTTACAACTTTGGTCAAAAACACATGAAGAAAATATTTTGTTTATTATTATTATGTTTGGGATAAGTCTTTAGCATATGAAGAAAAGGTTAAAGCAACGGCATCTGGACTTAGTTTTTAAGGTGAAGACGTCTCATCTCTTTTCTTCAAGATGACCAGGGTGATTGAGGACATTTACAGACATCTTTAGCGTATGTTAGTTCATCAGTTGTGGATATGAGTTTGCCATCTACCTAACTGGTATACAAGTTCATGTGATGGTCCTAAATACTCTGAAATTGTAGATATAAGTCATAAGAGAATCTTTGGTTATACGTCTGAGCGATCGCATCTCTTTGATCCTGTCACACTGTGCAATCTACAACCACCAATTTAAAGTCCCAATTACGATTTTCCCTTGACTCAGCGACAGCCAAAATCTGACAGTGTGACAGGGGCATAACACAGAAGTCTAAAATCTTAAATCCACCTAAGACAGAAAAAAGAAGGAAGAAGAAGGGACCTAGGAAGAAGGAAAGAATCGACGTTGAGCACTAAGTTACGCTTGAAGTCAAAATGAGCTCCAGTGTGTTTTAGTAAGACAGATGCAATGTCCATTTCCTGTCTGCAAAAGCTGGGAATCTGTAAGCAATCTTCACTTGACGTGGTTTTACAGTGTTTCTGCACAAAGATCTCGCCTCACACACCACAGAGGAGTAATGTGACAGCATCGCGAGGCTTTCTTTTGACATCTACCGTGCCAGCTTTCAGCACCCGCCATTGGCAGAATTGGCTCTGACAGCTCCGGCCGAGGCCTGCTGATTTGCCATGCTCCAGGGACATTCTACGAGAAGAGACGTGTTTGGGTGCTGAAAGCTCCGGGAACAATCAAACAAGCAAGTCGCCGGAAGGAACTTGAGCAGATGTGGCCTTGACCGTGGATCTGATTTCAGTGGCCATGTTAGAGAACCCCGAGATAAGGCGAGAAGGAGAGGGGGAAGAGCGTGGGAGAACAGGGCCGGCCATCTGAGGAGTCAGCGCTGAAAAGTAAACGTGTGAGTGCTGACAGCGACGTAGAGCCTTTTGGAAAGACACTTAACACCCGAGCTGGGACGCGGACGAGATGGCAGATAGTGTAACGCAGCAGGCGGCAAAAGGCCCTCCACTCGACAGCTTTGTCAGATTAGGATGATATTGTTGTGTCGAGGCTGAAATTGAGCATAAAGCGCTCACGGAAAAATGACTGTGAGCTAACACACAGAATGAACAGTCTGTTTTTACCACTAGGGGGCTTTCAGTATAAACAAGAACAAAAGGCATTGTTTAGAAGATAATAATATCACAATAGAGTTGCCTCTATCTGTTTAGGAAAGGTAATGGTGAATGTGGAGCAAGATTGTGACACCCTCCTGCCTATATTTGGCATATATTCTCAACTTAGAATACTTATCTTGTTATTTTATTTGCAACTGAGCTACTGTGACAAAGGAATTCCCCTTGTGGAAGTCTGACGCTGAAAACCTTTCCCATCCGCTTTTAGAGTGGGAACACTCTGAACAATGGTCAGTTTTTTGCAAGGTTATTACTTAGAGCAGGGGTCTCAAACACACGTCCCGGGGGCCAACTGCAAGACGGTATTTTGTGGCCCGCAGGACAATATAAAAGTTTAATGTTAGTGCGCCTTGCAAGTTTTATATGAATGGCATGTTACCACGTTGTGTGTGGAAGGTTCCTTTTTGTGCAAGCTGGAACTGAACCAACCTACATTCACAGTGGAGTATATGGCCATCGGCTGGGCTTGATGCAGGCAGAGAAACATTTAACAACTATGGAGGAGCCCGTGTAACATCACAAAGCTGTCATAAAAATACTGCATCTTACTGTGTTTGAAATTAGCATGTTTGACCTCGAGCTGGACAAAGTCAATGTTACCGGCATTGGATTTGGCATCATGCAGATTGTATTTTGTTTTCCCATCATTTGAAATTGGTTAATTTGTTTGAAAGTTGATGGCAATTTGACCGCCACTATCCATGCAGATTTGTTATCATGACGAATCCGCAAATTAACGCCGATGTTATGTTGACAATATCACCGAGGGGAGTGGACATCCAATGGGGCCACTCAGCAGCTCATTCATGTTCTTCAATATTCCATTTAAGTTCAGGATAGCTCAGGTTTTGAAGAACCCATTGAAGTTAAAGAACTGCTAAGTAATGACGTTTGAGAGGATTTAACAAAGCTTTTTTTGTGGATTACCTGATTCGGCCCAGCCTCACCCAGACTCTGCCTCCTGCGGCCCCCCAAGTAATTTGAGTTTGAGACCCCTGACTTAGAGACACTGATACCCATTCACTCACATTTTCAATGGGAAGTTTGTACTTGCACCTTTGGATGGTGGGACTTCTTGGACTGATACAGGAGTGCAGACCACCACCTTATACTTCCATTATTCCCCAGTAGAGGTAAAAGTTGAAGTTTTAATATAATGTTCAGATGCCTATTTCTAAAAAACAGTATTGGAAGTAAGCATCCACTCACTTACATTAATCATCTACCCACCCAGTCTCTCTCACAAACATGCACATTTATACACCAATGTCACATACACTTGGTGTAAGTCAGATTTTAGTGTCTTGCACAAGGGCCCTGACTATGTAAAAGGAAGGCCTTCAGGACTGGACTGCCAACACTTCAGAGATTAGACAACCTGCTCTACCTCCCGAGCCATTATCAACCCATTTCTGAAACTACATCAAAACAAGCTTAACATGTATTCCAGACCCAGAAGGTAGGGTCGAGGGTGACTGGAAACCTATCTCAGCAGCTTTAGGCCTTAGGCGGGCTACATCCTGGACAGTGGCCGGATAGTCACAGGGCTAACATTTAGACAGTTACAGACAACCATTCACTCTCACATTTACTCACTAGGGACACTTTAGATTTGCGAATTAATGTTTAACCTGGTTAAAGATATTTTGTTTTTAAAGTGAAAAATAATCTGTACATACAAAAGTGTGTCCCGAGCTTATTGATCTGTTTATTTGTACTTTAAAGCTAAAGCTAGTTTAACATTGAAAATGTTACTGCTGTATATGGAATTCTTTATCAATATCAGTAAGAACAATTTGTAAGTACTTTTGCTCGTATTGGTAATATGGCTGTAGCTTATTAAGAAACCATGCAATATCTACAGCATTGCAAGGACTTGTAAGAAAACTTACATATTTTAATTTAGTCAAACCACAAACGTATTTAATTGTACCCTAACAGTTCAAGGACACTTCAGGAGTCGCAATAGGAGCAGTTATTAAACAACTGCCTGACGTTTGTTTTAATTATTTCATTGCAATATTTTATACTGTCCTACTTGGTTTGACAGAAAGTGGTTTGGGATAGTTTTAGTAAATATTTCACCGGCTTAGGATCACTGTGAAATGTGGCTCATTTTGGGGCTTTATTGATGATAAAAAAGACTCAAATTAAACCAAACCATCTGTATAGAGTAATATATGTCATTAAAATAGGCCGTTAAAATCCAGCTTTCAGTAAGGCCTTTTCTGTAAACACCAGCACAAACCTGGCTGGTGTTGTGCAGCGCTTACACTCCCTGAATACCAGGGCCAAGTGGGCTGGCCCGCCCCATAGATCAAGCCTTAATGTAGCTCCAGCACCCTGAGCTACATTAAGACTTGATCTATGGGGCCGAGACAAATGACAGTTCAGTCAGGTGTGGTCCCTGGGCAAAGCTGGGCTGGCCTCTGGCGCTACAACGGGGCTGCTCCAGAGCTGTAGCCTCCAGGACACGGGGCCCATGCAGGGAGCCGAAGAGAGAGCGCGGGGCTGGGGCGGCTCACTCGTCTCGCTAATGGGTCCCCAGACAACCAGGCATGACCTCACAGGCCCGGTGCATTCATTACAAGCTGGTTAGCAGTGAAGGTAAGTGTGGTTAGCTCACTAGAGGTAGACTGCCCTAGAAAGGCAGAGAGCAGTATCGACATCAACAGGATAAAATGAAAACAAAAATGGCTCCAAAGTTTTTGCGTGGCCCTGGCAAATCTTTGGACTGAAAGCTGTGAATGAAACTCTGGAACGTACTGAAACGAAATGTATTAAGTCCACCGGAAATGGTGGGTCTCTGTCTGCTTTTAATCAGTGTTTTACTCTAGTGTTTTTATTTTATGACGAGAGCATGCACCAACCATGGTCCACTCCACACAGTTCTTTATGAATTAAATGGGCTTTTGTAGCGAGCTGCATGGTACTTCATTTTGCTTAAATATGGAGGCAGACATACGAATGCCTCTCGTTGACAGGTTTTTATCATTGGTACAAAACATTGGTATACATATTTTATAAGGCTTCTTTTTTGTAGCTCTGTACTGTGAACAGTAGTTATCCTGTGGCTGTTAATTTTGCAATACTAATACACTTTTTAATAGGTGTATTACAGGTGTCAAACACTGTATTCAATAAGGGTACTGGACATACAGCCAAACCCGAAAGATGATTTTCTAATAAAGGAGATCATTTCCTGACAACATGACTCAGGTAGTTTACATTTCAGGTGTGAAAACGCCCTTAGTTTCATCATGCAAAGTTGGCTTCTTTGTAAACAACTGTGAGTACAATGAATGACCTCCACAGTGTTGACTTAACATTCTCTGTTTGTGCTTATGTAAAAAAAAAAAGCCTTCTATTTCGGGCCACTCCTGTCTCGTTACGCCTCCTCTTGTGCACGCACAGCAAAGTCACGCCGCCGCGAATCACAGCGGCCCATTCCCCTCCATTTCCAGCTGGTGCGCAACTCCAACCTGGATGTCTCTTCATCACTATGCAGCTATCATTTGGCTCCAAAGATGTATGCCCGCCCTGCAGCAGCAACCCACAGCGCCTGTGAACTCTGCATACATTATCTCTCCTGCCTCCGTAGGGCGCTGTGCTTTATGCGGGAAACTGGCCCCATTTATCAGCAATCCTCGATATCCCCCCGCTGCACTGGCGAGGCACCTGCTGCTAGTCTAACTACATTCAGGCCGGCCCTTATCTCTTGGCATCACAATGAAGGGAGATTTGTTGTTCTATTACTTTGGTGTGGGTTCAATAAAGAATTATTACACTTTCACTTTTATTTAAACACAAAGAAGAACCTGAGGCTTAGTTTTGAGAACAACATTTACGTATGTCACAACCCCACTACATTATCTTATACTACCATATTTATTGGAGTAGACAGATGTTTCCTTCCAAAAAGTCTGTCCACTGGTTCCTGGCAACAATCTCAAGTCTGCCCTGATGGTAAGTTTGAAAATAGGCATATAAGTCAATGAATAAGTGCATGAGATGCGAACATTTGTCTTGCTGCACATTACTTGTGAATGGTGCACTTTGATGGAAGCAATGGTCAAGAATGCTGCATCAAGAATTAAGTGATTATCACATTATAAACATTTGCAGTTGGTGGCTTCTTTGAGCTGTTTGACTGAGCAGCAGATTGGACTACAGTTGTCACAACATTACGAGATCTTGGTTAGAGAAAAGTGAGTGAAGAGTACGTCTGATTATCGATTGCAGAAATGTTTGTCTGGTTTTTCATTTCAGGAGTTCCACTACACTTGCTAGCAATGCCAGTATTTTTGCACAGGGCAAAAAGATACTAGACCTGATTTAAACATTCAAACTTAGCAAATTTCACACACAGGGCAACTGTGAACCCACCATAAGGGCAATTTTTGAACAATTAGCCATCATTTTAAACAGTAATTTCAATTTAAATTCATTTGAGATCCTTGTTTTTCTACTTAACCTAATAGAAATGTAAAGTTTCCAGCTTTCTTTTATAATATCAACAGTCAGATCTCAATTTAACAGTCTATGATAAGGAAGCACATGTCTTAAAATCATCTTTGTCATTCTGTCTAACCAAAGAAGCCTCCAGTGCCTTTTTAGCATCGCCTTGTTTATGCAGCGTTGGCAATTTATTGGTGGCAACTTTTTGTCCAAATGTACTCTGCTTAACGTCTGTTGTACACAGCTCAGGGTCTATTTTCTCAATCACATACCATATGAAAGCATAAAAGTGAGTCGGAGCAGTGGATTATAAGCATCTTTTCACAACAGCATTAACTGGGGCACGAGCGTCTGGCGCACACTCACCACTAATGATTCCTAATGCCGCTAAACATTGCAGCGCAGTCAAAGCCCCACTTTTCAGTGGGGACACGGCCGCAAATCTCCCATCGCATGTTCCCTTTGTTGATTTTGGCGAGACAACAACACGGCAACGCTTATCACTATTACAGACTGGCACCGCAGGGAGCTCGCCCAAAAGTCTTTTCACCCGGCGCCTTATTAGCAGCTATTCCCTTCTGTCTCGCTCATCCTCCAACTGGGAGCAAATCGAGGCAAAGGAGGGAGCATTATCCATGCGTCTTCTTCACCGCAACTATTCACACACCACTGGGCCTGGATGGCTTCCTTTCTTTCAGCCTTCAGTCCTGAATCACACTAAGAACGAGGGGAAAAAAAAGGAGCATTTTGGTTTATTTATAAGCCTATACAAAGAGTTGGCTGGTAATTTCAGTGGCTGTAAGAAGATGAAGCTCTTTTGTGTTTGTTTGTATTGTGGAAGACAAAAAGGGGATAATTCCATCATACAGAGAGCTTCATATTAAAGACTTCATTACATACTATCAAAGAAATGTGGAGCATGAATTGAAAAGTGAGCGCTAGTGCCGTACAGCGAAATAGATAAAGACGTTTTGTACAGAGTGACAAGTAATGTGTGGTTACTGTTGGTCTGTTACATATTATTCAAACCACATTCTGAAAATTTTTTAACTTAGAGATTTAAGGCTCGTTTATACTCCATGTTAGATATGCATTTGAATACAAACAAAGCTTTCTTGTCCGTACCCTGTGTTGATTTGTTCTGTATTTGGGTCTGTTTTCCCAATGGAGCAGTGCCTGCGATAGCCTGCAGGGGGAGTGATGAGCTCCACTCAATTAGTTGAAACTGGAGGCAATGGCAAAACTTTCTGAAGAGCGACTGTGTACGCTGGTCAGAAATAACTAAACTGGCAGCAAGTTAAAAGCCCGAGCAGACTTTTGAAAGTCTGCTTGGGCCGGCAGAGTTTATTGGTAGATAAAAATTTGAAATAAATTCCACATTCTCAAGATGTGACGCATTTCAAAGGCCGCTCAGACCAATGTTGTACTCTGTTCATTCTTAAGCTATACATTATTAAAAACCTCCTCCATTGTTGCCATTCTTCGTTGTTGTATTAGTTTGTCTGGTTCTTCTGATTATTTTTTCTGAAACCTTTGACCACCATCTATCGCACCCTTCAGGTTGTTTAACATAAGATGTAAATTACGCTTGGAAGTATAAAGTATATACATATATAAGTATAAAGTACCTGAGTACTGAGCCAAGTCATTCATTATATCATTCATATTATAAGGCTGCTGAGTGTCTCTTTAGAAAACAAATACACTCCTTGTTACTTCTTGTTAATATTGCATTTAGTCCATTTCTTACACTTTTGTTTTGATGTGGTCTCTAGCAACACCCACTTTAAAAGTTAAATGGATGGCCAATAAATCTGAGATTTTATCGATTTAAGAGGGATGATGGCTGTTTTATTTATTTGCTCATGTTAGGTGACTCAACTCAAACTCAGTTTTCCAGAATACTTTGCTATTAGTTTTTTCTTCTTTTTACAAAGAAACAGATAGATGTTAAGACTTTTTTAAAATTGGAAAATCAGTGAATATTACAAAAGATCTAAGAGAGAAAAAATGGTATGAAAAAAAGTTATATTAATCCTCTTAAACTTTATATACTTTTACTAAACTTGAGTTTAGCCCTTGAGTCATCATATAGGTAAATACTTACAATCTAGATCAGAAGAAGAAAATGTATTCATAGAGCACATTTTGTATCAAAGTAATGTCAATGTGCTTTACAGAAAAAACAAAAGTTGAAACAAAGAACAAAGATGGAAGAAAGAAAAATAATTATTTAACATGTACAGCATGAACAGATGATTTACAGTTGTTAATAAACAAGTGAGAAAATTTGTGTTTTGAGTCTACTTTTAAAAGAGATTATTGTTTAAGTCTTTTTTATACTGTCTGGAAAAATATTTTTTTTTGGAGCATAATGATTAAATGCAGCTTTACCAGCTTTGGACATAACACAAGGTACAACAAGGAGACCAGCTGTCGAGGAAAGGAGAACTCTTGTTGGCTCGTATGGAGTCAGTAGAGCTCTAATGTAGAGATCACTGCTTCTCAACTAATTTCCATTACCATTATGTTGCAACCCACTGTCAAAAAATGGACAATAAGGCATCCCAATTTTTTAGGACAACCTTCCTTCTTTATGGTTTTGTAGGATTTGAGTAAGTGAGGGTACATTTTGACTTCGGTCTTCCCTGAGGGGGGTCTAGAAATGGAAACCCATGCGTTTCTTATTTAAGAAACACAATAAGCTGGATTCTAAAGCAGAGACGTTTCTTCAGGGGCTCATCTTGTGGTCTTCGATGGTTCTCGTGATAAGAATCTCCTTTTTAGCGTTGGTTGTGCTTGCAGCCCTCAGCTGGTCCCCAGTTTGTTTAGCCTGTGTTTATTTGTTTCTGTGTCATCCTGGGATTAATTATCATAACCATATGCCTGAATAATATATCTCTCTCCGAGCCAATAGTGTGGAAGTCTGCTACCTCTCCGTTTTAATTACAGCAAACATCGTTAGCATAAGTTTGTTTTGCAGTTTCATTCTTATTCATCGATTCAGAATATAGTGGCGAAAATGTAGGTCTAAACAACTCACCCAGGACTTCCATAAAAGGTCTGAGACTTTTGGCAATATTATTGGCCGGAACGGGGCTTGGAGGCGTTCTCCGAGGCAGTAAAGGAAATCAAAAGAATACTGCAGCAAGGATATTTAAATATAATACAACATGCCTGGTTATCTGGTTAGTTGGAAGGTGGACCATATAGAAGTTAGTTTCTTTAAAAAAGATTCCTAGAATGAATTTGTCATATTTATTTAGTTATTTATTCATCTTCTATCACTTCCTGTTAGGAGTCATGGCTGTCTGGAGCCTATCCCAGTGGGTTTGTGGACTGAATAATTACCACCGGGGGAAGTGTACCTCTGCGACAGTCTAGCACTCTGGAGAAATTGTTCACACGTCTGACACCATGGCGGCACAATCCAATGAACTAGAGCGACGGTCCTCAACATTTCATTTGACTTTCCTGACACTCAAATTAGCAATCTATCATGTTTCAGAGCAGAGGACCATACAGCTCTGTTCAGGTGTGAGACTGCGGTCCTGGAGCCTGCTGAGTCGCTGAGCGGGGAAGGTGAGGCTCAGTGTGTGCTGCTGATGTTTGTAGGAAGCAGCCGTGTCACGGGTTCAGCGCTGGCTCATATTTTACCGGCTTGGCTTAGGGCCAGACAAGTTTAGTCTGGGAGCGGCGCAGGGATAATGACTGCTGAGTCAATCAGAGCCGAGTGAGACGCTGTTAGGTCAAAGTCACAGGAGGCTTCTGAGGCTCTCACTGTGACATGATCGTCACGTAACAATGTCAGATGCTGTAAGGTTTGAAAAGAGACTAGAGAGTGGTTGGGAAAGTTACAGTTTTAACAGAAAAAGGATTGTCCATTAAAAAGGTAAATCATTTTAAACACCTCACTTAAATCATTATTGAAGTGTGACTTGAGGTAGGAGGCTTGACTTTAACTACAAGCACAAAAAAACAATAGAAAAGATTTGTTTGCATTTTAATGGTCTGGATTCTGTTTCTCCACAAAACTACAAACTTTTGAATATGGTCACACGTTTGAGGATTCCACCCGCTGCTTTCTGGTGTAAACTGTTAATACAACATCCTCTTTGATGTAGGATGATAAGATAAATGCTAATATTTGGTAATGGACAAAAGATCACTAATCACTGGAAAGTCAAAGAAGTCAGTTCATTTTTAAACACTTCATGAGTGTTAAACATTGATAAACATAAGTTGCATGTTGGCAGAATAGTTAGCGCTCCTGCCTCTTTGCTGAGAGGTTGTTGGTTTCAATCCACAGGCTTGCCGCCAATGCCCTTTCTGTGAGGAGTCAAGGGGGTTAAAGTTCACTGTAGTAGGAGTCAGTAACAATGGTGTCTCAGTCTCCCTGCCAGATTATTTTTCTGGCTTTTTCTGTTGTGTTTTTTATGTTACTGTGAACAGCAGAAGGGTTTGCAATGACCCTACTGGTCTGGCATATGTACTACAACATGTGTTTTATCATGCAGTAGCATTGGCTGATTCAGTTTTTTATGTGCCACAAGTGATTGTAGTCAACTCGAAAAACAAATAGTTGAGGCTGGTTTAACTATAGGCAAAAAGTCTGGCCCTATTGTCTGGTCTTATAGCAGTTAACACAAAAGTGGGGCGAAAACACTCATTACAAAGTTGGGCAGGGTTATTTGAAATCCTGTCAATCCTATCCATGATCCTACACTGCTGGTCTTCTACACTAGCCTCCTCCCCAACATGCAACAGTGTAAATAATCAGCTGGCCACTACAGTCTGATTATAGAACTTGAGTAGCCTACTCTGCACATTAAAGGATCAGGGTTGCCTTACACCCGAGCCTGTTTTTTGGTGTGTACACAGTAAATTGACTGTATCACTGTAACTACAAGGTGTATTTCAAAATTCTGGTGTCAAAATGAAGGGGGCACTTGTGAGATTTCCCAGAAGGTTTTTTTTTCAATGTGTAGGTTACAGTTTCAGAATAAATCAAGAAGGAAAACGGTAAAATAAAAATATATATTTGAATTAATATCTGCTTTAGATGAAGGCAGTTGCAGCTCAAACAATATTCTAAGTTACAGCCACACATGTCAAATTTACCTGCACCACATATAATTCCTCTAATGTGAAACAAACCAATACTATTCAGATTTTAGTATGAAATGGTCAGGCGGAGTCTCCACTATACACAATGGGGCAGAATTTGGCAAATTTTGGCAGCACCTGTTTTTGTTTGCTGCTGTTTGGTCTGTGTTTGAAAAAAATATTAAATGTGCTTGTAACTGAGTCTCAGCTGATCAATTTGATGTGCTGCTTTGCCATATTAGGCTTGAGGTGTGTAATATATCATGCTGTTTGTTTGTGACATTTGACCAGCTCCCCAATTGAAAATACAGAACAAATTAAGACCCTTTTTATCTCTGTCCTTTCTTATACAGTGCCTCAATGTTGTCATTCCAGTCCAGTTTGTTGTTAATATGCACCCCTAAATACAGGAACACACCACCTCCACTAATTCTCCCTTTTGCTCCTTCAAACGTCAACCACGAGTTCTTTACTCTTTGCAACGTTGAGTTTAAGGTGGTTCTTCTCCGTCCAATTTACAAAGCTTTCCACCCCTCCTCATTGTCATTTCTTATCTGACCAACAATAGAGGAATCATCTGAGAATTTTTGCAGATGGCATGTCTCAGAGTTGTAGACAGTCAGAAGTAGAGCTGGTGAAAAGAAGTGGAGACAGCGCTGTTCCTTGAGGAGAACCATCATTACACCAGACTGTGCAAATTGGAGTCTGACAAACTGGCCTAATTGATAAATGGTCTGCAATTTTTGAATTTTTGCTTCATGATGTAATAATTGGCATATTGCTTTGCACAATGCTCCAGTAATGTATAAACTTTACTCTACACAATGCACCTTTGGTGGCCATTAGCCTTACTAGTTATACAAAACAAGACTAAATCATACTTTGTCCTTCCTGAACTCTGGGCTTTTTTGGAATATGTTGATCACTTTTGCATCTGGACCAGGTTTACACAGTGCAATATATACATTCAAATAAAATTGTTGGTTTTGCTATGACGACTTGTAAAAGCCCACGTCTTTATTCGAGCCGGCTCCTGTTGTGTTCCAGATTAAGCATTCCCCTGTGTTTCCTGAGGTAATGACACGCTCGCTCCCTCTGTTTTCACCAGCCTCTTTTATTCCAATAAGAAATCATTCATTATTTAGTTCCCCACCCCTGTGCCCCGTCGCCTTGGTCCTCCTCCTCCTCCTCCTCCTTCATCTCCTCGCGCCATCCACCCTCCCATCGGATCGCAGGGGCGCCCTGCTGCTTCGCACTTCAAGGACGAACGTGGCATCGAGGAGAGGAGTGTGCAGCCAGTGCCACTCCGTGCACCAGACAAAGCGTGGAGGTAAAAAGAGGAAGAGCACACACACAGCACGCAGGCTTCAAAAAAAATGTGTGACCCAAATATACATTGCTTTGTACTGCAGTTCAAAGTTTCCTGTCCTCTCCAACAAACATTCAAGGAGAAATGAAAAAAAAAAAATACACAGTGATGAATAAATCATACGGAAACCGACCTGGGGAGAAGGAGAGAGAAAAGACTGCCAGAGAACGCACCGCTTAAAAGGGAGTTGAAAGAGCACACACCTCTTTGGTCTTCTGATGGCACTCTCTTACCGGGACATGCAGTTTTCTTGATTTCGCTCTTAAATCCGTCATCAGTCGAGCTAATAATTTGTAAGTGAAGCAATAGATCACATGCGCCAGACGCTGTTCCCCAGTGAACGCTCAAATTACAGCAGCCAAACAGTTGGAGAGCCTATTAACCGACTCCAGACTTTGATTCAAAGTGCCATTTTTATTGCTGTAACATTTCAAATTAACAGATGATTTTTTTTTTGATATGCTGAGGCCACCAGAGACTTATGTTAGAAGGGAAAACTGAAAAGCAGCTGCTTGTTAGATTGAATTTTTTTTTCTTCATCTTAGCGTTTTGTAATGTGCAGTCTTTTTGAGAATTACAACTGCTCAACTATAGTAAACATATAGAGCTGTAATGACTGATACTTTAAACAGTGGTTACAAGCACTGGACAACATCTGTAGTTATTAATAATATTTAATAATCAGTTCATATTACATTGACATGTTAGGGTATGTTAAGTACCAAAACTAGCCCCCGCTTCAAGACAGTTAATGAGTGTGTTCACAGTATCCAGATTAAGAGCCTAATACCGGTTATAACAATATTCAGAATACGTTTACTTACACACAGAGAAACACAGATATACATGTAATTACAGTATTACTGGATAAACTGCATAGTTAAACATTTTATTTGGGTAAAAACAGAAACAGAAATAGCTTTTAGTTGCTGTGGGAAAGTTGCTGCTCGCACAATGTTTGTTTTGCTGTGCATCACTTGCACATGCTCAGTTTGTCTATCAGAAACAGAAATATGCCGTATACATGCCAGTGTTTTGTTTGGAGTTCTCCAGGTAGCATTTCGGGGTTTCTCAAAACCAAGATGCTGTCTTTTCTCAATTTCTAAAATCAGCAAAAAGTGCACATGCCGAAAGACTAAAAATTGGATGCTTAAGAAACTTGATCAACTGGTTTTTGCCATCATTCGCCTGCCGCAGCTTTAGGCCTCTGTCGGTGCGCTGGTCTAAAATGAAGACTGGTCTGTCATATCTGTTATTTGTGCAAAAAGGAGGCATTGGATATTGACTTTGACTTTGGTTAAGTCCTTAGAAATAATTCACAGCCATTTTATGGGTCTATTTTACACTAGACTTTGGAAGTTTGGATGACAGTAAAATAAGACATTAAAATAATAAGTAATGACCAGATATCAGCTCCGTGCTTTTACTGACACAAGCAGATCAGACCTGCCAATCATTAGGGTTGGCCTTTTTCAACCATGTCCAGCGCTTTTATACTGCACGCCAGCCTTTAGACATGTACTCCATAAAATGCTTAACGCCTGGCCCCTTATGTGAGCCCCTAAGTCACTCTTAGATATGACACATTTACCCTTTAGAGCCCCAGTAAGATAAGGACAGGATGTACATATACTGTATTAGTTTTCCAAAATGCAATGTAAAGATGACTTGCTAAAAAGGCAACTGTTATCAACACAGGCAACTGCTAATGGGTTTTAATCATAATGATAATGATAGGGAAGCAGGAAAAAACAAAATAAAACATGGCTGTCCTTAAAGGTATACAGTTGTGCTTCTACATATCCTGGCAGAGTTTGGGGCCATTTTTTTAGAATATAAATATGTTTTTCTTAGCATCCTGAACAATTTTCTTGGCAGTTGTGGCTGAATTTTTTGTTGGTCTACCGGACTTTTCCTTTTTCACTTCTTAATTAGAGTTTAAACACTGCTGATTGGCATTCTCAATTCCTTGGATATCTTTTTATATCCCTTTCCTGTTTGATACAGTTCAATTACCTTTTTCCTGCAGATCCTATGACAATTCTTTTGCTTTGACTCAGAATACAGAAGCGTCAGTGCAGCACTGGATAAAGATGCAAGGGTCTGTCAGGAGCCCAGAAACTCACTGACCTTTTATACACACACTGATTACAATCAAACAGGTCACAGGTGAGGATGGTTACTGTTTGTGTCACTTGTGCATGTTATCAGGCCAAAATCACCAGGGTATGTAAACTTTTGATCCCGGTCATTTGGGTAGTTTCTGTTGTCATTATTTAAAAAAGATTTAAAAAGAGTAAACACAGTTAACTAACAAAAAAATAGCTTCTCCCAACCACTAACTATGAGTAAAAGAAAAATATTTGTGTTATCATTCATATTCTCTGAAAAAAAATCCCAAATTCTGTCAGTTCTGTAAACTTATGAGCACAACTGTATCTCATGGCTCCCTTGTGTGATACTTTTTTATTAGTATTGTATAGTTTGTATAAACCCAAACTGAGGCCTTATAATGAATCAATAGTGCTCCAATAACCTTCAGGTCCCCAAATCGTTTATATAATGCCCCTAGGGGTAACAGTAACACCTGAGACTATCCGTGTAAATAGAACATGTTTTGGCCAGCATTTGCATTTTGAATTAATGTAAAATGTGATGTGCCTAAAGTAATTATTGTTTTACTGTTGAATGCACCACCAACTGTGAACTTTAAAATGTGTTGTGAACAAATACAAAACATTGACAGGTATGAGTTTCTTAACATTTGAAAGATAAAAATCCTATTTGATATGAATGTGTCCAAAGTGCTCAAAATTCTTATAGAACTCCCAACAGTATGACCTGCGTGTCTTTATTGTAAAGCTGCAGAGTGAGTACAGATGCAGTCCTCATTTCATGTTGGATTTGCAGCTGTCACGTTGCAGGAGACATTAACCAGGTGCAGAGTCTGTATGATGGCTCTGAAACCCACCAAGGGCCACTGCCGACACTGTCGCACGGCAAAACCTGATCCCACCAGTGACACATCTCTGCTTCTCAACTCTCAAAAGCCAGGCAGCCTCACCAAATGAAGGCTATCATCAGAACCCATGGCGGGCTGTGACACAAAAAGTCACAGCTCCGTCTATCACAAGAGAAAGCGGCTAATGATGATGTTTTTACATCAAGTGCACAAACATCAAGTCCGGTGAGATTTATGTGCGTGTGAGCTTGACAGAAACGTCTTCCCACATTACACTTTTGTGGCGGGAAGATGTAATAATTTCCCTTGAAAACTGGGGCTAGACGCACACTTCCTAATGATGGAATCTTTTGATGTTTAAATTAGGATATCACACGCCGAGGAGCTATCCTCCCAGGGCCGCACCTTCTTATGACAAGATTAGCAGCAAAGCAAAGCCATTACTGTGGTTTATTTCTGCCCCAGCGAGCTCCCAGACTCAGGCACAGAGGTAGGCAGCTATCCAGAGTGGAGTCAGAAAAACGAGAGATGAAGTGAGTGATAGCGTGGCAAATATGAGAGGGAAGAACTATAACGGGGTACACAAACTTCACACATCTGCAGCCCGTATTTTTAGATCGTCTCTGATGCACATATAAATTTTGCGTTTCCGTCAAGCAGAGTCAGCCATGTCAGCTTTTACATATTTCACCGTCCTGGCTGTCAATGTGCCATAAACAGTGATGAGAACTAATAAGTCGGTAAATCTGACAAGAGCCGAGATCGACCGGTATCAACGTTTTTGGACTTGGCTCATTGTCCCACGAGAGTGCAGACACTGTGGACAACAAAGGCTCAGATAGAGTGACGACTTGCTAATTTAATATAAAAACATATCTGTGGCTTAGATAATAGCAATAAATTTAGATTTAGAGCGACCTGACAGCAGAGACAGATTAAAATGTGGCATCTGTCATATTTTTACCAACGTTTACTGATGGAGTCCTGCACCAGAGAAACAGTAATAATATCAAACCTACAAATCTGTGCATCTGATTGAGCGCACAATGACCAGCCAGATGACTGTTAATACTCTATTATTCTCCCCTTGCAATAATAACTTATAACTTGGATATATCTGTACTATTTAGATGTGGTAAAAAATATTTTTGAGTTACTTAATACCTTTTAATTGTGAAGGATGTATAATAATAATAATAATTATTATTATTATTATTATTATTATTATTATTTTATATATTATATATATAGTTAGGCACCTTTTTAATACCCAAGGTCACTGTACAAGTCAAATAGTGAAGTCAACAGCTAAGGAGTACCACAAGGCTCAATCTTGGGTCTATTGCTGTTGTTGTATTGATGTCTTTGTGCTTAATACACAAGCCATTCTACAAACTTCAGCCATCAATTCTGTGTTAGAGGACCACAGTTGTCCTTGAGTTTTACCTGAAACACTTGAACATCACCACAGTGGACCATTTTCATCCATTTCAGGCAGCAAGGTTAGTAGAATGTTAGAGGACATTACCTGGGCTTTCACACCGTGGAGTGTATGTCGTGTAGGTAGCGCAGTGAGAGCCCTCCATCGCTCCACTCCTTCTGCGTTTTAGGCCGCCGGTAGAACGATAAAGAGAGGGGCCTGCAATAGTGGGTCCCCTCCGTAGCCCTTTTGACGCTCTCAGATGGAGTCACAAGGGCCCACTCCAGCGCCGTTACTGAGGGATGGCTAATACAGCGCTTCTCTTTAAAAACTCTGACCCGGCTTTTTAGACTCCTGCGCTGGGGGCCGATTATACTCACTCACCCTGTTAAAAAAGTCACACCGAAACGCTCTTAGTCACACAGAGGTGGCTTAGAGAATGACACGTGGCGGGCAAGTACAGTGGATACATGCACCAAGTGGCTCGTTTGCACACAACCCCGACTCAGGGACGGATCCATATTTAAGAGGGAAACGTGGCAAGCAGTTAACCTTGGATCTACGGTGACTTTGAGAGAGTCACAAAGGTGTGGAAGCTGGTGGGTGCTCTTCTGCAGCGTTTCTCAAGAAATTAATTAAACAGTAAGTCAGTCACTCAGTAGACGTGTTTCTGTGGTGTCTTTTTTTTAGAATTTTGTAGTTTTGCATTAAAATATATTTCATTAAACCAGAAGAGGTTTATCAAAAAATGTCTGAGCTGGAATTTTATAATTTTTACCTCAGTGTAAGTCATGTCAATAGAGCACAAATATATATTAAATTAACCTAAAACATAACCCCAATATTGATTATGCTTATGATTACTTTTGTTATAGGATGTACCACTTGATTGCTTCCAAATAGTAAAAAAAACAAACATGAGATCTTAATAATTACAAGTTATGCACAACATTTCTGCCGTGTTAATAAAAAATTAAAATTATCATGCAATTTGCTTTAAAAAAGACAGTTTTAAGGCACTTTAACAGAGCATCTTTTACAGTTTCCAAAGGCTATGCTGGGGGGTTTGAGACTTGGACAAGAAGAAGGAAAGACCAGGCAATCGCCAAAAAACCCAATCAGGGATCCTTTGCGATAAATTTATGTTGTACTGAGGTCACTTACCAGAAGAGTTAATAAAAAATACGGATTTTTTATTTCACAAGGCCATCAATAGTGACATGTAAGTCCTTCAAAATGTCTGGTATTGATGTAACTAACCAGCAGAGTTTAGTCACTTCTAGACAGTTTATTAAAAACACACACAATTTTCATTTTTCTTTTCCGACATTCCAAAATTTCACTTCAAATTCTCTTTGTACGATACAGAAGCACAGCTAGTCAGTCACCCTGCCAGCAAGAACTGAGGGCTGAGTCTTTCTTTTGAGCCTGACCTTGGGCTGAAAGCAAAAAAAAAAAAAAAATGCTCGATGTTTCAACACAAACTTTCATATCTCATACCGAACAGAGACGGCACGCCGCTAAAGCCGGTCCTCTCCAAGGTCATGTGACAGGTGAAACAGACTCGGGGAATTTTCAAAAGTCAAGCCGAGATAAACAAACAAGCCCTCATCAAAGCCGGGGATTGTGGATGAGCATTTCCTGTTTGCCCCCAGCTATGTTTACTCATTAGTGGGCCCACGTCCACTACGGCTCTAGATGAAAGATGAAGCCAAGGACCGGTAATGAAAGACAATGGTGACAAACGGCGAGCGGCAAAACCCCGTCGGGAGCCGCTTCTCTTGTTGCAGGGATAGTGGCTCCTTATTAAAACACTATTAATCATTTTGAAGTGAGATCTGGTGGGTGGGCTGATGATGAGTACTACTCTTCTCAAGGTTGCCCATTTATTTGTTGAAGCTGGTCTGAGTCTGTGCCAGGTTGTGTAATGTGCTAATATCCTATATATTTCTCAAGTTTACAATTTACTCAAAAGCAAAATTTTCTTTTAGCATTTTTTCTCTTTAAAGGATTGTGACAGTAAACAAACAGGAACGAAGACGGAAAAGGGGATTAGCTGGGATGGGATATAATATCTGAATTATTATTTTTATAATTATATAAAACTTAAAGCAATTGATTGTTTTTATTGTTTCTCCATGAGTGTTATGAAACCACGTCTAGATCATCATGCAACTAGAGGCCTGCCTCTTTTCAATAAAATCATGGATGCCTCAAAACTTCCTCCATCTAAACTCAGATAAAACAGAGCTCTTGTTAGTTGGTCCTGCCAGTCATCGGCACAAGTTCAACAGTCTTACTGTCTCATGTTGGAGCCCGGCACCACTGTGAGGAACCTCGGTGTCATTTTAGACCCCACACTATCTCTACAACAGCACATTAGTGAGGTTAATAAACTGGGCTTTCAAAAAGTTGAAAGACTTTTTTAGTACTTTGTGATTACTTTTGTGATTGCACAAAAATACCAATCTAATTTATTTGTTTATTTTCTACCACATTTTCTACGGCTTCTGTCTATCTCTGCTGCTTTGGACTTAATGTGGTGACACTTGCAAATGCATGAGTGTATATCTATGTTTAAAAAGTAGTAGTAAAAAAGTAACTGATGAGAGTATCAGTCATATTTCCCTAATTTCTTAATGTGTTCAGTGATAAGTCTGACATCATATTCATTGAACAATTGAGGTGGTCCTAATACCAACATCTAATTGCTGGAATTGAGGTCTCTTAAGTAGTGAGATACTCCTCAGTTACTGCCAAATCAGTTCTTAAGTTTAGTTTTTTCTATCTATATTTTTTGTAAAGAAAAAAGTCATCAAGCAGCCAAAATCAGCCTGTATAACAAATGACAAAAGTCACTGATTAAACAGCTGAAAAAACCCTCTGATTCAAAAATAATATCTCTACTTGGTATTGACAAGGGCTCAATTGAAAGTGAATTAAAGAGTGGAACACTGCTAAGAGAAAATAATAAAATTCCCTTGGTGTGTGTTTGAATGGGACCTTCTCTTTGGACCAGTGCAGAATTTATCAGTGAGAATGCAAACAATGCTGAGATGACTTCCGTGTCAGCCACTGTAGTTTGAACAGTCTTGTTTATCCTGTTACTGTATACACAAATGTATCCTCCGCTCTGTGACAAGCAGATTTGAGTTGGCGATGTCAGCAGGCCTTTGGGGGCGACACAGTGCGTATTGTTGCACTGCTGCTTCACTGCTGCCTCTGCCAACTGCTCTGAAGCCTTACCCCAGCAGCACAACTCGGGATAAAGCTCTTCAAGTGGAGAAAAGCCAGTCAACCGGCTCCACCATTTTCTCCTTGCAGCATCTTTGGAAATCTAATCCATGACCACAGACATCCCCCTCATTACCGGCAAATTACATGCAAATTTCCCCAAATAAATGAGTTTTAAGTACTTGATAACCTGTCAGCCTTGGAATATTGAAACGTCCTGACGGCTAGATAAACAATCAACAATAATCACTCTATGCAAATTTGATATTTCCTGCACAATTATGAGGGGAAAAAAACAGCCACTATAAATAACTGGACGCACAAAGGCATCTGGCATTTGTTCAGGTTTTGAACAGATACGGATGCAAATGAAAGATTCTTTAGGATGTAATTGATTCAAACGTGGCAGCGTCTCCTCTGCCTGCCTTTATTGTTCTCTTTCTTTTTTTTCTACCGCCACTTGTTTTCTTTTTTCATTCCTCACCGCCTCTTTATCTCCCCACTTTCAATATACGCAGATAATGGCGGATGTAAATGAGAGGATGGAGAAAAAAAAAAGAGAGAAGGATGTGAATCACTTGCCGTTCTACCTTTTGTTTTGTCTTTTTTATGTGTCAGGCTGAGAGCCGGGCGGAATACAGCACAGAGCTCTTGGGAAGTGGAGTGGAAGTGTGACGTAAGGTGGATTAAGTTGGACTGTGGCCTTTGAAAAGCATTGGACAAGTTTGTGGAGTGTTTTTTTTTTTTTTTTTAGTAAATCACATCTAATGGCTGTCTTCCTTCAGCCTGGGTTAGTCCTTCATAAGTGCTTTGTAAATGAACATGAAACTAAAATATAGTATCCGGTATAAGGTTTGGGTGGTGTATAATGTTTTAAGAATGTGTTAAACCTGGACAAAAGCTTTTGACAGTTTTGACTTGTCTGCAGCTTTTAATATACACCTGCAGAAGTTTGCAAATCATAAATTGATCCCTCTAGTTCAGTTAGCTCATGGTTCCTAATGTCCACAGTGGCAGGCTGAGGCACTACATGGAGGGTATGTGGATAGAAGCACAAGCTTACTTTCAATTGTGAATTCGACATGTACCTACACTAAACACGAAAATGACATTTTACCTCTATTGCTCATCCTCTGACCTCTGCTCATTTTAACAAATGGTTATGAAGAAGGTACCTGGACATAGGATATACTGTAAACTCAGTTCTCTCACCAGTTTACTTTAAGATTGAAGTCCCTTGGATAAAGGTGGGAACGTCTTCTACATTAAAATTAATACACCTTCTGAACTGGATGACTGATGAACAACTTTACAGTCATTATGATTTATTTCAAATTGACATTGTTCTTTCTTTACTTCTCATTCCTGTTTAGTTGTTTGTGGTCTGGGTGACAGTTCAAACAAACCGCACCAGAGTTCTGTTGTCAGCAGACCAAGAACCAGCTTATCTCAGTTCATATGGCACCAAGAGTGCAGCCACTTAGAGGTAGAGTTTGTTTCAACAGTACTAAACATCACAAGTGTGTGGAGTTTGCATGTTCCCCTTATGCTTGGGGTTTTTCCAGGACTATGGTTTCCCCCACCAACATTAAAAACATGCATATAGTCTTTGATTAGTGACATGATCAGGGGACCTAAATTTCCCCACAATAATGGGATAATGAAAAAAAAAATATTTACAGTCGTATAGTGTGGCCAAGCGTCTCTCATGGAACCTCATGGTCCTCGAGTAAGGGCGCCAACATACGGCGAAATACAGCGAAATACAGCAATATACCGCCGTCCACCAGAGGGCAGCCTCCAAAAGCGTAAATATAAGGAGAAACCCAATGGCGACTTTACAAGTGTGAAAATCATGTTTACAGCCAGTCTCTAGAGCTACGTTTTTACTACATAACAACTCTGGGGGTGTATGAATTTTTGATTAATATGTCCGTTTATGCTATCTAAAAACTATTGTTTTACTATGGAGTAAAAGCCGAAAAGCCCGGATGTAACCCCCATTTTTTTGCCCTGCAAAACCATGCATGATGTGTTTTATTTTCACATGACTAAAAACCTGCCTAGGGCAGTTTGACTCTTTTGTCACTGTCATTACAACACACGTGGTCATAATGTGGGCCATATTTCCTTCCATCAGGTTAATCCCAGATACTTACACTAGAGTTTAAACTTAACTTTACTTAACTTGATTTTGTGTAATAAATTGAGCTTCAAAGAGGTCCGACTTGTAACAAACACATCCGCTGTGCCAGGACTGGCTATACAGAAAAAAAGGGAAAAAACATAAATTGAGAAAACAGAAGCAAAGTAAAACATGGTGGTGCATTCTTGAGATGTTTAACATGATAATTGAAAGATCTTAGAACTCAGAGCCAGTTTTCAGCTAATGCAACTTTAATGCTCTTTTCAACATACGGCGAAATACAGCGAAATACAGCAATATACCGCTGTCCACCAGAGGGCAGCCTCCAAAAGCGTAAATATAAGGAGAAACCCAATGGCGACTTTACAAGTGTGAAAATCATGTTTACAGCCGGTCTCTAGAGCTAAGTTTTTACTACATAACAACTCTGGGGGTGTATGAATTTTTGATTAATATGTCCGTTTATGCTATCTAAAAACTATTGTTTTACTATGGAGTAAAAGCCCGGATGTAACCAACATTTTTTTGTCGTATTGACAACATTGGTGAATAGGGGAGCAATGGGCGGATTACATCCATGTATATTTATCAATCTGAGTGTAGCGCAGTGGCTCAGTGGTAGAGTCTTCGTCCTTCAACCGGAAGGTAGGTGGTTCGATTCCCACTCTCCCCACAGTTTATACTGTCGTTGTGTCCTTGGGCAAGACACTTAACCCACCTTGCCTTCAGTGACACAGCACTGGTTTATGAATGTGTGTGATTATTGCTCTAATGTATGGTGTGAGAATGAACGGATGGAAATTAGATTACGGCTAAAATCTGGCATGTTTATATTCATGTGATTGTGTCTCATTAACATGCACTTTCCCAAGTAACCTAGATTTTAACAATATCTGATTGGGTTTGCATTTCTATTAATATTGATACAGTAAGTTTTTTAAACAGATGTACTTGGTTAATAGGCAATCTATGTTAATATGAATATATTTAACTGTTAATAACGTCCTCAAAAGCAGAGAACAAAAATATCTCTTTGTTTTTCAATGATGTATGTGCATCTTTGAAGCTCAATTTATTACACAAAATCAAGTTAAGTAAAGTTAAGTTTAAACTCTAGTGTAAGTATCTGGGATTAACCTGATGGAAGGAAATATGGCCCACATTATGACCACGTGTGTTGTAATGACAGTGACAAAAGAGTCAAACTGCACTGGGCAGGTTTTTAGTCATGTGAAAATGAAACACATCATGCATGGTGTAAAATTGTAATATACAGTAATTGTAAATAATCTGTTCAAATTCAAAAATTTAATTAAATGAAAAATATTTAGCACCTTAACCCCTCTTGTCTACACCCAGAGACGTCCACTGACAAGAGCTCATCCAGTTATTCATCCTTCATCCCACTTTCTCCTGCTCATTTGTCAGTCCACACTTGGAGGCCTGGAGTCTCAGAGGTAGGCATGAGTGTGACCCTGTTGACCACCCACCTACAGGAGCAGGACATCTATTAGTCATGAGTAACAGTTAAAATCCTGCCCAGCAGTGACACCTCCCACTGGGCCTTACACTCTCTGACTCTGCCTCTTCAATCAAACACTTTATTCTAACTCTAGATTTTATTACAGAGACTGTTAATATAAGAAACAAATCAGCATTCTGCATGATACACATACTATTTGACTTGCTCTTTTTACTTGGATAGGTACCATGATAAAGTCCTATTACTGTTATGATCTACTTACAAATAAGTCTATATTGTATGTGCTCTGTTCATTGTTGACCAGTTTTCAAATCCAAGTCACATCCCCAGTGTTCAATCACTTAAAGTTCAAGTCTGAGTAATCCCAAAATTTCCAGTTGAGTCATCTTTAGTTAAACCGTAAGTCAGAGTCACTAAAGAAAGGTCCAAGTTGAGTCCAAGTCAAACCAAAGTGAGTTACAAACTGTGGGAGCCAAACTGACACAATGATTGGGATTTTAGTTTTGTGTAAGCCTTTTTTGTTTAAAAAAATGAATGGAGTTTTGATTGTGGCAGATAAATTAAGGCTATAGCCTATAACCTGTATAGGCCTCCATTTTTAACCAAATTTTTTAGACTCAATTTCTTGGTTATATTTAGAGGCTGGAGTTAAATGAGAGCAGCTCGTCCTGCTATGACCACATGCAACAGACCAAGGTTGTGTGGTGTTGTCACTAAGCGTGACTTGGGAGTCCTTTCTGCTCAAGTCCGAGTCTAAATCCAAAGCATCAGTTCTCAAGTCCAAGTCGAGTCAAGAGTCCTTGTGTCTGAGAATAAACAAGTCCAAGTTTGAGCCCGAGCAATAAAAAGGCAAGTCTGAGTCCAAGTCAAGTCTTGAGTCACCAAAATGAGCTTATGACTCGACTTAAGTACTCCATCTTTGGAGTAATATCTACCCTGCATCTGTTCACCTAATGGTTCTTGAGGGTGGCTAAATTTGCTGATATACAAGGTCATTTTGTGTATAGACAGAAAGGGCCAGATTTGCCACAAAAGTTTTGTGGCATTGGTCTCAAGTCGCCCCCATCGGCTGTTGATCAATCCAACTTTACAACATTGACTGAAACACCAGAGAAAGTGTCTATTCCAGCACTAAATACATCTTATTTTGCACAGTTTGCAAACTCATTAAAATCCATGTTGTACTGCTCCAAGCAAAGTGTCTAATGATGTTGCAGTACTGACTGTTCTAGGACTGTTTTACTAATAGTTACTAATGTAAACATGGTATTGCTCTGATATTGCTCTCACAGATAATAAATCTAATTAGCGATAGGGGATTCATTTTAAGTACCTGCCTTTTGCTTGTATGGGGTCATGGTAGGACGGACCCACCTGACTGCCATGGACAAGCCTTCTGTGGTCTTTTTCTACCCTGCTAGCTCATTGGCCAGGTCCGCATTAGGTGGAAAGAAGCAGCCACACCATCCCACACAGTAGCTAAAGGATGCTTTGTCCTGCCTGCGTCTGGCTTTCATCTGCGCATTCCCAGCTTTGTAGAGTTTTAGGAAAAGTGAAAGGTCCGACTTGTAACAAACACATCCGCTGTGCCAGGACTAGCTATACAGAAAAAAAGGGAAAAAACATAAATTGAGAAAACAGAGGCAAAGTGAAACATGGTGGTGCATTCTTGAGATGTTTAACATGATAATTGAAAGATCTTAGAACTCAGAGCCAGTTTTCAGCTAATGCAACTTTAATGCTCTTTTCAGAATTGTCTACAGTTAAGTTTGAGTAAATGGCTCACCTAAATATCATCTTTTGTCTATAAAGCTATATTGTGCATCATTAAATCTGCACAAGATCTAATGTGTCATGTGTCGCCTGAAGACTCCAAACTGGCCACAGCTGACGCTGACACAATCCCTGAACATGAACGCTCTCCAGCCTTAAATCAGTTTGAATTGGTCTGGGAGTAGATTTTCTATCAGAGCATTGATGGGCTGATGGGACATTTGAAAGTGCTGTGTTGGACGCCGGGGCTGATGGGAGATGGAGTAGGGGGAAGGGACAGGCGAACGGTCATGACGGTGGCGTTGACGAGTGCTCGGTGCTCGGTTATCAATCACAGGCTGCTCTATTAATTTCACCAAGGCCCTGGTGCCTGCTGACATTAACTGACTCGCCGTTTGGTCCGACAGCGTCCCTGAGGTGGCAATACGGCCGGTGCCACTTTTGAAATGCAAATCAGGCTTTAACCTTAAACAGAGGCGGCTGGCCGAAATTATCTTTCTGCCTTCCAGTCAGGTGCACCCTCCTGCGCCTCTTCCCCTCCTCCTCCTCGTCTTGTTCTTCCCCGCAGCTTGACCCCTGGGGGTAGCGGAGATGGAGAGAGCATCTTTGGAAAGAAGCGACAGATAAAGGCAAAGGTGGAGGAGCGGGAGGGGAGAGGCGCAGTGCTGACACTAGCATTCTGTCCCGGGCAAAAGGGGCACAGGAGCTCCGGAGTTCAGCCCCCGCCACGTAGATGCCTCAAGGACGAGGAGACGTGGGGCGCAGGTCACAGGGCGTCTACTCCCCGGGACGAGCACGCACAAGACACCTCTGCGGATGTCCGCTTGATTACCCCACACTGAGGAAGGTCGAGGCACGAGCTCAGGCCCGGGATGTTCACTTTTGTTGCGTAGGGATCTCTTTCTACAGAGGACACAATTTTTAAAAATTAAAGTCTTCTTAAAACTTATTTTACTGTTTCAGGGTGCTAATGTGGGAATGTAATTCTATCCTAATAATAATAATGTTGTCAACTAACCACAGAAAAGTTTTTAACAAAATGTGCTTCAAAGTTAAAGCTTAACTTCCAGGACAAAATACATTTGGACTATGTCATGTAATACTGGCCTTAATAATCATTTTTCACAGATTGAAACCATTGCCACTAATTTGAGCATTAATTTTGACCTGAAAAAAATTACAGGCTAGAGAGCAAAATCAGGATACAAAAATGACAATAAGTTTAAAATCCAGAAAAATGTAAAGCCGAAGTGCACTTAGGATATTAGTGATTTTGTAGTTTCTGTCAATTTAAGTAATAGTTCCACCAGTTTGGAACACAGAAGGGTATTTGAAATACAACATGATCAAAAGTACTTTAGTCAACAAAATATGTAGACTTTGCCATTTGGACGGACAAGTTTAATGTGCGTTTTATCAAGAATGTATTGCCATTGATATCTGTGATCCATTATTTTCTATTGGGAGTGATATTGTAAAGTTGGAGATAAATTCTTTTAGCAATTGTAGTTTTAAAAAAATTAGGTTGGTGAATAATTAATAGTGGTGCCAGTATTAACTCTTACTCCATAACTCTATGTACTGTAGATAGAGGTGCTCTATATGTATGTATAAATATGTATATTTTTGAACCTGGTTAAATAAAGGTAAGATATTGTATTTTTCTCAAATTCTCAAATTTGGTCAAACGTCATTAGTACTTCATCTTTCATTACTTGTCCAAGGATGGCTACCCATTCCAAGCTGAAATAATAAAGGGGTTATTATTTATTGGAAACATTGGATTATTCCATAGTGGTGTATTTTTATATGGAGTAAAATTTAAATTATTTTTTTTGTGAGATTTCCACCAGACGGTTGTTTTAAATTAATATAATTTAGTTCACAGGAAGAAAAATTACAATGTGCTGTATTAGATTTAGTGCCATGTTTTGCCATGTGATTAGGCTTTGTGTCTGTCTTGTCTTGCCATGTGGAATAATAGGTTTGTCTTGCCACATAGTGAAAAAAATGAGACATGGACAAAAAAAAACAAATTGGAAATGAATATTGAAATATGCCAGTATTTCATTTATAAATTAAACTTTTAATTGTAATATGCCTCATGTTTTCTTGATTAAGGGTTATATTTATTTGCCAATTCCAGTGCCACACAGTTTATTTGCTTCTCAGCAATGAATAAAAAACACTAACGATTAAATTTTATGGTCCCACAACTATAGATCTGAAAATAGGAAGTTGCACTTGCGCTACAGCATAACTTTAAAAATAAAGATCAGGCGATTCCTCTAGAAAGTAACAAAGGGAAGCCTAAATCAGTATGCAAACCAAACCAGACATTCACCGTGGCCCCAGGTTTCAAAAGTACCCCTTCGAAGGAGCTCTGCTATGCCATTAGAGCTGTCAATATCGTGAAGCATTAGCGTGGGCCAAGACAAGGAGGGATGGCTTCCCAATATGTGCAAGCTGCCATTGTTCCTGGAAAGGCTCCTTCCTCCTCTTTCTTCTTTATCTGAGCAGACCGAACACATTAATTTTAATTGAGACATCAGACGAGACTGAAACAGAGCTGCGCAGACAGGCGGCAGATACATGACGGCAAAAAAAAAAAAAAAAAAAAAAAAAAAAAAAAAGAACGGAAAGGGGGGATAAAGAAAAGAGGTCCCGGCGGCAACACAAACAAACATATCATAAACACATGAGAGCTATCGCTGTCTTTATCTGCCTGCGTCTCACTGTCTCCTTCCCCCGCTCATCTTTAAAGAACAAAGGCACGCAAAGCAAACTTTCCTGGCCCCAATCTCAGTGTGTACGCCGTAAACAGCATTTTGTACAGCACATGCAAATCAGGATCCATATGACTCAGCAAGTGTAAGCCCGACTGTGGGATTTGATCTATCCATCTCAATGTGTTGTTACGGCATAGAGAAGCTTATGTTTGGGAGGAAATTAAGCACTCAGTACGCAATTGCCAAATACTGGTTTCAAGGCATAACACAGCTAGAAAAAAGTTAATTAAAACAAGAAAATTTTTCCCATAATCTTTGCAAAAATAGGAATCTTGACATATAACTTGACATTGTTAAAATGCCTGTTCATCTTCTTCCACTTATCTGAGGCCGAGTCACAGGGGCAACAGTGTAAGTAAAAATGCCCAGTCTTCCCCCTTCCCAGACACTTCATCCAGGTAATTCAGGAGAATATCAAGGCATTAAAAATCAATTGAGAGGCATACTGTAGATCCTCCAGCATCCTGGGTTTGCCACTTCAGCTGGTACCTCTCAATGTTTGGAAGCAGTGGTTATATATATTGTATATATATATATATATATATACCAAGGACCGAGTACGCTGTACCTTTAAAGCCTCTTTGTTAGAGGAAACACATTTTGCCCTCTTTTACCTGAGTTCTTGTCCTTTCGGTCATAACCCACAGCTCATGATTAAAGCTAAAGGCAAGAACATTAAGTATGTATTGGCCAATGAGTGCTTTCAAGGTATACCACAGCTGTTGTTGTTGATGTTCTTACACTTATCATGGTGGCAGCAGTCTAAAAAGGGATATCTAGACACTTCCTCCAGCTCTTCTATAATAATACTGAGACATTCCCAGACAAGCTGAGAGACATGATCCTTCCAACATGTTTTCATGCTCGTCTCAGGTTACCTAGCTCCTCACTGTATCTCATTTCCCCCTCTTGTCCATTCGATCTTAACCAAGAGTTCATGGCTATAGCAGAATGTAGCAACACAGATGGAATGGTAAATGGAAAACCTTTATTTTTTTTATTATTCTTATTCACAAGAATACAATAACTGAACACTTTCCATATAAAGGTGTTAATGTTGTTGATGAAAAATAAAAATACCTGCTTAATGGTAAAAAAGGTTATAGTCAGTTACCAAGAAGTTTACAAGAGCATCTGCAATAGTGTAAAAAAAAATTAGCTTAAGGTGGTCATGTTCTTTGTCACACTGTTGAGCGCCTTTTATCTTTCTTTGCGGAGTCCACATGTCCTCCCAGTTAATGTGGGTTCTCTCAAAAGACCCGCATGTGTAGGTGGATTGGTGACTCTACTCTACCAATAATGATTGAATGTGAGAGTGAATGAGTGAACATCTGGGCTTTTTTGGCTTTTACTCCATTGTAAAACAATAGTTTTTTTAAGATAGCATAAACGGGCATAATAATCAACGTGACAACCCCCCAGAGATGTCATATAGTAAAAACTTAGCTCTAGAGACCAGTAAACATGATTTTTACACAAAGTCGCCATTGGGTTTCTCCTTATATTTCTGCTTTTGGAGCCTGCCCTCTGGTGGACGGCGGTATATCGCTGTATATCGTCATTTGGCGGCGCCCTAACTTGAGGACCGTTTAAGAGGTTCCATGAGAGAGGCTTGAACACAATAAGAGGTTGAAAATGAGTGAGCAGTTAGAATATGTTTTTTGTATTTTTACTGTGCTGAAATGAGGAGAGAGAGAATAAACTATGTATTATGTGAATTTACAATGTCACATGAAATATGTATGGGCACAAATGTAATTGAAATTATGCTACTGCAGCATCTCACCTTTATAAATGAATTGAGAAAAACAAAACATAATACAATAGATTATGGTCCCAAAAATAATATAGTGATTATGAGTGGTAACTTAGCTTCTAATGTAAGAATGGAATTTATGTTTTGTTTTCTTTTTGACTAATGGGATATTCAGGCTGGCATTGCTATTCTAAATGTTGGCAAACACAATGTCCTTTATCTAATCCCCCAAATCAAAGCAGATGCTAAAGCAACAAACTGACAAATCCATCTTTAAGGCAAGACTATGGGGGGTAATTTATAGCAAATCTTTTGGTACACATCCCAGTACTCTATGGGGACATATAAATCTGTCAATTTCTAAATGGCATAATGCCATCATTGATGTCCTGCCAAAATTGCATTCAATTCAACATGGAGATATCCCAAAGCTTGAGTAGATGCCTTAAATTAAATTCAGCATGAATTTAGTTTAAATGATCCAGGTCAAGTATTTTCTTTTGTAGGTAATGTTAATAGATGTTTGCTGTTGCTTTTGAAAAATAAGCAGATGAGGAATGCAATGTTTTTGGTTAGTTTTTATGTGTTAATATGCTAAAAAAAATGTGTTGAACCCAAAATGCTACAGAGATTATCTGTCAAGTGCTTCTTGGTATTCAACGATTCTATTATAAAAAATTTTAATAAAATATTGTATTGTAAAACAAATAAATGATTGTGTCAGTCGACTCTGTGCTGTTTTTGCAAATTATTATTAGATTTAGTACAATTGTCAAATTTACTGTAAAAAACACAGCAGTTGTGGTTTCCATTTATTTGCTGTAAAAATCACGATGCTGTTATAAATAATATTGTGCATTTGCATTTGTACGTTTTAGAGCAAAACACTTGGTCTGCTGTTTTGGTTTATACAGTTTTTACATTAAATACTTGATATTACAGTAATTTTCTATAAATCTTACCAAAATGACACATTTAATGGTTATATTACAACTAAATTTTACTGTAAACATTGAATCATTTTTTGTTTTTGTTTTAAAGTAATTTTGTGTATTTATTAGTCATATATTTTTTCCTGTTTACGGATTGAGTAACTTGACAGTATTTTAGTTGTTTTTCAAACAGTGTACAGTAAATAGTGGTTTTCAAGACATGTTTCATACAAGCATAATAGCTGTTGAGTAAACTAACTTATGGATCTCCAGATGAAGGAGCCTTTTTTCTACAGAATGCTATGCAGAATGAATCCAAACAGCTGTATTCAAATGCTGAATCTGATATATATTAATGTGTGCAAAGTGCGATTAGAGACCTGCAGGTGTAGAGATGTTCATGGTGGCTATACGGTACATTTACATGTGTGTGTGTCGGAGCGTGTTTGTGTATTCCGGAGTGGCAGAATGAGGAGCTAAGCCCGGGATGTTAAGCACGGAGGGAGACACCTGGCACAGAAACTTAAGTGCTTTCACCAAGTATCATCAAGCCGAGATTAAAAGCGTCAAATGGGAATAGTGGGAGGAGAGGAGAGGATGGGGAAGGTGAGGTGGAGGGGGAGTGACCATGCATATGACAAGGAAAGAAAAAAAATCAGGATTGGGAAAAGATGAGGAGGGATGGGAGGGGTAGAGGAAGGTAGTGAGGGGGGAAAATGCAGTGGTACAGTGAGGAGTGCAGTTATAGTTGATATTTCTACGACTCACCTTCACTAAGCTAACGTTATACCACAAAGGAGGTGAAGTCTTCTTACCTTTGTTTACAGCTGTTTTGTGTGGAAAATATTTCAAATGTTGTGTTCCGTGAAGATTATTGCAAAACATCAGAAATTAGTATGATTTGCAAGAGTGTTGTATCTGACAAAGGCATGGATTTAGGACTATAATGCTTCAGGTGCCCTAAGTCCCATGTGTTGGGCCCACAGGTGCCATTGCCTAGGGTCCCCACTATCTCCAATAGCACCTCTGATAATTTGAATCCTTTGATTTTTAGGTTCCATTTATCAGATTAATCCCATACACAGTTAGACATTAGTTCAACCAAATAAAAGCTAAACCAGTCGCTGCTCAAGTATCTTTACTAACTACTACTCATTACTGTCTAAGAATATCAAATAACCTAATCCAATATGGTGCTTAGGTGAGTCACCAGCAAATAAGAGAAAGCTGGGATAGTCACTAGGTTTCACTCTCTGGTCTAAACCACAAAGCGTGATTAGTCGTTGCTCAGATGTCTGTCTACAGACTCGTCTGTTGAGAGCCTACTGATTACTGTACACAAATACCAGCCTAATATTCTCCATCGATGGCAAACAACAGGATATGTGCACCGCAATCTAGAGCCCGCTTCACAAATGTGTGTGTGTGCCCGTGTTCCGAAATGTGTTTTGATTGCAGAAAGTAACTATGTGTACGCCTCTTTAAAAAGACTGCTCTGCTCTCTCCTCCTTGTTCGCCGCCACTCCTGTGAATGGTTATTATTATCGTCATCAGCAGAGAAATCAGGGCCCTGACAAGCAATTTCTCCCTCCGCTGCAAGAAACATCCACTTAGTTCATTCGGGATCGGCTTTCAAAGACTCGTTTTAACTCAGCCGAAGAAGAGTCTGCTTTTTGTTTCCAGGAAAAATACTTGCTAATGTTCAAGTATTGGCTGGTATTGGGCTGATCTGCTTTTGACAGCAGTTTTTAAGCCTCAAATACTTTAAATAACTACACACATTTACTTGTGTTTTGTCTTCAGTTTTATAAGTCCAAAGACTACCTCATGCTATGGTCTTGCTATTGACTGGATTTGGTTTGCACTGGTCCGTACAGTTCTTGGTCTACCTTTGTCTTAACTCTGACTCGCTTCATCCTTGCTTGGTCTTGATGGGATTTTGTCCTGCCCATAGATTGTATAAAAAATGGATGTAATCCGCCCATTGCCGAAGTTCCATGGGAGAGGCTTGGTCCTGCCTTGGTATTCCCAGAATCTGAAGTTGTTGATTTGTTGGACTTGATTAAGTTAAATTTTTTTATAGTTTGTTCTTGATTTGATTTTCTTTTGGTCTTCACTCTCTCTCATCCTGCCTTGTTCTTGTTTTGGATTTGTCTCATCCTGATTCGGTCTTGACCTTGGTTTTGAACGGCTCTCATCCCACTTTTGTCAAAGTTTCAGTATCCATAAAAGACTTTGACAGTGCTATGTTTCACCAATATTTCACAGTTTACTTAAAGTCACTAGTTATATACTGGATTATATGGCCAATCTTTTCTTAAATAATATGGTAGCAATAGATTTACTACATGAACGTCAACATTTTTTCGAATAAAGGCAAAAGGTTTATGTAGGCACACTGTAAACATAACAAGTCCCTCTCAGGATCTCTTCCAACTGCTCCTTCATGTTATAAAAAATTGGCAACAGCCTGCTTTGTGTTTTGTAGCTGGTTTTGAAGCAGCAATGCACCTTTTGAATTAGGCAATCATAAATAATGATGAAATTCTGATTTTCAATTTAGATCAAAATTGTGACACTTTACAATTAATGTGGTCTTATTAACACATTTCTTAAAATATTGCAAACATTTTAGCACACCCATGTCTACTTTTTAGCTGATTAAACCTATTAAATCTTTTATGCAAGGGTGACCACTGAAAAAAACCCACTGTATTTCTTTCTGGACTTAAGTGCAATATGATTTATCGACTTGTTGTGTGACTAAATGGCTTGTTACAGCTGCATTTCTCCTTCTCAGTGCATCCTTCGGTTCTATCGACAAGGGCTTACAACTGCCGCTCAAAGCCCCACTACAGCCTTAATAGTGTTTCAAGTGTTTTCTCCTGGACGTTATGTTGGATAACAAGCCCCGCAGAAATAGCCCCTGGATTCAGAAATAGGCAGTTGGTTGGACAATGCGGCATGCATGATGACAATGACTGTTGAAAATCAGGAGAAATTAATATACTTTTTTTCTATTCAAGGAGGAAATTAAACGGCAAATTAAATGACCCCGGGGTCTGCGGCGTAGTCCATTCAGAGACCAGTGAGTCATGATTGTGGATGGTTAAAGCTATGGTGAGTAAGGTAATGTCTGGATTACTAAGGACTTGTCAACCAAGTCCATTTTTTTTTAAAGACAACATGTGGTTCAACTGCTCAATAAATGAGGTTTGGTTAGAGCCAGCCATACCTTTTGGTCTGTTTATTTCCCATCATTCATTCTCTGACTCATTAAAGTCAGAAAAACATCTTGTGATGATTATTTCACAAGTGTGATAGTATCTGTGGGTTTTCTTTTCTCTTATCATTGTTGAAGAGATTTAAGAAGCACAGAACAGACAATGGCCTGGTTTTATTCCGGCCTTTCACCTGCGGCATTTTCATTCTTTATAAAGAATTAGTCTAATTAGAGTTGAGTTTACAAGATGCTGGGACAAAGGGACACAGATTGAACTACCTCTGAAAGCATTTGGACAAAAATAGGGGCAGTACCAACATGTGCAGAACTGCTTCTCAGTCATCCAAGACATATTCCCTTGGATGAGGAACAAAACGTCTTCAACGTCAACCCTACATCTAGATGTCTTTGTTGAAACCTTTTATAAGGACAGGACCAAACAGTTTGGATGAAGAATTAAACACATGTAAAATAACTAAACTTAACTAAAATAAATAGATTTGTAGGCACCAAAAGTAGCAAGATTATTTTGGAAAATGGCATGTGTCTGCGAGTAGGTAGAGTCGTAGGCAGCACCACATGGAGAACCCATAATTACAGGGAGTTTTTTTTAACCTGTGATTCCTCGTCAGACGGTTAACCTGAGAGTTGCCTGAAGAAAGAAGCATACGCTATCTGAAAAACATCCACAAACATATGTTATGGACAGGACTGTGGAGGTTCTCAGTCATCGAGGACATATTCCCTCGGATGAGGGACGACATGTCTCCACCGTAAAACCTACATCCAGATGTCTTTATTAAAACCTTTTCTATGGACAGGGCAGAACAGTTCTAAAGAAGATTTAAAGTCAACAACTAAACAACTAAAAATAAAGACATATGTTTGAGAGGTGGACCTCGATTTTACTTGTCAAATCAGTCCACCTACCAAAGTCTTTAAATAGATTACAGGAACTGACAGAATGAAGTACATAAAGCCCATTTTGTCCTCACTAGTGCTGCCCTGGTTCTTCTCTAGTCCCAACTCATTTGGCAGCCTGTGTTGCTCCAGGACTGGCATCTGCGGGCTTTGATGTAGTCAGCAGACGCCGGCCGAGCTCCGTGGTAACCTGTGTTTGAAAAAGTCTGTTGTGCTGCCCTCTCCACATTCCCTTTTGTGTCCGTCCGTCTCGCTCTACCGGCTAATGAGCCGTGCAGGACCGCCATCATTCTGTGTAGTCATGTAGAGAGCGGTTAGGAGAGTGGAAACATGCAGCCGCGACAGCCAGAGGAGAGAGTTAGGGGGACATGATGTTTTCCCTCACCTCCTCCATAATCAGGCCCGTCTTCGTTGAACACAGCGTGGCAATTAGACCTGACAGTACTCTGACTCCAGCAATCCCACCAGGACCACACGTTCAAACACTCAAATAAACACAGGAAAAAAACACTCTAGAAAAACACAGAGAAGGTAGGATTCACAAACTAGAAAGACAGACATGAGAAAAAAAAAAAACTCTCCGCATCCCATGATGCACGGACAGATGTTTTGCGGGAAATTGGTCATGACTGTGAGGGTCTGTGAGAAGTGCGCGGTCCCTTGAGGACGCCTTTGCAACAGTCGGCTGAGAGCAGATACAGTCGGGCTTTGCTTGCATGAGCAGTGAGGTAATTGGGATAATTACTTTGTTACCTTGCTCGTTATTGCATTTTAATGTGGATTTCAGAGGATCAGGATCGGAGGAATGTAAAAATATACTGACAAACAAAGAAAGATTAATGGCAATTTCTAAATGCCAGTGTAGCGTGAGTGCTTTTTCCAATGGGACTTCATTGCCTCGAGTAAATATATAAGAACATTTGCTATTTGTTATAATTGTTTGTGACATTGGCCACTTATCAAATGCAACTCTTTCTGTTATATGCCACCAATGCCAGAACATTTTGAAATGGGCACCAAAAGTTGCAAATTCTTTCAACAAGAATATTTGGCAAATGCCACGTGTCTGCGAGTAGGTAAAGTAGTAGGAACAGAACATTGACAAGCATATACACAAACATTTTAGCAACACCAGCTTAAGGCTATAAGCTAAAGGTCACTAGAGAACTCTTGTATTTTCTGTGAACATTTGCAGGACACCAAATAACACCACATAGAGAGCTTCCTCATCAAAGACGGTTAAACTGAGATTTGCCTGACAATATTACTATACAGATTGTTAAAGCTACAAAAGCTACATGATCAATTAAAAGTCACTGAAATACACACAAATGCCTTGTAGGTAAAGTTGCTTGCATTTGTCTTAAGTATACTTTTTGGTAAACAACGCAACAACAATGTGAGAAGTACTTGGTTTATGTATCCTCTATGTACATTATTTTGATTTTGAACAATGCAATAAACCAGTTTATTGTATACAACATACAACAGTATCCTGGTAAAAGAATGTCTAAAACTTTTACCTGAAAAATCTTTTCCCGGACACCTTTTGAGCAACGTCTGAGCCGAAGTCAGGACAGCTGATGATGACACTCAGTGATAGGCTTGACACTTTTATGATTGTTCCACATGAATAGGAAAACAATAGGGCTTGAAAAAAATTTCCTTGCTTTTTTTAATTATTAAAACATAAGATCTAAGCCCAATTTTACGATTGATGTTTTGGCAAAAAGAAAAATCTTTCATAGACGCTCAATGTGACATTGGCAGCTAAACGGAATTGAATTAGAGTGAGGCATAAAAAGGTGTCACAACAGCAGGAAGACAGTATGAACAAAAATAAGTGCATGATTTTAAAATGCAATGCAATTTAAGAATAGGACAAGGAAACATTGAACTAATCACTTTAGTCAACAATTTTCCGTATTTATATTTTTTATGTAGCCAACTGAATTATTACTTCCTAGAATGTGGTTATGATCCGGCCTAAAAAAGCAGTACATTTACATTTAGTCATTTACCAGACGCTTTCATTCAAAGCAACTTACCTTAAGGTTCCATTCACCAGTGTTACAACACCACTGGAGGCAACTGGGGTTAAGTGTCTTGCCCAAGGACACAACGACAGTATGAACTGTGGGGAGAGCGGGAATCGAACCGCCTACTTTCTGAGCCACTGTCCAGTACAGGTACATACAGTACATTAGACAATCTTTTAGCCTTTATGGTCCATTAAGCACTGCAAAACAGGACACTCAAATCAGGAGGAGTTAACAGTTGATATATGAAAGTTTTTTTACTCAGCCATTCTCCCTCATCATTTCGCATCATCTAGCATTCTGCACTTTATACAACTGCAACCCTTCGACTACCTCTTCCCGAGATTTTTTTCTGGCCTATATCTGGTCTGAGTTGGCAATTGCTTTTGACCACTTCTTTGAAGAGTTTAAACATAGCTCTTTGGCTTTATCTATTAAGGTTGATGTTCAATCAACATTGTACACTATACCTCCAACCTTCTGATAAAGGAAGAGTCATTTATTAAAGGACACACCTAACACCCATTTCTCGTTTGGCTTTGTATCAGTATTGAAACCTGCACTACATTTGCCTCTTCAAGCGGCACAGAGCCACATACTGTAAATGACAGAGCCCGGCTTCTGTGTGTGGCTGATGATAGCAAACCTGCGCGGGTGTCATCACCGAAGCCCACTATCTCCCTTACTTGAAGGATCCATTTTCGACGGCACACATCAATAGCCAACTCTCCAGAGCAAAGCACCGCAATAATTCCCGATAAATCATTCCCTCGCCGAGCCACTTGCTGCGTTCAAACAAACCCGTGACCTTCAGCTCTGCCTCTTTCTACATCATATAGCCTGGGAATATGAAAGCTTATTAGCTCAGAACATTGTTGATACGTTTGTTCGAAAGGCAACGCACTAATGAGGCGTTGCAGCAAGCAAGCGGCCAAAGACTATCCTTTTGGAGATGTTTTTTATTCTTTTTTTGCAGCCGCCAGTGGAACATAATACACCGCTAATGGCATCTTTCTCCACAAATGGGCAAATAAAAAGAAAGATGAAGTGCTATGTTTCTTTACCATATCAAAGGAAGTGGCGTTTGGCTGTCTGATGGCACGTTGATGGGTGAGTGGGAGGGTGAGCTTCTGTACGGTGAATACACAAACAAATGTAAAGAGAGGAAAGACATTTGAGGGACTATAGTGGAGAAAAGTTATGTTTCTGATAAAAGAACTTTGAGCCATACATACTGTACATTCAGCACTGTTTTTAGTCTTGACAGCTTAGCAAACGTATCCGTACAATAGAAGCTCTACAGACAAAAGACTGTCTGTCCAAAATTGTAGAAGATAAGAAAGACTACAAAGGTGTTTATCAGAGCCATCTGAGAGAGACTGAGCAAAATTATGACTTGCATTAAGCTTGAAACCATATGTACAAATCTCGGGTTAGTTTTCACTTCTTCAAAAACACTGATTCTGTCAAACTGATCTTTGTAAATGCATTTTAAAAGTTTAATTTAGTTGTGAAGACAATAATGTAAATTTCTTCATAGCATGTTAAGGTAGTGTCCTTCTTAAATGATAGAATTATAGAAGGGGCACTTTTAGGAGCACTTTTATCAAGGCCACCACAAAGCTTTTTGAAGGATGCTCTACTTTACGTTACAGTCTGTAGGGAGTGGGCCTCTACAATTAAAATCTGGACTGAGAGGCTTTGTTTGCACTGCCACATGTCACTGGCCCAGAAACATCTTTCTCTGAACATAATGAGCTCGTGTGGTGAGGCAGGAACACGGACTTGAAACAGGTTCCGCAAAAAGAAAATAAACACTTTCTAATTGTTTCCCAAATGGATTGCCATACTTAGCATACATGTTGCTGACCTCCTATTGGACGTCTCTGAGGAATGGATTATAGGATGAAACCAGAGGTGCAGAGGAAGAATCCGTGAACATAAACATTAGTTTATATAGTATATCATCAGTACGAATAAATGCACGTCCCAACTGTTTCCCAACCACGGCACATATTTTACATTAGATAAGCCACAAGGCACACCACCAAACAAAAACAGCACAAAAACTGTATTAATTGAAATATAATAAAAATCTAGGCTCAATTTACTCAGTTTACTTAGTGTTAAACCTGGGCTTGATTAGATGAACACAAAGCTAATATTCTTGCAGTAAATGAAGAAAGACACACACAATGACTTAGTCAACAACTCTGAGTCTCTGTCTTTTTTTTGTCTGTATAGCCGTCATGCTTCATGCATCATGGCGACGAGCCGGGGAAATTTAAAGGTAGTGTTCTCAAACTGGAAGTACCAGCACTACTTCTCGTTAATTGAAATTAAAGGCAAGAATGTTTCTGTAACATGCACGCTATGCCCAGGAAAAAATACTTTCTCCACGTCAAATCTTTTGAAGCACCTCACATCAACACATGCTAGCAGTATGGGGCAGCAGTGGCTCAGTGGTAGAGTGGTTGTCTTTCAACTGGAAGGTAGTGGGTTCGATACCTGCTCTCCCCACAATTCAGTGATGGTCAGCGAGGCTGTAGGCGCAAAATGGCAGCCACGTCTCTGTCGGCGTTGGTCCCTCGGGAGAAAAGCACAATAGAAATCCAATCCATTATTATTAGAAATTTACAGGTATAGATTTTTGCACTACTTAATGGCCAGATCTTCATTTGTTTCTTTTGACCCAAGTTTACATTTGTGTGTCTTAATTTTGCACATAAATTTTATTTTCAATATTTATTTTTTGTTTTTATTTCTATGCGTATCATATGGCAGACTGTAATCATTTGAGTTCAAACAAATACCAAAAGTTCTAAAATACTGTATATAGTGTTTTTATCTTTCAATCAGTTAGTAGTCAGAATGTAATAGTGTTATAGATCATATAAAATAACTTCACAGTTACTTTGTTGACTAAATAATTACTTTAACAAGGTGGTAACTGAGTTACTAACTCAATTACTTTTTGGGAGCAGTAATGTGTAGCTGTAACTAATTACTTTGATTAAGATGACCAATCCTGTGTGTGTGTGTGTGTGTGTGTGTGTGTGTGTGTGTGTGTGTGTGTGTGTGTGTGTATATATATATATATATATATATATATATATATATATATATATATATATATATATATATTTTTTTTTTTCAGAAGCCCTTTATAAAGAGAGTGGCTGGGGCCCCACCCTGGAACCAGGCCTGGGGTTGGGGCTCGAATGCGAGCACCTGGTGGCCAGGCCTTTCCCTCGTGGGCCTCAGGCACAGAAACTGGCCTTAGGGAAGTGGAAAGTCACCTCGCTGGTGGGGAAAGAGCCTGAGCTTGTGCGGGAGGTTAATAGGTACTGACTAAAAATAGTCGAGCTCACCTCCACACAGCCTTTAGAGAGCTTGGACTCTTCACTACTCTGGAGCTGCCCGTGGTGAGAGGCGGCATGCTGGTGTGGGTTTGCACAGCTTAGCCGGCATGTGTTGGAGTTCAACCTCCTTCTGTTCTAGTAACAGTTTGTCCATAACAAACACCATGTTCAAACATAAGGGTGTCCATCAGTGCACGTACAACCAGGACACCGGAGGTTGATGATCAACTTTGTGGTCATTTCATCTAACCTCTGGCCGTGTGTCTTGAACACTTGGATAAAGAGAGCGGCGGAGATTTGGATCCAAAGGCGGGGGAGGAAGCTGGACACACCCAACAGATTTTGCGAGGGTCTGTTGGAAACATTTGACCGAGCACCCTGTCTGAAAGATCTTCAACTTTTACCTCCAGCAGAGCTTCGTTCAGATCCCAAGAGAGGCTGAAGACACTGAGTCTGAGTGGACCATATAGTGTGGAATAAAGTTTCCGGTGCCTGTTGAGGCGACAATCCACAGAAGAGTAAATTACTTGTATTGCAGAGTCTGAGGAGGTGAAATGAATACAAGTTTACAAGACTCTAATTCTACACAAAGTACCATCACTTCAGTATCAGGACAACCCTTCAGATAAAGTTTTTGTGTTTATAGCTGTTTTATGAAAATATTATTCAGAGATTTAGCAATAACTTCTACTCATGTTACTTCACTATTTTTTTTACTTTCACTGTATATTTCAAGTTTCTATTCCCAGAGGTCACAGCTGTCTTACCTGACTATATTATTATTATCATTAAAAATGTTTCTGATTCCCAACCTTTTATTAATTTAAAGCTCCACTTTCTGATTTTCTTTTGCCCCTGTCTCAGATTACACTCACTCCCAAAAGCAGCCTTTATTTAAATTATTCTTAGTATTTTCTATTTGTTATTTTTTTTTCCTTTTGCTTTCCAAATGTCATTATCATGTTCATTTACTTTTTAGAAATTTTAGAGTTTAAGAATGCATAATAGAGCAATAGTCAAATTTGTTTCAAACAGGAAATGCCTTAACTGAAATTCCACACTTGTCATACTTATCTATTCTTTGCAGAGCCCATAGCAGAACACGGCAGTTTATCTCAAAATACAGATAAAGGGCTGAAGTAAAACTCCGACTGCAGGCCCAGCTCCCACTCTCAGGCGCACACTTTGTATTGTCTTCAGCGCCGCTCAATTATTAATGGGTAAACAAGCTGGCGTGAGAGCTGAAGGGCTGTCGGCAGGTATTTTCCCCTCTCATATCTTTGTCCCGGGGAAATGCACTCAAGCGCTGGCACTGTATAGAGGTAGAGAGAAGCTTAAGGTCAAACTCGCGCACCACTTGGGATAAACAGAAAAACACATACTAAAGCTTGTGCGTGGATGTGTTCTGGAGTAAAGAAATACATCCAAGTTAAAACGAAAAGTGTTGGAGTATGAGCTAAGGCTATGTCAGCCAATATCAGTACTTCTTCTGATGTCATTTATAAATATTAAGTAAGTAGATTGCAAAAAACAAACCTAACCTACTGAGCTAGTAATATTTGGATCCTCAAAAGTATCATTTGGAATTTCCCTCTTTTTATTTCAAATTTACAGTCAAATGTCCTAATGGCTTTTCTCAACCTTTGTGTCCAATTGTCCACAAGATTATGCCACAGATGTGCATTTATACTTTTTAGGAACCACTTGCCATGCCATCCTTGAATACTTTAACATAAAGTTATACATTTTTTTTATTTCGTCTATGTTTAATTTAATCCTTCATTTGGTGAATGTGTACATATGGGGTGCACGGTGGCAGAGTGGTTACAGCTCCTGAATCACAGCAAGAAGGTCGACTCAAACATCCTCATCCAACTCTAGTCTTTCTGTGAGGAGTCTGCATGTCCTCCACGTGTTACCGTGGGTTCTCTCCAGGTACTCCGGCTTCCTCCCACCGTCCAAACACATGCAGGTATGGGTTAATTTCCATCTCTAAAGTGTCCCTAGTGAATGAATGTGAGAGTGAATGGTTGTCTGTCAGTGGCCACTGTCCAGGGTGTACCCCGCCTCAGGCCCAAAGCTGCTGGGATAGGCTCCAGTCACCTGCGACCCCTAATGTTGACTAAGTGGAAGAAAGTTACTAAAAAAGTATATATGAAAATGATTAAAAGAGCAATACATTTGGTTATAACAAAGTTATAAGTGGTAAAATTCACTGATGATGGGATTGTAAATTAGGCTATGACTAAAACTTTATTCAGGGACCATAAAAGTAAGTTCAGAGGCAGACAAACAGATGAACATTTAATTCATGAGAGTAAACTTTACTGGCTACTCCTCATTATACCTACATACATCAGTGCCAGTAATCTGCATTTAGAACTGCATTGTTTAGTTTTGACAGAATTTATATTTTCATTTTATACTGTGAGATACACAGGAAAGCAATGCATATACAAACATAAAATGCACATGCAGATGTAGATTTCTTTTTTATGTTTTATTACAAAATGTTTGTCATAGACACAACATTTTGTGAGAGTTCAGGGTTAATGTTCTGGCAAAACAAAGCTTGTTTTGTTCGCGTTGAAATAAGATATCTTTCTGAGGAAAAAAGGTTGGAGACCCCTGCCACCAATTTCTCTGTTTCACGTTTGTGGATTACTGACTGTGTATTTATAGAAGTTTGATAAATGATGCCACTTTCCCTTTCCATCCTGGTAGTTTTTTTTGTCTTTTTTAATTTATATCAGCAAATATTTTGTTGATATCAGAGCGTTTACTTGAAAGAAACTCCAATGAGCCATGATGTCATTGTATCCTCCCTATTTGCTCTGCAGTGTTGTACTCAGCCATCTGTCTCACAGCACGTCGCTGTTTGTCTGTCTTTGCTTCTGTTTTTACTTGAGGCAAGTTTAGACTTTCCCAAGGATCTGCTTCCCATTTGAGGATGGATTGTGATTTATGATGGAAACAGTCAAACATCATTAATACCATAAAAATCATTGTAATGTATAGTATTTTCTGTTCCTAAATGGCCTCAGAACAGTCTGGTCTTGGTTATAACTTTAGACTTTAAGACTAAGATCATTCAACACATTTTTACGCTTTAGGTTGTTTTTGTGAAAAACAGTCAATTATACAATTATCATTTTAATGCGGAAAATGTTGTAAATATTACAAGAACTTCAATTATAAATGACACACATTGAAAGACTAGAAGTAATGTTGTCTTAATTTTGAGTAATTGGTCTGCTTTGGAAGCCTAAAGACCCAAACCATCTAAGTGGCTCAAAACTATTAAAATATTTAAAATGTGGTTTTGTTCGGTTTTAAAACCAAAACAACCAAAACAGTCACAGGAATGGACAGAGAACACAAATATCCAACTATTGTTCATTTATACCTAATCTTTGAATGATTGTATATAATTGTATATATTGTAATATAGGCATGGCAAGGAAATTTTATTTATATTGGACCATTCATAAACTGGGTCATTCTAAGTGCTTTACAGAAATAAAAGCCACATTTAAAACACATTGCCAAGATTAAGAATAAGAAACAAGTAATATACAGTTGTAATGTAGGGAGAGCTAAATAGGAAAGTTTTTAACCTCCACTTAAACATTGTTGAAATTGATTCTGAAACAGATTTTTGCTGCTAAAACGTCCCCATGTTTAGTTCTAACTCTGGGCACGAGCAGAAGGCCTGTCCCAGATGTTCTCAGAGTCTGAGGAGGTTCATAAGGAACTAGCATGTCAGGAATATATTCTGGTGCTAAACCATTAAGAGACTTGTAAACCAGCAGTGCTGTTTTAAAAACATTTCCAGAGTCAAAGGGATAATGTCTCAACCAGACAGAGAAACTTATTCATGCTTTTATCTGCAGCAGGTTAGATTACTGTAACGGCCTGCTCACTGGTCTCTCAAAACGAGGGTTAAGACAGCTGCAGTTTTAAAATCTCTGCCTTGCTTCCTATTGCTCAGAGAATAGACTTTAAGGGGATAAAATGCAGAGGATGTATTTGACTTAATGTGTCCATGATGACCCCTACATCTAACCTGATTTTTATATTTAGAGACTCGGTGTGGCTGCTGACACTTTCTCTTTGTTTCTGTGGCCATAAGATGATGCGTTCAGTCTTTGTCTCTGTTCAGTTGGAGAAAATTATTTTGCATCCACCCATCAATTATATTATATCCCACACCACAGCCATGTCCCGCCACCCCTCCTCCTGATTCTGTTCCGGCAGGATTCGTCTCAAATTAAGCCCTGGTTGCAGTGTAATGATAAATTCTTATATATTAATGCCTCGATGTAACAACCCACAGTCTCTCTTTATTAACCAACAAGAATTGGGACCTTAATATTGTGTTGTTGTGAGTCAACTTAAGTATTAGAGTTTACCAAGAGGTTCTCATAAGCGTAAGTCTGTTGTGTTACAGGCCAAAGCAAAAATGACACACACAGAATAAAAAAAATGAAATAAAAAACTAGTGCGGTGAGTTCCCCTTAGCTGTACGCACTCAAATCCATCAAACCGCGGCGTGCTTCTCTCGACTTGTTAAGGTAGCGTTTGTCAGCTGCTCCTGGAGTGGCTGTGTGACTCTGCCGCTAATTGCCACTAGTGCTAAATTTAGTCCGGGAGATATGAGTCCTTTTGATCAGGAGCGCTGATTCTAAAAAAAATAACCAGCTCAGAGCCTCGCAGGCAAGTTTATCACCCCTCCTCCTCTCCCCCCGTCCTCCCATCGCTGGGGAATAGGTGAACTATTCCATATGTCAGCCTTGTCAATCAGCCGCAGAAATACGGGAAGTGCTCCTCTTCCCCTCTTTCTTTTCTTTTTTTTTCATCCCCCGTGCCGCTGTCGTGTGGTCTCTCGGATAATCCTGCCTGTTTATTTATTTGGGTGTCATCTTGGGTGGTGTGGAACCTCAAGACAAGGAGGGAATATTAATCAAAAAGATCTCAGCAAGGAATTTTTATTGTAACGTTAATCAATCATTGTAAATGAGATGAGGGTTCATTCACAACATTGTGAATGAACTTACTTAACGCTGTTAATTGATGATCTTTATAATTATCTTTGTCTTTTTTGTGGCTGACTCACAATTGGTGGGTATTTTTGTCATAGTGAAATTTAAGACGCCACAAAAAAAAAATGTAAGAAGATCCATGGTCCAATATGGCACGTCTCATAACGCTTATCATATGAAGTTATTTTTCCACAAGGAAGTCATTTTGACCTGGTTTGCATTTTCTAATTTGTGGAACATTTCTTACTCTATATCTTTTGATAAATTAGTTTTATTGATTGTCAAGTAGATTTTCTGCTCGAATAAACTATAAAATATTTTACCTTAAACTGTCAGGGAGTCATTTTTTGACCTCTTTGAAAAAATACTGTAGAATGTCATTGTTGTAGGTAGGTTGTTATTTCAACCAATTGAAAAACATTATCAATGCTACTCTAGTTTCTAATTCAACACCTATTGGTCAATTTCAATGCCACTTCAGAGCCAAAGTTAGTCAATGCTAGGATTTTTCAAAAATTCACAGTTTGACTTGTATTTTTGCTCTCTCTGTAAGTATTTTCAGTAGCACTCAGTGGATCAAATAAAACCTAAAAAAGGCCACACAAGATCACTGCAGCTCCTTAAGAAAATCAGAATAAATGGTTGGCCTTGGTTCTACAGTACCAAACCAAAAACCTCGTCTTTAGTTACAGTCAAGATGGTGGCCTGTACCATTTCCAAAAGTTCATCTTGTCACGTCTCCTCCAAAGTCAGAAGGTGACAGAATCCAAACCCTTTTTTGTGATTGATGCTGATAGTGCCATCATCATAACTCACCAACTTCTCCCCAACAAAGTTTTTGTCTGCAACCAAGGTTACAGCCAATCAACGCTATCTGCGGTGAAAAGCTCCCAGTTCTTTTTTTCAGCCGTGCCAATAAATATTGTGTTTAGATGTGTTTTAGTGACGTGACGCCATCCGCCAGGCTCTTATTTTAATTAATACGTTCGTCATAATCCGGGCCAATGGCTAAATAAAGGCCTTTGTGAGGAGATTGATCTGCCGCAAAAGAACATCTATAAAGGACACAAATCATACTAAAAGCACGCTCTAAACAAGACGCAGAGAGGCCAAGGTTGCACGTGAACAGTAAGTGCATTGCATCACTGCGACTCACTCTACTGGATTTTATGTGGGTTTTTACATTTTATTTCCACTGACGATGTTTTTAAAATAAAATAATTAAGTTCTGCAATTAAATTATGCAATGAAAGAACATAGACTTCTCTTCACTTATTTTCAAATGTTACAGGTCTTAACACTAGAATTGCCTGGGGAGTCATTTTGACCTCCTTTGAATTTTTGAACTCATGTAACTTTGTACATCACCAACTTTATACCTTTTGAATAAATGCTTTTATTGATTGACAATTAGATTTAAAGCTTTTAGGGAATAAAAGGCTAAAAATAATGACGTACACCTAAAACTGTCAAGGGGTCATTTTTACACCACAAAGTGCAGATTGTGTTAACCACTATTAGCTAGTGCTAAAATGACAATGCCAGAACATTAACCCTGAACTTTAAAAAAATGTTGGTGTCCATAACTCACATGTAATAAAACAAAACAAAAAAAATCTAAAAAAATATCTCACACTATAAAATGAAAACTTAAATGCTGTCAAAACAATGCATTTCTACATGCACAGATCCTGTTGCACAGTCAACAAGAGAGGTGTAGCCTCAGGTTTACTCTTATGGACTGATTTAAATGTTCATCTGTGAGTCTGCTTCTGTTTTACATTCATGAAGTGCTCTACTTTAAACATCTCCCAAACAGTGCTTTATTTTACCACTTACCTTTTATAATTCAGCCAACCTTTGTGTTGTTTTGACAAATTGTATATGTACACTTACAGTATATTATATTACTTTAATTATTCAGGACATCCTATGTAAAAAGTAACCAAAAGTAAAAAAAAAAACAAAAAACAAATCAAATATCAATAAATGGCTTGCAATGACGCTTTAATCTTGCAAATTCTGCCTTTGTGTTTTCACAGTTATTACAATACATCCAAAAAATACTGCTTCTTGTCCTACTGTCACCCACTTTGATATTGGTGCACTCCTCTCTCCTTCTGCTTCCCCTCCGTCCTGTTAAGTGCACCTGTGTATGAGCACAGGTGGTAGGATCCTTGATCCTTCGTATGACCTATGATTGGTCACACAGCATGAACGTGACATTCAGAAGGCCCCTGTAGCAAAGAAATCATCATACCATTCTGCCTTGATTGTATTACTTTACAAAAATATATACATAAGCTCACAGACAGAAGCCAGATCTTTGAAGCAACTTGTTCGCGATTAGACCCATCCGTAATTCACTGAGCCTTTGGCGAGCTACTTGGTAGCAACGTGTTGGAGACCTTTTATTGGCAATATTGTAATGTTGTTCTAGTACACGTATACAGCTTTCCTTATTTTTGGGAGGAATATAATACAATAATTATTATTCTTAGATGCATTGCGATTAACAGACTGGTTAAACATGGACTGAACTAAATAAGAGAAAACCATCTGCTATTACACTGACCTAAGCGAGAGCACATTAAATCATAAGTAACTGATTAGGTGTGAGTGTCTTCGACATACTTATGAACAGTATACTGAGATAAAACTTGTATGTATCCCATTGTAGTGCAGACAAATTATGTAATCAGATTACTGTTACCTTCAGTCTGAACAGAAATTAATTAGCTAGAGAGTTTACATGAATATGGATATTCTACTACTGGCAATACTAAAAGCATAAAAATGGCAGAGGATTGTTAAAACATGTTTTTTATGGATCACTGTGGCTGCTGCTGGTGCCTATTGATTTAATAGCTGCTAACTGTGTATGTCACTACCGCTACACAGGGGCTAAGGTAACATTTAGGTTCAGTAAAAAAACAACACGTTTTTTGCTTGTTCAGCAACTTTTGTTGAACTTAACATACTTATACTAAGAAATAATTACTAATTGTACTGGAATACGTTTCTTAATAACGCTCAGATTGTCTTCCCTCACAGCTGTTTAATTTTTTGTTTACCCTAAAATCTTAGGCATCACACAACAACAGCTCAAATGTGGAATGCAAAGCCACTGCCGCTGCTGCCGCAGCTGTGTTTAGTGTTGTCTCTCCACCATCTTCCTGACACACGCCTCGCCCTACAACACACCACCCCTCTCAAACACAGACAGATGAGACTTGGAGAGCTGAGCTCTCACAAATCCCAGGGACAAACAGGACCGTGTCACCTGCTGTACCCCACAGACTGCAAAATTAACGGCCTGTTAACAAGACACGACTACAGCTGTCATTTCCTCAACTACTGTCACCAATTACGTCCAAATGTTACACACTGAGGAGATATTGATAATCAAAAACCTCAAATGAAACACATATGTGACAAAGCAGCAGCAGTGCTCATAACAGTATCTGTATTTCTTCTCCACAGAATCTCAACAACTATTTCATAACTATTAAAAGAAATTTGTATCAGATGTCCTGTTCTGGTGTGTCGCAAAATTTCCACCAGTGACCATTGGTATTGCAATGACAAAATGCCATTTTTAATGCAGGTACTTTAATTTTGCTGTACTACTGTTTGATAACTTATACATATTGTGCAGTACTTTTAGTTTATAAAAGTGTCAGACCCTCACATTTGTATGGCAGTCAAGTTATCCCCATGGTATTTATGACTGTAAAACTATAACTCTCGAAAATGTTAGTAAAAGCGTTACAATACGTTACAAAAATGTAGTTGCGACACATCTATTTTTGCTTCCATTTTTCATAAGCTAAACTCAAAGATCTTTAACTATAAACATAAAAAGCCTATTTCTAATATTGTTCACAAATCTGTCCAATTCTGTGTTAGTGAGCATTTCTCCTTTGCCGAGATGATCCATCCACCTCATGGGTGTGGCATATCAAGAAGCTGATTAGAGAGCTGATTAGAGAGCATGATTATTGCACAGGTGTTCCACAATAAAAGGCCACCCCCCTCGTATTCTTATTTTTAATGGTAATGGTGGCAATGATAATATTATTATTAATAATAATATAAATACAACTTTATTTATTTATTCAATGCTCCAGTTTCTCTCACCTTTTCTCTCCAGGGTTCACACTGACAGTCTCATGTAGGTCTTGTACAGTATATCGATACACTCTTGTAAATAATGGCACTTATGGTTATTACAATGCTACAGACGTTTTCAGTGCCCCTGAATGTTTATTTCCCTACTATTAGCATACTCCAGAGGCGTTTCAGAAGATTTGGCAGTACATCCAACCAGCCTCAAAACCACAGACCACATGTAACCACACCAGCCCAGGACCTCCACATCCAGCATCTTCACTTCCAAGACCCTCTGAGGCCAGCCACCCGGACAACTGCAGCAATGATTCATTTGCATAACCAAAGAATTTCTGCCCAAACAGAAACCATCTCAGAAAAGCTCATCTGCATGGTTGCCGTCCTCATCGAGGTCTTGACCTGACTGCAGTTTATTGTCGTAACCAACTTGTGTGTGCCTATACTCACATTCTGCGGCATCTGGCACTTTGGAGGGGTGTTCTCGTCACAGATAAATCCCGGTTTTCACTGTACAGGGCAGATGGCAGACAGCGTATATGGCATTGTGTGGGTGAGCGGTTTGTTGATGTCAGTGTTGTGGATTGAGATGCACAAGGTGGCGGTGGGGTTATGGTATGAGCAGGCAAATGTTATGGACAAAAAACACAGGTGCATTTTCTTGATGGCATTTGGACCATTATGGTGGACACACCCGATACTGGCTGGGTTTTGGACCCTCCCAGACCCCTCCAATACATTGGAACTGCACATTTTAGAGTGGCCTTTTAGAGTGTCCAATTGTGTGGCATTCACTTTAAATACCACAATTCTGCCTTAAACCGTTGCACACCCCTGGGTTTGTATGGCTTAGATCTCTTTGCTTCATAAAGACAAAGCTGCTTTTCTATTTGTGAATCTGTGTCTGAATTAACCTTGCTGCTGTCTATGACCCCTGCCCCCTCTGTACAATAACAGACTTAGAATTGTTCATCGTCGTTGAGCCGTTTTCATTCGTCTTTGGGTGAACGTCACACTTAACCTGGACACCTCCTCCCACTCAGGACTCACTGACGGCTCACAGGCAGGGCAGCTTCAAAGGCATATCTGTCCAGAAATGCACACTTTGAGTACATTTATTTTGAGATGGAAAAAGGCTTTTAAACACTTGCAAGGCCTATCTGTTGTACAGTCACTTCAATAATTGATGTACCAGTACAGTTCAAAATGGGCACAAATGCTCTATAGTGTCCACAAACACGGATATGATTATTTTCTGTCATTTCAACAATTGCAGCAGAAATTAAAAAGAATGTGTCTCCTTAAGAAACAGGGTTGTTAGGACTTAGACTTAGTTACACTAGATACTTAATGTGCGGCAATCCTTTTCAACCACAATAACTTATTTTAGACCTAATTTTGCCAACATAAAAAAGTTAAAAATGTCAAAAAATAAAAAAAAATGAAATTTTATCAAACAATCAATCTGGTTTTCGAAAACTGCACAGTACAATAACTGCAGCAGTTAAAGTAGTTAATGATATTATTGAGGCTGTTCTGTACAGTGTTGTTTATTGACTTGTCAAAGTCTTTTGACACCGTCAATCATGTTACCTTGTTAAATGGCTTTATAAAATTGGTCTGACTGACACTGCTGTTGGCTGGTTTTCTAACTGTCAGGTAGAACTCAATATACACTTGTTTTCATGTCTTCCTCCTTTCTTTCAGTAACTAAAGGAGTACCCCAGGGTTCTGTTCTGGGGCCATTGCTGTTTTCTGTTTATGTGAATAATCTTTGTCAAAATGTGCCAAATGCCTTTCTTCACTTTTATGCTGATTACAGTTATTTATTGTTCCTTCAATTGAACAAGCCTTTGAATTCTTGCAGTCTGTGTTTGATGCAGTTGAGTCTCATCTAAATCAGCTGAGGCTAGTATTAAATGTAGACAAAACTATAGTTATGGTTTTCTCAAATAGAAAACGACTACCCTCTCAGCTCCCTAGAATAAAAACAGCTGATGGAAAATAAATCCAAAATGGTTTCCTCTTACAAATATTTAGGCTTTTTTTATTGATGAAAATCTGTCCTTCAAGCAACATATTAACCATCTTGAAAGTAAATTGAAGCTAAAGCTCAGTTTTCTTTTCAGAAACAAATCATGTTTCTCTGTTTATACCAGGAAACGTTTAATTTCTACAACTTTTTTACCTTTATTGGATTACGGCAATCTCCTTTTTATGAATGCATCTGATCATCTTTTTAAAAAGCTAGACACTGTTTATCATTGTGCTTTACGTTTTATGACTTGTTGTGGAAATTGTATTCACCATTGTACATTGTATGCTGCAGCTGAGTTTCTGTCCCTGTATGTTTGCAGGTGGTCTCATTTGCTGACTTTTATTAATAAATGTATTCATGGGCACATCTCATCTTATCTCTGCACATACATGTGTAAAAACCAACAACAGTATGCTCTGCGGTTTAAGAAGAACATACTAATGGTTGTTAGACTCAGAATGGAGTTGTGTAAGGCAACTTTCAGTACGCTGCCCCCTGTGCATAGAATGAACTGCAAAAGGACCTAAATCTATCTGAACTTGTGACTTTAGGAGATTTAAAAAAATGTTACTGTTTTTGAACTTGCACACATTTTGTAAGTTTTGATTGTAAATATTATTTGTGTCTTGTATTTGTCTGAAACTGTATGTAATGCTGTTGTCTTCTCCAGGTCACTCTTGCAAAAGCGATTTTTAATCTCAATGAGATTTCACCTTCTTAAATAAAGGATATAATAAAAAATAAATGCTTAAATGATGGGTAATGTCCTTTTGTTTCCGAAAGTAAATCTAGACATATTTAGATTGCCTACCTGTCTTTTCTTAGAAAACATTTTAGATTAACCTCTACTCTGCTGAGGGTATGTATTGTAAATCTCGGCAGAGTGACTGATGTAACACTTAGGAGGGTCACAGAAATCCGCCACTGACGAAATCCTTAGAGAAGCTGAGAAATCCTGGACCTATATCAAGTCTGTGCATCTACCTGGCTGTCGGTTCCCATCAGACTTGTTCCCCACTGCAGGGAGACTGTGGCGGTAACACATGTCGGCCTAACTGCCTCTGTCACCGTGAAATAACTGACACCAGACCTGGGCCGCCTGCAGAGGGCCATTTAAGGAAATGGCCAAGGTTAGAGAGAGAAAAACAGACTCCTGACCTGTCAGAGAATGCATGCAAGTGGGAGTGAAGGGAGCATTGTTTCCTAGGCAACTCTATCTGCCAAAAGTAACTCATACAGCGTACGTTAAATAAAATATTTATTTATTTATAATTTCTTGTATATATACAAGAAAATATATGCTATATATCTTTAGTAGCTGCAGTAGGACTATGGTCCAGAGTGAAGTCCTGTTTATGTTCAAAATGCAAAATTGTACTCAAAGGAGGGGCACAGTGGTGACATCATAAAAAAGGTTATTTTCAGTCGATCAGTTTGCTACTTTAATCAAAAGCTATAGTTTCAACAAAGAAAGGAACATGTTAATGTATTTTAGCCACTTCATTGAGGTAATTAATTAATTGTTTGGCTGGGAGGTGGCAACAGTCAGGCTATGGCCCAGACCAGTGTGTTGTTGTTAATAAATGTGCTGTTAAAAAGATATTGTATAAATTTATAAATATAAAAATATATCATTGTATACAAATATATTTCAGTGTTTTATTGGAAATATTGTAACAAGAATTCCCTAAGAGCAGGTTGCACAAAAATATTTCTCTTAGTGAAGGGACTCCTGTTAGCCAGGTGTGTTATCTAAGCATCTCTTTCTGAGGCAGTGGAGGTCTCTGTGGCAAAGCGGATATGTGTCTAGGCTCCAGACCAGGACCAAGTGCACAGAGGCCCCGGCCCCCATCATCATCAACACAACACGCCTTTGCCAGACAGAACAAATTACACTGACGGACCCCTTACACCCCCGCGCCTCAACACAAGCTCACATTACCAGACCGCAGTGGTACTCGTGTTTTGCGAGCCACGGATAAGGCCTGATTACTCATTTGGGCCTATTTGTTTTCATCAGCCTGACATACTTCATCATACAAGCGTGCCACCTTCCACTGTGAAGAATCAAAGCCATTCAGTCTGATGGATGGACGGAAGAGAGGCCACTCCACAGCAAACATGGACCAAGTTTTACCGTGAAGTCGGAAAGTTTTAAAAATTAAAAATGCACAGTCAATTCATTCATACTCAATGGAAATAACAGGGTAGGATTTTTTGAAGTATGACTTATTATACAGAAGAGAACGCTGACAAATGAAGGTGGGGAATTGGATAATCTGGCTTGAACTCAGTTGACGACATGTTTTAGGCCTGGCTTTGGAAACTGGGTACGTTGAGGTTTGGTAAATGGCACAAAAGCCAAACAAAACGTGGTATATACGTATAATGATATTCAGTTGATTCAGACGCAAAAAGTGAATATATTAAAGAAAATATTGCTAAATGTTGCTAAAACAGTACCTAAACAGTGCAGTGCATAGAAAATCCTTTACGAAAAACACAATAAAAATAATTATTATTATTCCAACAATAAAAAAGGCTGGATTTTGAACAAAGTTTTTGATTATCAAATACTGTTTGGTTTACCACAGTCAACCTCTTATTACTCTTGCTTCTTGGATTAAAAACATCTCGGGTTACTTGACTGTAACCCTGTTCCCTTAAAAAGCGGGAACGAGATTTTCCCTATCAAAAGCTACACTCGATGCTGCATAGCATACGCTATGGGGAACGAGAATACCAACGCCGCCCCACTGTAAGTGTCTGGACCCCTCGGGTTGTGGGATGATGACTCAAGGACATGCGAGCCCAGAGTAGCATGAACATCCAAACTATAGAATCTAATGAATGTGTGCGGGGAGGACCAGCCTGCCGAATCAAACACTTGCTGCAGAGGGGCACCTTTTGCTAGGGCTGTTGAAGCTGCAACCCCCCTAATAGAATGAGCCCTTACACCTATGGGCAAAGTTTGACCACATACCTCATAGGCCAGGGCAATGGCATCACTCACCCAATGTGATATAGTCTGTCTGGTTGCTGCACCCCACAGCTTGCAGCCCCCGTAGCATATAAACAGCTTTTCGGATTTACGCCACTTGCTAGTGACCGAATTTAGGGGTCGAGAATGGAACTTTTGGAAGATAGTTAGGGTGAGGATGCAAAATGGCTTTGACCAGCCCAGGGGCAAACTCTAGGCAGGAGGGCAAAACTAACATGAGCCTGCAAAACTCCAACCCTCTTGAAAGTGGTAACGGCCGCTAGAAAAAACATCTATAAAATCAGAAACTTGACAGACGCTGACTCTAGTGGTTCAAAATGAGTGCTTACTAAGCCCTCCAGCACTATAGCTAGGTCCCAGGAAGGAACTCTAGCTCTAGGGTGGTGGCCTCAACCGCTTGGCCCTTCGAATGAAGCGGGCAACTAGAGGGGGTCTCCCTATCAAGACCCTGTCAATCAGGGCATGGCAAGCCGAAATAGTGGCCACAAAGACCCTGATTGTGCTAAGATTTGTTTGTCCTGCAGAAACAGACATTGTGCTGTCTGCTGTGAAGCAATGAGGTCCACCTCTGCTTCGTAAAATCTTTCCCAGATTTGGCTCACTACCTCGGGGTGGAGTTTCCACTCCCCATGTGTCACAGCCTGTCTGGACAATAAATCTGTTCCCACATTCATGTGCCCCGAAATATAAATCGCCCTGAGGGACAGGAACTTGTCCTGGGCCCAAAGCTGCCCCTAGCTTTGCTAGCTTGTTCAAGCGGCATGAACACAGTCTGCCCTGTTGATTTATGTAAGAGACCACAGCTGTGCTGTCTTGTACTAGGACATGGAACCCCTTTTTCTGCTGGAGAAAGTATTTCAGGGCCAGAAATACAGCCTTCATCTCGAGGCAATTGATGTACCATGCAAAAAGATGGCATCTCCATATCCCTTGGACTGGACGGCCATCTAAGACTGCGCCCCAGCCTGTGAGGGATGCATCTGTCGTTAGCGTCATGCAACGACAACATGGACCTAGGGTGGACCCAAAACTGGGGTCTGAGAAACTGGGGTCTGAACCACATAGATAGGGTACGAAGCCCTCTTTGCGTAACCCTTATTTGCTTCAGGGAGTTGGCCCTTGGGTGAAACCCCCTGGCTCTGAGCCACACGGTCTCCTGAAACGGTTTCCTGTGCAGAAGGCCCAAAGGTATTACCATGGATGCAGATGGCATGAGACCCAATATTCTTTGAAAGAAGTGCACAGTCACTTCCTGGCCTAGCCTGATAGCTTTCAGTGTAGTTAGAATGGACCCCACACACATGCAGGAGACAGATGTGGTCCGGTCTCTTTTGAGCAACGTGATAATCTGCTGCCCAGTCCTTACAAGGGGGGTACGATTCACCACACTCTCCTTCAGGGTAGCCCGCTTTTCTCTGGAAGGGGCTGGACCTGGTCGGGACTGGGTGGTCGACGGTCCCAGCTGCTGAGCACGGCAAGGAAGGAACCTCAAGAATGCCTCCTCGTAGCGCTTTGCCTTGCGGAACTTAGTGGTGACGGAGTCCACCGCATTGCCAAAAAGACTGGAAGGCGAGATGGGTGCATCCAGGAGCAAGGCGTGGTCCTTCTCCTTGATGAACGGGAGGTTGAGCCACAGATGCCTTTCCGTCGAAACCAAAGCAGACATGAAGCGGCCAATAGCGCGGGCCGTCTGCTTAGTTGCTCCGAGAGAGAGGTCTGCGCCGCGACTTAGCTCTGAAAACGCATCCTCGTTCACAACACCCGCTGTGCTCAAATCTTCTTTCACCAGGTCAGCCTGGAATGCCTGCAAAACCGCCATGGTGTGCAGTGCTGCACCAGGCTGACCCGCCGCCTGGAAAGCATTCCCCACCAGTGATGATGTGAACCGTCATGGCTTTTTGGGGAGTGTAGGTTTCCTCAGGGAGGACGATGTCCCGGGGGGAGAGATAGCCTACAAGCGTCTCTTCCACCTGGGGCATCGACCCATACCCCCACTCCTGTGCGCCCACGATAGTCGAATAAATCAACGTCGAAGACACAAAAACACAGCCGCTGCGATCCCTCCTCCTGGCCACCTGACAGAAACCTGTCATCCAGTTTAGAGTATTAGGGGGGCCACTCAATATTCAGCCGCGCCACTCCTCTTGTAACCACCTCGAGCATCTCCTCAAACGCTGCGTCAGAGCGGGAGGAGCACTCCGAGGCTGCGGTGCCCACCGAAGCCAGGGATGAGGCTTTATCGACATGCTCACGGGAAGCACCGGAGCGTGCCCGCCCGAGCACAGAGCTCGGTGAACCCTTAGTTTAAGACGGGTCTAACTGTGTTATGAAATAATAACTAATGGCTTAGAGGTGGTTCAGACTCGGGACAGCAGCCTCTGTTTAGCTTTTTGCTAACACAGATTACTGCTCAGATTCTCTCTGTTCTCCTCCAGTGACTGGACATTTACGTGACATTTTGTCCATTTTAGAGACCCCAGTTTGGGAGTTGTATAGCTCTCGCCATACAAATTAAAACAGCAGAAATGTTTACAGCAGCAGTATATAGCTGTACCTCCAGCCATACATAACTACATACCAAGATTTTTTAACTTTGTGTTGTATCATTTTTATTACCACATCCAAGTTTTTGTAAGTCCACTTACAAAAACTTACAATTAAAATTTCTTAAAAACAACTTGTGTTGCTCGTTCACTGTATCTGGAGCAGACGTTGTTTTTCTGTGAACTGGTACGATGAGAAGACAAGCATCTTTGGAGTTACTAAAACAAACAGCTGTACTGAGCCGACCTGTATTGTACCACTACAATGGAAATGAGATTTATGTAAAAAATAAATATTTATAAGTTTAGAAAGCACTATGTACAAGATTTCACTATCCTCTTAATTCTATTAATGACAATGCATCTCTGTTTTTTAAAGATTTACCTTCAAAAGTGTTTATATCAAACTTATGCGGGTGTCACTCTCCTCAAGCCTCTTTAGATAATATAAGTACTAAAATGTACCGGGCAAACTTGAACAATATGGTACCAGCTTGATCTTGACTCCAACAGTATTTGTTGCTTCAAAAGCAAGAATACATAAATTAACAGTGACAAACTTTGTCAAATATTTGGGTCACCAAAGTCACAGGAGCTCTACCAAATGGCTGCATACCGTCTATTCTCTGAAACCAATTAATTTCTTTTAAACACCATTTGATACAAAAATCATTCGTAATTTGGAAATGGCCAATAAACTAGGCCAATGGATGTTTTGTTGTTGACATGTTTTCCATTGCTTCAATAAGCCACTGCCATCAGTTAAAAATATGTGTATTGAAAGGCAAATGTTTCGTCTTTTTAAAGATGAATTGAATAAATTGTTTTTTAAATGGATAATCAACAAGAAAAAAAAGCTGCCTTTTTAAAAGCACGCATAACAAAGTCACCATTTCAAAGCATTTTGAAGCATGAGCCGCCGGTTCATTTGCAGTTAATTACATTCTCGCCCAACGAAACTCAATCAACAACCATTTGTCGTTACATCTTGAGCTTTTTGATGGTCGGCTGATGTTAAAAATATATTGATGTCGGAAACAAAATAACACCTTTTTGAATGTGGGGTCCGAACAGAAGCTGCGCTACGGTACATCTGTACGGCAGATTGTCCTGGCGGCAAGCGTGAAACAACCTTCATTAAAAATGACACCTGATTATGAAAATAAAAAAACGAGTCTTTGGGAAAAAAGCAACACGTGCACGAACGGCATGTGGGATGTGGATGGTGAGAAAAACTGGAAGGCTTTGTTTTGATGCCTCAGATGTCACAGATTGTTCCTACATCTGTGTCATATTGTTTATCATATATTTAAAGCTTCTTTTTTTATTTTATCTTCAGCGTTTAACCACAGCTCTCTGATGGGTCAGTGTGCTGTTCCATACCAAAAGCACTTAAATTTGTAAGTCTGCCATCATATCTGGTGATAATTTATGCACTGGATGAGTGTGAAGAGCCACTTCCTATACATCCTGGATGGGTTCAGATTGCACTCCTGTGGTTTATGTGAAATGCCCAGCAGATATGAGACGACAGGAATGGATGGTTAAGAGAGGCCAACATTTTCTTTTCACAGATCAATCCAGTCAGTTATCAATCTGAAGGTGTGAAATACCAGCATTTGGTCAATCACACAAAGCTGCCTTATAGTGTTCTATACTGACTCCTCAAGATTGTCACTCCCATAAACCATAATTTTTATAATTATGCACATTTTATACATTGTGGCCTGGTTAAGCCAACAAGTTTTAATGTTATCTTAGTTCATGCAGAGTAAAGTAAAAGTTAGATTAAAATAATTCAAATCAGATTTAAGTATCCCAGTACATTCAGTCTATGTACAAGCAAAATGTAAAACAATATTTTTTGTTAGTAATTAACATGTTTTGTAAGAATCTAAAAGCAGATAATGGCTGCTGCTTTTATTGTTTTCTTGTTGGTTCATACTAAATTGAAACTTAACCAGTAGCTGTATTGTTAAAACATATCTGTAGTCTTCTGCACATACAGCAGAGGGCTTTTTCTTTGTGACACAACTACTTGTAGGCAGCCATTTATTAGAAGGTTTAAAGTTGGTTTGAAGTTAAACCAAGATTAGAACTTAAAATGTGTTTTATAATTTTTGTGTAACATGACCATATTAAGTCTAGGGTTAGAGAAAATCTACACTGAGTTTAAGTTAAAATTATGTTAAAATCTGGACACAATGGAAACTGAGATTAAAGCATTGATCAAAAAAAAAGATGCACAAAGTGTAGGTCATCATCATATTATGTCTTTATCATAACTGTGATAAACTAGCGTTTAAAGTTTACTAGCTTTAAACCTTCAGAGGCTATTGTTTGAACAAAACTTGAAACTTTATCAGAAGTGAGCTGTAATGCTGTCAGTCTGATCGAAGATGACCTGAGAAAAATTAATGATGAAGGTGCCTCACTGTTTGTCAGTTATTGGAGTCAGCATTGCATTTTGGTGTTAACATATATATCCAAGAAGCTCTAGCACAGCTACAATATTAAAGCTCACTTCTGCGCTAACAAACATCCACGTTTCTACTGTAAAGTCAAATACAGCTCTGTACCTGCTGCTAGTTTTTACCTGTACTACCATTTTGCAAAACACTTTTAGCTATTTGCTTATTTATATCTTCTGACTGGGTAAAATTGGGATTGAAATATGATATTGTAAAATGTATTTTTTATTTGCAGCAAAGCAGAAAGACTAGGACGTCAATGTTTTATTACCCAAATTCTATTTTATTCAATATTACACTTTTGCTTTATATTATTCATTCATTCATTTTCTACCGCTTTGTCCCGTTAGGGGTCGCAGGTGACTGGAGCCTATCCCAGCAGCTTTGGGCCAGAGGCGGGGTACACCCTGGACAGTGGCCAGTTAGTCGCAGGGCTGCTTTATATTATTGTATATATTTATCTTTACTTTCTTATTTTATTGTTTGTGTTCATTTGTGTTTGGAAATGACCTACTGTGACAATTTTACAATTTTACTTGTGGATTAATAAAGTTAAGTCTAACAGTCAATAACATTGATAACTGTTTCAATATAGAGCTATTCAAACCTTATTTTTTCACAAATAATTAACTTCTTTGAAAATGCTATCTAATGAAACAGACCTGTAGTTTAGAGCTTAGTGACCCAGCAGTAAAAGTAAACTACCTTACTGCTTGCAAAATAGCATTAGCATCAAAACCATATAGTGTGGGTGAGTTTGTGAAAACATACATAGACTTTTGCTAACATTACTTTTTTTCATTTGCAATTGATGAGAGCACTGTCATTACAATGTAATTGTAATTCTTTGTAGTAAATCAACAGGAGAAAATGGTTGTCATTATTTACAGGGTATAATGCTATTATTTTAGTCGTTCGGCCCACTTTAGATCATATTGGGGTGTATGTAACCTCTAAACTAAAAGGAGTTTTACAACCCTGCCAGATATGCTAGGCTTGAATCATAAACTGTCTTTAGAACTGTACTTTTTGAGAACAAACACATAAGGAGACATACCTCATGTGAAATAGTTATTGTCCCCTCTTTATCCTGTAAAAGCATACTTTTGGATCAATTGGATCATAACCGCTTTTTAACCTAAAACATATAACATTATGCATAAGTAACATTAGCAAAAATAAAATCAAACAAACATGAATACAATGTGCTTTACATTTACACTGTTCTAATTGTAATTTATTGATTTACATTTGGGGAATAAAATAACATATGCTGTAAGAGTTCAAAGTAAAATGTTTCCATTAAAGCACAAGTCAGGCAACAACAGGTGATTTGATGTATGATTCTATTGTGTTTTCATAGCTGCTGTAAATCCAATTTACATTACATGAGAGTAACATTTTCATTCATCTTTTAATTACATATCATTATTAAGTCATTTCGATACAGTTGGATTACCCACTTCAGAGTGTAACTAATTGCTAGACACACTTCGCACAAGTTAATCAGGACTTCCCCTCTGAGGAATCCTTACATTAATGGAATATACAGTAATGTTCCTTTTGGACCCCGGCTTCTCACTCTCCTTTCACAATATTCATGACACCAACTTCCTTCTAAAGCCCTCTCCTCTGCTCACCAGGTGGGAAAGAAGCAAGCGCGCGTCTCTCCCGAACAAAAAAAAACCCAGCCACTCTCGAGTCAATGCTGCTTTTTTCTTTTTTTCTTTTTTATAGCCTCTCTCGTCTCACTCTCGCAGAACGCTTAAGCTGTCCCTGGGTTCCTCTTAGCTATTGTAATCCATACACAATACCCACACATTCAATGAGAGAGACGCTGGCAATAAAGCAGAGGGGGCATTTTGTGCCGAGCAATTTAGCCTTCAAACAATATGCCAGGGTTTGCTTCCTTGGGACAATACAGCTGTTGGGTTTCTTCGCTGGTGACAATGCACGAGAAGGGATAAAGTTTAAAATCATGAATTGGACTTGATGATGGGATGAAAGTAGGATGAGCGCCACATGCTGACCTGAGAAACGTTGCACAAATTTTCCCTTCAGACTTTGTCTAAGTAGATATACAGTATGTAGTCAGTTTAAAATGACTGGGTTTTGTAAAGCAGAGTTTACAATTAAGTCCAGTTTATTCATTCTGGGTTTGTAGGAGCCGCATAAACGTGAACAAAGTAATTATGTTAGTAATAATTATCCTTGAGGAGGTGTAAAACTCTCACTAATTGCTGTTGTTTAGACAATCAGATTTTCAGCTATGCCAAAATTTGCTTCCTTGGGACAATATTGTTCTTTTTTGAATGGTTGCAGTAACCTGGCTCTGCTAGATAGAACAGCTCCACAGTATGTAGTCTGCTCCACAGTACGTAGTCTGCTCCACAGTACTTGGTCTGCTCCACAGTACATAGTCTGCTCCACAGTACTTGGTCTGCTCCACAGTACGTAGTCTGCTCCACAGTACGTAGTCTGCTCCACAATACGTAGTCTGCTCCACAGTACGTAGTCTGCTCCACAGTACGTAGTCTGCTCCACAGTACGTAGTCTGCTCCACAGTACGTAGTCTGCTCCACAGTACTTGGTCTGCTCCACAGTACGTAGTCTGCTCCACAGTACGTAGTCTGCTCCACAGTACTTGGTCTGCTCCACAATACGTAGTCTGCTCCACAGTACGTAGTCTGCTCCACAGTACGTAGTCTGCTCCACAGTACTTGGTCTGCTCCACAATACGTAGTCTGCTCCACAGTACGTAGTCTGCTCCACAGTACGTAGTCTGCTCCACAGTACGTAGTCTGCTCCACAATACATAGTCTGCTCCACTGTACGTAGTCTGCTCCACAGTACTTGGTCTGCTCCACAGTACGTAGTCTGCTCCACAGTACGTAGTCTGCTCCACAATACATAGTCTGCTCCACAATACGTAGTCTGCTCCACTGTACGTAGTCTGCTTTACAGTACGTAGTCTGCTCCACAGTACTTAGTCTGCTTTACAGTACGTAGTCTGCTCCACAGTACTTAGTCTGCTTTACAGTACGTAGTCTGCTCCACAGTACTTAGTCTGCTTTACAGTACGTAGTCTGCTTTACAGTACGTAGTCTGCTCCACAGTACTTAGTCTGCTCCACAGTACTTAGTCTGTTTAACAGTACAATCTGGGAGGGCTCCCGTTGAAAGCGCTCTCAAATGGTCAGGTACTTTCAATGAATAACTTCTCTGTGATTTATAACAGCAGTTTTAACAATAAAATAATAATAATAAAATAATAAATTTAAAATAAAATGAATCACTTAAAACAAAGCTAAAAGTGAAACGTGCAGATAAATACTTTCAGTTGTCATATGCACAGTTAAACAGAACTGTTTTCTCCCTGGACTTGAACATTCTCAGAGTAGAGGCTTGTCTCATCTCCTCTGGAAGTTTTTAGCTGCAGAAAACTGAAACACTCCATTACCGTGTTTAGTCCTGACCCTGAGCACCAGCAGGAGACCTGTCCCTGAGGTACTCAGATGGTTCATATTGGACTATAATGTAAGAGATGTACTTTGGAGCTGAGCTTAGAGCGCATACCACATGCTCGAGAGACTTGGGTTTGATTACGGCTTGGGAATATTAGATCTGATTGTTTAGATTTTAGAGCCAGAAGGTAAGTCTTTGTCAAGGTAAGAATAAGTAGCTGAAGTGGAATGACTGCCCGTGTGTAAGACAGGAAGTGCACATTGCAACTGTCATTATGTTTGAATAATTCAAATATTTAACAGTTTTTTTATTAGATGCTCAAAAGGTTTGGATGAAAGAACGTGCTTCAATGAAATTTACAAAATGGTTGTTTACTAAAGCTTCCAAAGCTATTTTGTTCTTCTGAACCAACATCATTCAATGAAAATTTACATCTATCTGCAATTCAATTAAAGTTCAGGGTTCATGGTAAATGGACTCAAAGCACTCTACATCATGCCTCCATTCACACACATTCACACCTGGGACAGTCAGAGAGGGGGGCTGCCATAAACATGGTGCTCCCATTCATCTACGACCACCACCAAACTCACATCTACAGTCACACACATTCATACAACAGTACTTTGGCACTGGAGGCAAGGTGAGTTAAGTGCCTTGCTCGGGAATCAATCTGCCAACCTTACAGTTGGTGTATGCCCTGCTCTACCAGCTTCTCCCAGAAGGCAAGAGTCTAAGCCAAGATGTCCAGACCAACCCCTTTAGACATACACTCTTTACTGTTCTATGGCATTTTGTGTTCCATGGCTTTGTCCTTCTAAACTAGGAAACTCTTAATGTAGAGAAAGAGTCACAACATGGTAATGTGCGGTCTTAATTAGAATGTTACAAAGTTGGAAGCTTCTTTGTTTAAAAGCTTTTCTGAAGACAAGAGTGCAAACTTTAGTAAGACAGCTTGATGTGAAAGAGCAGTAGGCCTAATTTGATGCTTGCAATGAATAGTGCATGCAGATTTGAAACAATCTTTAGCCACCTGTACACCTATGAGTGTATGTCGGGACACAGTGGCTCAGGTGGAAGAGCAGTCGTCCTGTAACCTAAAAGGTTGGTTTGATTCCCAGTCATTGTGTCCTTGGGCAAGACACTTATCCCTCTTGCCTCCAGTGCCACAGCTCTGTTGTATGGATGTGTATGACTGTAGAGGTGAGTTTGGTGGTGGTCGAGGAAGGCGTCTTGCATAGCAGCGTCCCTCTCTATCTGTCCCAGGTGGGAGTGTGTGTGTGAATGAGGTGAATGTAAGCATGATGTAAAGCGTTTTGGTACAGCCAGGTACAATAAAGCGCTATATAAAGGAACACTATTTATATTTGTTTAACTAGGTTTAAAAGTGTGATATTAAAATAACAATTTAGAGTCAAATGTCTCTGTGACAGAGGAGATTGTTGTAGACTTTGAGAAGGACAGAAAGACGATTCATCACGACCCTTTACCATGTATGGACCCCAGTGAAGAAAGTCAAAATCTACAGGTACTTCAGTGTGCAGCTTTTAGAAGACCTAACATGGACCTTAAATAAGAATATAAGGCAGCAGCTAAGGGTGAGTTCACATTTGCAGTCCATTCAATTATTATTATTTTATTCACTCTAGGGAAACTTAACATTGTGTGATGTGAATTTATGACACCCTTCCTGTCTAGGTAAATCTGCTGTCCACTTGGGATTCACATTTTTATTGAACTGTACCAGAGTTCAATAAGAAGTGCTCCAAGACCTCTGTTTTGGTGTTTGGTGCGCACCGAGGTTCGTATGGCAGCATTCATATTTATCCAAGTCAACCACGCGAACAGAGGAACCGCAATTTGGACTATGCAACAACCAGGTTACATTTGATTCCAGGTCTTAGCCTTTATTTCAGACTGACTTTAACCACTAGATCTATTGTCATCCCATCCTTCATTATAAGATCTTACTGCTACACCTTCTTTCCATGAAACAGAGCATAACACACAATACAAAAGAATAATTTTAAATTATGCACAATAACTACAACTTATCACTCCTGCCTACCATTTCCCACTATAAAATTCTGACCAAAAGTGAGAAGACAAAAAATTGCAGACAAAAAAATAAAAATATAATAATAATAAAAAAACAGAGTGGCTTCATTCTAGTGATGCGAACATTGCTCCGACTTCTCTGCCGTTTGCTTCTCTTCCCTCCATTTCCCCCGGTGATAAGATACACAAGACTGAGCGCAGCATCACAGTGCATGCTGGGATAATGTGGCAGCCTGCTGTTAAGCACTTCCTGTCCACAGCGAGTGCAGGGGTTATAGTGGCATTCTCTAAAGCCCGGAATGATCATTTGTGTCAGAAGACACAGGAATAAGCCAGAAGTGCACTGAACGTAACAACATGTCCTCGTACCTAAACAACACCATACTTCAACTGTCAGATGGGTACATTCAGTTAAATACTGCACATATGGCAGACATGGGCAAGAGACTAAACTATTATAATAAATATAAACCTTCAAATGGATTGATGTACAAAAATTCCATTGTGGTGATTTAAATTTGGCCTCAACTTAATGTCAAAGGCAATGTGTTCCAATCAGAGACTCAGAGACTTGTACCACTAGGTGGAGTGGTGTGCAACTGCAAATACAATATAACATATAAAGTCTTTTAGAATATATTTCTGTGACAGGACGAGGAAAACAGTTGTAAATGTCTTGTAATTTTGTTTCCTGGAAATGGAAAATTACAGAACGTCATTGGGCCTCATTCATGAATTTATTTTGTACAACACTTCCTAAATCCTCCTTGAAGAATTTCTAAGTGGTGCTCTGTGGAGTGGGGGGGGGGTATAGGGTTGCTACAGCCCAGACCAGATCATAGAGAACAGCTGTACTGTTGTAGAGAACAGAGCATGAGCATGTAACTGACTACTGCTCATTATTTCAACAATTTTTACAGTAATGAAGAGGAGACTAAACAAGTGTAGGTCGTATCAGTTTTAGAGGCCTGTAGTTTCTGTTGGTGGTTGTTGCACTTCACAGCTCTCTCTACAGCCTGTGAGTTTAGCATACAACTGCATACTTGACCAACAGCTCCTGGTTGTTTTTGAAGAAACTGAGTGAGACAAGGTCAGGCAATAACTTTACCTTATAATAAATGTACCAAGCTATCATTCAGTATTTTCTATTACATAATAAGAAACATAAATGCTGATCCTCTAGGCAGTTGTAGGAACAGGAAGACTAAGAAGTAGACTAAAAAGGCATCTTTCTCCTTCCTTGTTTCAATGTCATTTTTTTTCCAAATAGACAAATGCAGAGTCTTATTTTGTGGAGAGTTTATTTTATCCATACTACATGACTGTTGCATTTAAATACTTGATTGATTTCTGGTTGTAACTTGCGAACATTGGCAGAATTTTGTCATTTGCCCTGTTTCTGGCATATCATCAGGAAGTTCATAAACTCAGGAAGCTACTATCTCTTGCTCTGTCATTAATAATATGCTAAATGCATTTCCGGTGTTAATTATCAGTGTCCACGTCTGTTAAATATCAGATTCCTCCCTCTAAACAGTGGGCAGTTCTCCCTGGCCATATCATCTGTCACTGTAAATGTCATCTCTCCATTCTCTCACTGCTGTCCGTGACAGCCCCCACTTCGAGCCCCACTTTATCTCCCTTTGCCTTCCATTTAAGATCCCCCCCTCTTATTTTCCCCTATTTTGTCTTCTCCCTTTCCGCCTCTCACCGTTGTATCCAACACGTGGTAAACTATCGGCCCCCGTAAAGGTATTCTCTGTTTCCATTTTCCCAAGAGGGGACGAAAAACACGGGATGAGGACGAGCTTTCTGCAGCTGGTTGCACTGAGAAAATTGTTCAGAATTGCCTCATTCCAGGGCAGATTAGCGAATGCATACAATCCTGGGCTAAGTGCTATTGTGCGCCACAATTTGGGCCATTATACTTTGTCTTTTCCATTTAGAGAAGCCCCTACCCAATTAAAGTAATACAGCCCTTTTCCCAATACCTGCTGCCAATTAAATCTGGGCGGTATTACCTGCCTTGATAGAGCGAGCTCCTCAACACTCACTTGCATTCATTAGGCCTATTCAACGTGACGGAGCTGATGACAACAATTCAAGTTGCTAACCCCCCCTTCTTTCTTTTCGGACGGGCTCTCAATTTCTTTTCTCCGTGAGTGCCTGCCTTTCTCTTGTGTCACTTCTCTCAAGGCTCCGAATGCCTGCCGCTCACCACTCCGAGGACTCGGAATTAACTGGGGAATAGTGGGAGGGTCAGTCCGTGACATTTTTTCTCTTTCTACCCCCGTTTTTCCTCTTTCTTTGACATTTTCTCGCCTGCCCTGGTTTTGTTTCCAGGTAGCCAAGAGATTTTTTTCAACTCATTGTGCTTTTTTAGAAAAAAATAAAAATCCTCGGTCCATGCTGCTCCGTTGGCACCATTTTAAAAGCTTCACCGTCACAAAGAGAGAGCTTGTCCAGGCCACTGACTCGATTGACAATTTCAGAGTGGTAAAAAAAATCCACAAAAGCTGAAAAAAGCTTTTGAGCGAGGGGGAAGCCGTCACAATGACACGTCCGCTGTCCGAATCCATAACCACCAGGTGTTTGTAGCCTTTCACAGAGATCTGTCATATCCCACTGTTCCAAATGAACTCGCACAAAAGTTCTTTTTTTTTGGAAGGGGGGGCTATTCTCAGTGTCACATTTCATAAAGCAGCAGCTATAACGAGCAACAGAGGGAACACTGACAGTGGTTGTACTTCAAGCCAGCACTAGGCTCTCTTCTAATGTGGTGTACTTAACATGCCAAATACTACCGGATTTGCAAAGAGGGGATACATTATGTAAAAAGCATTGAGAGGTGTGGCTACAACTGTGTAATGCATAGCAGCATAAGTGTAAGTATACAAGCTTTGAAAAATAAAATAAAAAAAGCCATAATAAATAGTGCCATTTTATTTAAACCAATATACAGTAGATGGGTGTATTTTTGTAGTTACGGCATGTGCAGAAAAAAGATCAATCAGAAAGCCATTCCTTCACATTGTTCCTGATAACGATAAATCTACAAACTACAAGATCATTGGGGGGTAATTAGCTTTTCCCTCTTTGTTCATTTCTACTGTTGATGAACACTGTTAAAATGAATGTCACTGTAAATGAATGTATGTGTTCTATGATATAGAAGAGTAGGGGTTAGGATTAGGCACAGGCATCAACTTAGAAAACCTTATATTAACAGATGTTTCTAAATTACATATTTTCAAACTATTGTAGAATCATGGTTATATGGAACAATATTATTTCATAGAAGAGAAGTTAATTTATTTTTATTTTTTGTGATCTTGGAAAACCTAAAAATATATACTAATATTGTATTCTGCATTTAGTCCTGAACAGAGATGCAAGAAAAGAAAAACTGCCCTCCCATTGGTCAACACTAATGTCAACAAGAAGATAACCCGTTGATAAAACAGACAAAGTTTTATTCCGGCGCTGGATTTGTTTTTTCACACAACAAAAAAGAGAAGAAGCAAACATGGATAAATATATGTATTCACGCAATGTTTAATGATGCAAAGATAATTTTATCATCCTTCAGTTTGATGCTAAACTCAGAGCCAAAATTTTAAACGTGTCAGTATTTTGTTGTGGGACATTGGAAAGGTTTGACTTTTTTTAAATTAAAGAGTAGAAGTTAAAGTTCCTATGTTGCTGATAACTCAAACATTGAACTAACTGAAATGACCTGACACTGATGTGTAAAAAATAGTTTCTTGGTTACTTCTAATGCAGTTACAAAAGAGATATAAACAAGATACAAAACTGCAACATACTACTAATATAATTTAATTTTAGTATTAAAATGTGTACATTTCATTAGTGATCTAGGATACTGGATATATTTTAAGCTGTTTCCTGTGGTTTACAAGGTTCCATCAAGCACCTCGTGGCTGAAAGAGTATAATAGCTCCTTGATAAGTTCCCCCTGTGCTGTTGGTTTTACTCTAGCTGACATTTGCAGATAATGGGAATAAAGAGGCTGTGGGGAGAGGAGGGGTCTCCAGTCTGGGAGTGAGAGTGACACTGGAGCGACCCCCCCATGAGAGCAAACCTCTGGGTCCTACTCAGCTGACACTGGGAATGAGATCAGCTTTCCCCTTTTCAGTGCGGATAAGCAGCTCCTAATGCCTGGATGACCACAGACCAGCAGTGATAAACCCGTACAGACTTTTCAATTGGTGAAAACAGTTCAGATACAAACATTTTATCCCATAATGTTCACATGCTCCTATGTTTCATTTATTTATTTCATTCATCAGTATTTACTATGACAAAGTAGCTCAGTGACACTGTTCTTGGGTCCTTGGGAAAGACACATAACCTACCTTGCCTCCTTGAGAATGTTCGATGGTGGTTTATGAGGCCGTAGCTTACCACCACCAGTGTGTGACTGTGGTGTGAATGAGTCCCTTGGGAAAAAGTGCAATATAAATCTATTACATTATTTGAAATCAGCAGATATAAACTACAAAAATAAAGTAGATATTGTTGTAGTTGAGGGAGATTGCTGAAGCTGATCATGGTATTTGAAATCAATTCTAGACTGCACAGTCAATACATACTCTGCAAGAACAAGAAATTTGTTGGTTCTGACCAGGACTTTCCATACTTAATGAACTCAAGTGCAGAACTACTATTAACCACGCCCACTTCAGACACAAGATAAATAATACAAGAAAAATGTTAAACTCTGACAATGTGTCACGGACAAGCTGCAAGAACTTCCAAACCAAGAAACAAAATGATGTCATTTTGATTTTGCAGCCCTCAAGAACAAGAATAAATGTCTTGTTCTTGCGGAGTATGTATTGGCCTTTTGAGTTAAAAATTATAAAAAGTTGTCATCTTGCATAAATGTTTGAAAATTTGGTTTATGGTGAAATATGTCAAACATAAGGATTTTAGAAAAGCTTGGATTTTTAAAAATATTTTTTGAAGCATTCAGTCCATTCTAAATAAATTGTGGGGAATATAATGAGTTTGAATAGTTAACATATGAAAGAATACCATTGTGAAAGTAATGGCAGTACTTCAGTTGCTGTAGGATATTAAAATATTTGTAAATATTTGAATTGGAAAAAAGTCAAAGAAAATAAAACACTAACAATTTGAAAATGGTTATTTAGGGCACAAAGGTTGCTGGAATAGACTCGTCACACACAACTTCTAACGAGACCAAGCAGAATAAATGAATGAATGAAGTTTCAAAATAATAGGGGGTCTATGTTTGTTTGTATATTTGGAATAATCAGTTCATTGCAAATGAATGGCGTAGTAAGGCTCCTACTGTCCACCAGTTGAAATTAATAGAACTATTGGCCTACTTTTAAAGCTTTCAAAGTTACAATAAAAATTATTTTAAAAAATTGCAATTTTTTTCAAATGTTTTAAGCAACTTATTATCCATATGTTGCTTACAATTGTGAATGTTTTTTGTCATGTAGGTACACATTAATTATATTGTACTTGTTCTTTAATCCTTAACATGCTCTTTCATCATCATTTACAAACACAAACACCTCCAAAGCTCATTTAAAATAAGCAATTTCATATTAGTTTATCAGAAAACACTTCATGTAGTCCTCCTTCACTTAATCAAATGTTCAACATCAAACATGCAGCCAATCGGATGCAGCCCAAGTAGGTTTGCACGTTCCGACCTTGGGAGCCGCAGCAACCACAGGGATCGAGCTTGCCTTTGATATGCCAATTCCAAGACCCCGCTCCATAAACCGAAGGCTGTTTTCTTGCTCCGGTACTTGTTTTTTTGCCGTGTCCATGTAAAAAGGGAAATTGGCTTTGACTTCCATTCACACCGCTCCAAAAATAGTCCGAACAAACAACCTTTCTCACCTTGAGGGAGAGTTTTGAAGAAGCATAATAAAGAAATGGGTAAAAAAAAATGTTGGTTAATGAGTGAAAAATATCTGGGATGCAGTCCTGGACACATGCATGCATGTATCCACTTAGAGCGGAGGATGAAGGAAAGGAAGCCGGATGAGAGCGAGAGATAAACCAAATTCAGACCACATGGCTGTAGCGGTGGAGTCACCAGGGGCTACTTCTAGTCACGGTAGTTTTTAAAAGGTTAAGAATGAGGATGTGTACAGTTTATCTGCAGTCACTTTATGAGCAGAAGTGACGTCATGTTTCAATTTGTTGTATCCCTTTTTAAGAAATCTAATAAGAAGAGAAGCTCAATTTGAAACAGCTGATTCTTGAGTAATACATGTTGGCCTTCTTTGTAAAATCCCAGGCTACAGATCTATTTGAGAGAAAATAGGATGTAAAGTATATTACTTTACTTACTGCACATTTGAACAGATTATAAAAGCTATTCTTGACATGCTTTTCTTTATATGTTGGGGCAGTGGATGGGACATAAAACTGGCACACTGTGAATTTGCATGTTACTAAGAATCACATTTTTCATCAAAATTGTGACCTGAAATTGTGCCAGGACCAATGTAAGAAAAATCGAAATGTCCGAAATTTTGTATATATATTTTGTATATAAATAAAAACTTTGTTCTTTGTCTCATCCTTCGAGCTCTACCAGAGGCCTGGGAGCTTGAGGGTTCTGTGCAGTGTCTTTGCTGTTCCTAGTACTGCACTTTTCTAGACCCAGATGTCTGGTGTTCTTCCAGGGATCTGCTGTAGCCACTCTTCCAGTTTGGGGGTCACTGCGCCGACTGCGCCGATGACCACGAGCACCACTGTAGCCTTCACCTTCCAAGTCTTTTCCAGCTCTTCCTTGAGCCCTTGTAGTTTCTCATGTTCCTTTTTCCTGTTGCAATCACTTGGTATTGCCACATCAACCACAACGGCTTTCCTCTGCTGTTTGTCCAACACAATGTCTGGTTGGTTCGCCATTACCATTCTGTCATACCAGTCTGAATCTGGAAGTCCCACAGGATCTTGGCTCGGTCATTCTACCACGTTTGGAGGTGTTTCCCACTTTGACCTCGGGGTTTCCAGTCCGTACTCCGTGCAGATTTTCCTGTACACTATGCCAGCCACTTGGTTATGGCGTTCCATGTATGCTTTCCCTGCCAGCATCTTACACCCTGCAGTTAAGTGTTGGATTGTCTCAGGGGCCTGTTTGCACAGCCGACACCTTGGGTCTTGTCTGGTGTGGTAGATCTGGGCCTCTATTGCTCTGGTGCTCAAGGCCTGCTCCTCTGCAGGCCCGTTCTAGCCATTGGTAGGATTTCTTGATATCAGCCCATGATGGTCCCTCCTTCAGCTCCTCTTATGCTGTTCCCCATTGCCTGAGACATTCACTAAGCACGTCATCTGTTGGGGCCTTATCTTTAATGTACTTGTGGATCTTGGATGTTTCATCCTGGATAGTGGCTCTCACAGTCCACGGCCGCCTTCCTTATGGCTAGCGTACAGTCTCAGGGTGCTGGATTTGGGATGGAACCCTCCATGCATGGTGACGAGCTTTCGTGTCATAACGTCTGTGGTTTGTATCTCTTCCTTTGGCCACCTTATATATATATATATATATATATATATATATATATATATATATATATATATATATATATATATATATATATATATATATATATATATATATCAGTGCTTTCTGGAAACACTTTATAGACTGAGTTACAATCACTATGAATAATGTTAGCTACCATGTAGAGATATGGAATTAATTAGAATTACACATACTTTTCTCTAGGGATATGAGTCAACTGACCTTACATTTCATAATTATTGTATTCCCTTAGTGCTTTTTAGATATATATATAGATATATATGTATATATAAAAACATCTGAAATATTGTGTAATTAATTTTTTTACAATAGCCACAACAGATGCTAGGGGTCCTCTGAAATTAGCATGGCCGCTAACCCCAGCCAGCTTTTAATTAATTTTACACAAACAGTAGAGCAGTGACCCTATGAATAAGGACAAGGCTCACCCGACTAATAAGCCTGCACCTATGACATCACTCCTGGACCTGCCAAACCAGCCCCAAACAGTGGGGGCCGAGGTAGTTTACAGTGGATACAAAGCGCCAATTTATCACTATAAGCAAATGCTAACCTAGGAGCGTTGCCCCGGCAGAATTAATTGGCCCTCTCCCTGTCTGTGAAGTGTCTGGCCTTGTTTAAAAAGACAGGCTGCCCCAGAGACCCGGCTTTCAACACACCGCTTTGAGGGAGCTGCGTGGCGATTGGCTGACTGATAGCTATGGTAACCCCTGTTCACTGCAAAACCAGGAAGTACTTGTGCATAAAAACAATTCGAGACTTCAAGACCTGAGAAAGATAAGACGAGTTTTAATACACTGGGACTTGGGTTTTTACACCAGTTACACCAGACAGTTACAATTCATCTGGTATAACAGTTTTTTTTCCATTTATAAAAATATATATTTGATTTGCAGATGCTAGTAAGTTTAGCATTTAGAGATTCTGCTGACTGTAAAATGTTTTTATTCAGGAGTTACAAAAAAAGAGAGTATTTAACATTTTTTGCTGAACTTATTTTTTTAAAGCATCAATTTGCTTATAAATAATACAATTAGCTTAGCTTTGCTTTATTAGCAATGATCTAAGTAATCTAGGGGTAGGTTAAAAAAAGTGTTTCAAGTGCAAATTACAGAACTCTGAATCAAAAGTCACCTTGTCATCTACACTTTTTCAGGGAATGTTAAAGATTCTGTCACACCAACGACTGGATGTCAAGCTCTCATTTGGACCAGGCTGTGCAATAGCTCACTCCTCCATCTAGTGTTGCAAAGTAACAAACAGGGCATCTCCATAATTAGACCTGCAATGCAATATATTTGGTGTGACATTAAGACTAAAGAACATAAAACTTTCTGTGGTCAATATCTTAAACACTTCCCTTTGTTCTCCCTATTGATGATTTTGTACCAAACAGAGGTTATGTATTTGTGGTACTGCTAAATATTGCATTTAAAGAACTGGGTTTTGTTGTTGCAAAATGAACTATGAGTAAGTTGTAAGTGTGCTATACTATGGCTGTAATAGAATTTGCTATAATTGTCATACATTTCAGAAACTCAAAAATTCAATTGTCATGTTGTGACAATTATTGCTGTGAAAGTGCTCATCTTTTATTCTGTTACAATGTGTGGCTACTGCTTTAATGTCACAACTTAAACTTACAATGTGAAATGCCTGTTCTTTCACACCAACGGAGAGATGTTCTAATAGGTGTGTTGCACAGAAATATCTCATTTGGGCAAAGCAAGCTCTGCACAACTAACCAGCTCACCATATGTGTATTTTAGTTGCTTCATCTCTATATGTATGAGTTCACATCTGTTACATCTTTTACATCTTCCTTTAATCGTAACTTGGTAGTAATACAGTATATTGTCAGTGAACAAGGCATGGCAAGTTTCATCACTTTTTTCCATCCACCAACATAAAATAATATCCTCAAATATGGACACTGGGTTACATAGCAGAAAGGTAAATGTCAAAGTTATGGCTTCAAAATGCTATTCCACACACAATTATTTCACCTGCCTATGGTTTACACTATCTTCGACATTCTGCCTGATGACCACAGCAATCAGTGCATGCAGCGCAAGCCACATTTAATGGAGTTCCCGGTCACTGCATTGCTGGCTTTCGTGCCAGCAACACCATCGGTGTGACATGCTTTGGGTGCTAATGCCGGAAGCAACACAACTTAAGGTCTTTGAAAAGGCATGGGGTGTTTCACGTGGCAGGTTACTAGATGTGTAGTGGAATGCCAAAAAAGTGGTGATTACCTCTGCTAGGAACTCTTTCGATGCACTCTTGTGTGACTAAGAAAGTGAACTTTGTAGTACATTAGCCACTGGAGATTGAAGACTCCTACTGTAGAGAGAAACTAGACAAAAAAGCTCTCCCCCTTTCCTTTCCTCCTTCACCCCGCCACCCAGTCTTTCTTTATCTGGCCTCTCCCGTTCTGTTGAGAGCCCTATCTGGCTGGCCCATCCGTGGTGTCTCCTTTCCCTGGCCGCCGCACTTGGGGGAATAATTAATCGGGCTAACAGGTAAGAGATACCGAGACGTGGCATAAGAGCAGCTTTCAGAGCTTTGTGCGTGTGGGCTTTCGACGCTGAAATGGATCCGCTCGACCACTCAGGGGCCTTTTCAGCGATGGAGGAGGGCCGGAGGATCTCACCGGACACTCACTCTGTAAGCTACCCCTCTTCTTTCCGAGCTCACATCCTTTATTTGGTCTGGTACAAGGAGGCATGCACAGATGAGGCTCGGGGCGATGGAGCAGTCTGGAGAGCACTTGGAGGTTTTCCCTTGTCTGTTCTCAACACCTTTCACTTAGCGCTACAACACTTTGTAACCAATTTATTCCACAAAGGCTCTGAGAATGTGTAGTGCATTTCCTGTACTTCCTAGAATGTAGAGTAAAAAAAATTGTACCAAATTACAGAGTGAAATATGTTTAAATATTGCCCCTGAGTGGACTAACTGGCCATTGTCCAGGTTGTACCGCGCCTCAGGCCCCCTAGCTGCTGGGATAGGCTCCAGTCATCCTTGACCTCTAAGAAATGGTATAAATTATTGAATAAATGTATGAATAAGAATGTTTTTCTTTTTATAATATTTTGATCTGGTGATTTACTGATGTTTATCTAGATTATCAAAACACAGTGTTCACACAGTGTTGCTGCTGCTGGACTATGTAATATTCAGGACTTTATTTTTACATGATGCTCTTTTAACATAGTTTTGACCTTTAAATATAAAATAATTCTGGCATTGTAAACAATCAGAGCTTGTCAATAAATGTCAAATATTAGCCTCAAGTGAAAGACAAGTCACATGATATGTTTTATATAGAAACATTTGCATTATCACATTCAGGTAGGCCAGTTCAAATTTTACAACAAATTTAAACATAAGTTATTGTCCACGTTGTACGTTGTTTAAAATTTTTTCAAAATCCTTCCTTTCCATGAACATGGAACCAATCATTCAACACAGCAAAATACTAATATATTACATCAAACTGAAGTTTAGAGCTTACCTTGAACTTTTAGCTCTGAGTTTAGCATTTGTCAATATTTATCCGTGTCTCTCTTTTGCTTCCATTGTTTTTTATTCCTTTTTACATTTTATGTGTTGTTTGTCAGTGCTGAAAAGGCACTTCCTCTGTAGGCCTCTAAAGGCCATGCAGACCAACAGCCAGTGTGAGTGTGCCTTACTCAAATGGGAACAGACCAACTTGTATGTGAGCGTGTCTTGACTTTAATGGTTGACCATGCTTGTAAATTAAAATCCTTGATAATAAAGCCTAGATAATGTCTATGTTCTCATTTTACAGCATTATTGTAACAAGATCAGTCTGTTCACACCAATTCATGGCTGAGACAGGAGCGTATCCAAACATTAATGACATTTATTATGTTAGGGTGAGACCAAGTGAAGTGCAAGAGTGTTGGGCGATACCTGGCAGTCTAAGACTACAGCTAGTCTACTGCACTGTAATGCAAAAAAAAAATGTTTTACAGTCTATGTCCAGTTCTTCCAAAACTTAAAGAGATTAGTGTTTGGTGAAGGAGGCAGAGTTAGAACAAAGAAGATTTTTAATTGAATATAAAATAAATGAGGTTTTCATTCAATCCCAACAACTGACAAATAAGCCATGTGTTGCCCTGGTTGGTTTTGACTTTCAAAACAAAGTAAAAGTAAGTTAAAATGAATTCAAGACTAAGACAAGACCAAAACTCTTGGGAATGGAGACCATGACAAGATTAAAACCTTTACAAAATATTCTCAAGACCGGCACAGAGTACTATATATACATTAGTATATATACTATACTAATATATACTGTAAAAGTGTTTGTTTGTGGCAGTTTAGGGATGTCCTTGTAATGTCAATTAATGAAAAGCAACAGGTTTAAGGTTTAAGTCCTCTGAAAATATGCCAATTTTTTGGAATAACTGTTTTTTTTAGTAGCTTTTTTATAAGTTTATAAGTGGATTGCATTGATTCTCAAGATGACACCAGTTGAAAACTGCTGTTATATTATAATAAAAAAAAATTGTAATAGTTTTTTTTCACAGAACGTGCAAATCTGCATTTTTTTGTGCAAATAATCATGATACACCTTTTTTCTTAAAGTTCTTTGTACAAGAGGTAAAGCTACATTTCTTGTGAGATTGGGTTGATTTACTCCTGCATGAAGACGTTCCCCACAGTAAAGTATCAGCTGTCTGTGCTAACAAAGCCTTCCCAAATAAAAAGCCCTGGATGTGACAGTAAAGCTTGTAACGCAGCATGTTTCTGAAGGCTCATTTTTCTGGAAGAGACTTCAGTTACTTGCTGTGGGTGTCAGGTGATTGACAGCGAGCAGAATGTGGTGTAATACAAGCAGTTATGCAAAAAAAAAAAAAAAAAAAAGATAAAAATGTAATGGTGTACATTTGAGAAGAGGTAAACAGATATATCAGAACAATGTAATGTTACGTTACTGTTTTAAAGCTAGCTTTATTAAAACTGTTTAATGAACTTTTACGTTAGCTTTTTTTATTTTGTTTTGTTTTTACTAAACGTTCATGCAACCAAGCCCTGGAGAAATAATGAAATATTAATTTGTGGCTTTCTATCTTAAATATCATAATAATAGCTATTTACAGTATATATTTTTGTAGCAGTAAAGAGTAACATAGGGAAGAAAATTATTTGAATTTAGTGAATGAAAGTCTTACAATTAATTGTTTAACAAACAACATTGTTTTATAACAATCACATGTAACAATGTTCACATTAGAAACGTGTAATGATGATTGTCTATTGTTTTAAAAGTACCTGTGCTTACAGTCTGGATCTGCCCAACAACAGTGTTATCCAATCAGAAAACACATGCACGTTCCTTGACAATGTTTCACAAATGATTTTTGAGTGCATCCAGGAAAGAGAGGGAAAAGTGCTTTGTGAATTCAATTTATATCTTTATATTTTTGAATCAATTAATTGTATGATTTTATTACATTTTGCAGATGAAACACTAATAGACTAATAATATGCTGACAATAAATAACAAATTTGCATTCATTTTTTTACTCATCAAAGTTAATGGGAATTAATGACTATACAATGCAAACTATTGTCAAAATGTTATTTGTCTCAAAATTCCAACTTTTTACTTTGATAATTTTTTTGATAATTCTGTTTTGTCCTCCTCAGAGTCGTGATGTTCTCAGAATTCTTTTCTCAGAATTCTCAGAATTTGGATTTACTCAGGATTCTGTCTTTTCTCTCTCACTTTGATGTCAAACAGTTTTTGTAATGAATTTTGACTTTAATCTCAAAGTTAGAATCGTTTTTCTTTTGTTTTAGAGGATTTTGACTAAATCCGAATTTCTTTCACAGTGGCCCAGACTTGCTTCTGTAAGTTTTAGTTTTAAAAAGCTTAATGTGTACAAAATGTTCTATTTTCAATTTTTATGACCTCCATACTAGGCCTATTTTAATGAATAAAGTTAGCTGTCTATAACTATAAATAATACTAATATTTAAATTTTTTAGAATCTTAATAATAATAAATCTTAAGACTGGGTAAATTATCTTGTAACGTTTGTATATTAATAAGTATATTGTTGTTGTCTGAACAACAATAATGAGGCTTTGCGGAGTATAGATTTACTTTATGACAACAACATTTATGTCCTTCTCAAAAGTGAAATGAGATTTAATATACTCTTAGTACAACTTGATTACATGGATTTAATAAAGCTTTTTAAACAGCAATATCTGCTTGGTTGTTGATATAATTCTGGTAACTGATGTGTCCTGTCAACAGTCTGACTATTGTACTTCTAACACGTGATTCCAGACAGTGCTATATTCCCCTACAGGCCAAAGACTATTTCAACTAAAATTCCAAGGTTTGTCCAAGCCCCAAAAACTAAACAAATTGATGATTTCCCCTAGAACAGTCCCTCCCTTCTTTTCACTCACAGTTTCTTTTGTCCTACCTCCCCCTACTGGCTGCTTCTCTCTTTATCTTCATTCCTCTTTTCTATTTTTTTATTTTCCCCTCTCCTCTCTGCACACTCTCCTGGGCTTACATTACAGCTCTAGAAGAAGCAGCTTAACATAAGGAGGGGTTGCCGTAATGCACATTTACAATTGCTGCGTCATGACTTTGAGAAAATCCCTCAGCGACGCGATTGCAATTACCATTATTTTTCCACGGCACCACAGTAACAATGTATATTTGAATGCTGCTTTTACTCCGCAATGTAGATTTCAAAATCAATCGGGTAATTTCAGTGTTCAATGATTGGTCATGGGATATATTCATGAAGTGACTGACAGTAGAGACGAGCTAATTAAAGAAATTGACACGGTTGTTTTAGAAATCGCCTTCATCGTTGGAATATGAAAAGGATACAGCTGACAAATTCAATTATTGGAAGAAGACGGGCTAATGGCGCGCGCTAATGATTGTTTCAAGTATTTCCTCAGTGTGTTTTAATGAAAGCTTACATTGTCACAAGAGGAAAGGGGGAAATGTGCCTCAGACCAATTACAATACTGTCACACAGATTACAGCAGTAATCCAATCACCGGACAAACTAAAATAAATGAAATGTTGCTGGTGCACAATTTAAATTTAGAGACTTAGAATAAAGAGAATTTGTATTGTTATAAGTCAGTGTTAGAGGCAGATCAGTAAACAGAGTTGGGACAACAAATGCATCAAACCAGTAAATAAATATTAAGCAAACCAGCTTTGGCAGATAAGGAAAGCTTGCTGAAATTAAAATTTATAAATATATTAATAGGAGAGGTTAGGTAAGAAAACATAATGACTGTGGTCCAACTGACTTAATTTACAGACCTTGCAACCAATCAGAAAAACAACCTGTCGAATAAAGCCTGCCTCCTTTTAGATGGTTGAAAGTTGGTTGAAAGCATCAGGTTGAAATGGCTGAAAGGAAAATAAAGCATGTGGAGGCATTAATTATTCTAATAGATACCTTTTTGATAATATAAGATTTATTTAGAGAGACAAAAACTTTCTTCAGTATTGTGACACTTTATAATAACAGCTCCTTTAACTCACTCTGATACACTTTCTTTTTTAAATTATGTGCATACCTGTTGCAGCAATTGTAGGCAGTATCCACACTAATTCACGAGTGTTAAGAGCTGCTGCAGACCTTTTTGTCGTTTTGTGTTGTGTGCAGACTAAAGTAGAGAAACAGTCACACACACTTGTTTTATCTGCTGCCTTCACCTAGATAACATAGATAATGATTTGTATAAAAGAAAATCTAATATGGACTGACATTCAATATAATATATCAAAAAGAACCACTTAACATAAAAGTCACCCATTTGCTTCTATGTATTAAAACTTTCAGTAGACATCCAGCAATTGGTATGGACAACTTTACTATACTGCTTTTACTTTACTTACTTACAGCACTATGTAATATACAACATTTGAGCACAGATGAACAATTTGTTAGAATAATTACATTATGTTATTATTTAACCATTAAAAATTTTGATGTAAAATCTTTGTATTTACGTTTAATTATATTCAGTTTAGAAGTAGATATACAAAACATTCAAAGTCGATCCAAAATATGCTAGTATATATGGTATATTAGCTAGTCAGGTGCACATCATTCATTTAATCTTTATGCAATGTCCATAAATTGTTATAGTTATCAACAATATAATATACATTATGACTTTTTAAAATGCTTTCTGGACGTAACTATTTTGTTCAGAAATGCTTGTAAAACCAAAAGATGATATCTACAGTACATTGATACACAGACTCTCCCTCCCCTTTTCCCAGCCCACTCCCTCCTCACCTCAACACAAAGCAAAGTTCCTCTGTGTTATTCTTTATTTATCCTGATCCATTCTCCACTCAGACTGGGGTCCAGGGCGGGTCCAAATGTAGCCTATGGCCCACCATGCTTGCACCGTCTCTGAGCGGTAGAGGAGTTCAGGTCCGAAGAAGAGGTGAGTGGGTGTGGAGGGCAGGGTGTGTGTGGGGGGAGGGGGGGGGGGTTCGGCACACATCTGCAGCCCTGGGGGTTAGAAAGAGAGAGCAGGTCGCGGGGGTCAGCGACAAGTGGCACACACGGAGGCGGGTGCGCCGGTGAAGTGGGCTGGAACAAGTGCTATAGAGAGGCCAAGGATTGTGTTTTTCCCATGGTCTGCTACACCCTTTGCCCCCCTCCCCCAAGCCCGTTCCGAAGACACCACCCCTTCCATCCAACACACACACAATCTTATGGTGGTGGCCTGTCAAGAAAAAGGAGGAGGTGGGAGTAAAGGGGAAGAAGGAAGAGGGGGGGGCTTGGTTTCACTCTGCGGGGCTGCAGTGTTTTCAGTGGATTGATACAGATGAAGAAGTTCAACACAATGGATGGATTACCTCGGCCAAAATAGAGTGAGAGACCACCACACCCCACACCCCTACATCACTAACATGTCCGACATAGTGCCAGATGGACAATGCAAGAACTGGTGACACTTTATTGAAACTGTTTGTCTTCGTGTTTGGGACATTCACATAAAAAATAGAGAATAGTAGAGTTTTATTAGGATAAATATGATACAAATATAAAAATGAAGAGTGAAAAATGCTGCTTGCCAGACCTAGGCCTTCACACATGAACTGTAAAAGGTCAAATACAGAGACACTTTGAATGGGTCAAACCATTGCAATGCTGCAAACCACACAAACATCATTTATCATATGACAACACAACGCAACAGCTGATCAAAAACCATAAGCGCTCACTCTCAAATTTGATCGCATTGTGTAGCTTCCTTAAACATGTAGTTTGTCATTGGTCAAAAATATACAATGAAATGTATGGTGTCAGAATACGGTCTCAGATATAAAAATAAATACAATAGAATAATCATTCACACATTCAAGCACATTGATTTTAACCATACACTCCAATGTATGCATTACAAACGAGGTAGTTAAGGTGTCCATAGAGTCTCTATATATTCTATCTATATTGCACTTTAAACTTATATTGCACAATGAGAACAGTTTTATCATAAGAGCTGTATTAGTATTAGTGGTGGGCAGTAAGGCAAAGAGTTTGAATAAGCCCAGAACGATGAATAGTTTTAAACATAGTTGTAGACAAAAAGAGAGTTTTTTTTTTCAGCAAGTGTTTGACTTAGAAAAGCTTTTCTTCCCCTCATCTTGTGAACGGCTTCTTGTCCTGTCATTTATATGATCTTCAGAAATCTGTTGTGAAAAAGACAAGACTATTAACCGAGCTGTGTCAAACTCTATGTTCAAAGCAACTTATTTGCGCCACACTGGCAGTAAACTACATGCCACACCGTACAGGCTTTTATCCTTCATGAAAAAAAAAAACATGATGCACATAAAATTTGATGCTCCCTGTTAATCATACACTTCCTTGGATTTTAGTTCAGCCTGTAACCAATCAGAGAGCAAGTTCTAAACTTCTACCTCAAGAAAATATTGTTGGACAAATGCACTTTTACAACCCCCTTTTTTCATGAGATAAACTCAAATATCTAAGACTTTTTCTGAGTACACAAAAGACCTATTTCTCCCAAATATTGTTCACAAATCTGTCCAAATCTGTGTTAGTGATTACTGGCCCTTTGCCGAGAAAATCCATCCACCTCCCAGGTGTGGCACATCAGGATGCTGATTATTAATCTGTTTTAATTGTTTTAAATGTATATAATGCTTTTCCACCTAGTAGGCACTCAAAGCACTTTACCGGTGTTACAGCTGACACTACTGGAGGCAAGATGGGTTAAGTGTCTTGCCCAAGGACACAATGACAGTATGAACTGTGGGGGAAAGCGGGATGTTATGATGTTTTGGAATGTTTCGAGGAGGGATCGAACCACCCACCCGCCGTTCGAAGGACGGCCGCTCTACCATTGAGCTACTGCCGCCCTGCCGATTTGAGAGCATGATTATTGAACCTTATGCTGGCCAGAATAAAAGGCCATTCTAAAATGTAAACCTTCACCAGAAAAATGTGCACAGTATCAGTTTTTCAGTAATGGCTGCATTGGCCCAAAGCAGCAATGAAAAACATAACTTAACTTTAAACAAATGCATCCAATAAAATCTTCACCTACAGAGCTAACAAACTAGATGGTGGTTGTTTTGCTTTAAAGAAGTTAAGAAAACACTTCTACATTTTCTAAATCTGCACTTGGCCTTGTGTAAGAAGTATTTGTAAGTCTGCCACCGCTACACTTTATGATTCATCTCACACTCGGCCCCACACACATTCACAGTTTGTATGTGTTTCCTCCTGGACACCGTGTCCTTAAGCCCCGCCCCTCGTCTCAGCGTCCTTAGCTGTCCGGCCTAATGGCTACGAATAGGCCCTAATGCACGCACCCCTCGATAAATCACACGCATGGCAGACCCGCTCAGACATTCAGCAGCTTGGCCCCAGTGCTTCGCCCCAGATTAATGAGCACAGGACCATTTAACTCGCACACCGGACAGCGCCGAAACACAAGCACACGCCGGCAGAGTTATAGAGTTCTGCTTGCGAGGACCTTTATAATTATTTACCAATGCTAAATTTAATCCTAAAACCAACTGCTTCATGAAGTAAAAAAAATATTACAAACTTTAAATTACAGATAAGGAAATTTAAGTTCCATTGTAAGCGTATCTATATTACAATGGTAAGTGCTGGTTTAGTACTGGATTTAGTCTTAGATTAGTCTTCATTAAGTTATAGGTAATATTGTTTGGCGTAGTCCTGCTATAGCTCTGGGTCTGCTCCAAGGTTCAGTCATGGTTTTATTCCGGGATTATTCCTGTTTTAGTTTTCATTATTTGTCTGTTCAGTCCTGGGATTAAATCAGTGTCCGTTCCGATGATGTTGTTATTTAGTTCTATTTAAATCCTGGGCTATGCCTTGGGTCTTAACCTGTTTTAGTCCTAGATTTAGTTCCGATATGGTCCTTGTTTGGTCACGGTGTTGATTTGGTGTAGTTCAGGTTTTGTCCTGGGTTTAGTCTTGAGTTAAGGCCTGGCCGACACATTTTAATCATGTCAAAGTGTAGCTTTAGCGTTTGGTGTAGTTCTAATAGAGCCATGGGTGTCGTCCTGGTTTAGGTTTCCATGTAGTATATATACTATACTATACTATATTTTATTTTGTGTATACTATGTAATTACATGTTATTACAGTTTGTTACACAAGGGTAGACACACTATATCAAGTGTAGTGTAACATAAAGTGTCACCCATTATTTAATGGTAAAGTGACACACAGCTTTAAGGCTGTGCAGAAATACACGACTGACATAGTTTTTTAGCATTAGCTTCAAGTGCTAATGGTAAACAACATACATGATATGTCAAGTTCTTTGCCTTTTTTTCACTTAAACTACTAGCAAAAAAAAACATTGTGTTTGCTCCTGCAGTGGTAGTTACCCCTAACCCTCAAATCCTTTGATGTCTGTAATGATATGCTGTACCTTTGTTGTCAATCTGTTGTGACCAGTGCAATATGTTTTGGTGTTGTGTGCCGGGGAAACTGCCTGACTGTCAGAGACAGTAATCGACTGGACAAATTAGTCAGGAAGTGTGTGTTGGTTGGAGCTTTGGTGGAGAGGAGAATGAGGAGTATGATGCAGGCCAAACTCAAAAACAGCCAGCATCCTTTGCACGAGTCTCTGTTGGCTCAGAGTAGCACCCATAGTGACAGGCTCCACTCTTTGCGCTGTAGGACTGAGAGATTCAGGAGTTCATTTATACAGCTGCTATAAGACTGTACAATGAATCTTATTAATGTGTACTTTATCACTAGTGATAGTAACTTTTAACTTATTTATTATTATTATTAAGTAATGTGTAGTGTTTTTAGCTGTTCTTACTTCTGGCTCTTGGTGATTGAGTCTATGAGTGTGTCTATGTGTCTCATGAAATGCTACTGGACAGTGGACACTGGATGAATAAAGTGTCTATCTAGAGACATAACGTCATCAAAAATATCCTGCACTAAGTCACCCCATGTGCACAAAGTATCATGATTAATTGTATTCTTTTTCACTGTTTGAGTAAACTTCCTCCCTCGAGACAATGCTGTGTCCCACGATCTTTCATACAGACTTATTACCACCTTCGCTCACATTTCACAGATTCCACCACGCCGAGTCAAATGTCTTCCCCGATGTTTATTTTAACGAGAAATAATGCACTCAACTAACCGTGCGTTATCGGCGGCGCCGGCTATTTACAGTCGGCATCTATTAATCATTTTTTGAGCATGTACGGCAATTCAATTAGGCCGGGTCACACTCCAGCAATAATACGATTTTAATTGCACGGAGCACGGCTCTAATTCAACTATCTCTGGATCGCTTGACGGGGGCAAACGTGGCACTCATCAGCAGCACGATGATGACAATAAGGAAGAATGTCACAGCAGGAAGTTGATATGAATGTATGGGAGATGAAGAGAATGTGAGAAACATAATGTTACAATATTACACATTAGAAATGGGGCCAAAAATGTATGACTGTAATGTGGGAGGATTAAGATTTACTTCAGATTGAGACAGAACTTTTCAAGGTATCTCTAGATACATTTAGTCTACGCTAAAGTTTACATGACAGCATTTGCACGTATCCACTTGAAACCAACATTAAACTGTGCCAGAGTTTGTTTATACTGCACTAAACTTAGTCTTACATTGTGTAAGCAAGTAATAGACTTTGAGGTTTGTGGTGAATTTTTAATATATAATGGCTCAGAAAAGATGCAAGACTTGTTGGATGCGTATTTTAATTACACAAAGCAGTAATGCGTAAATTGGAAATACAGAATTCTGCTTGTTAATGCCAATACATATTCTGACTTTGGAATGTGTTGATAAAAAAAAAAAACAAATCTCAAACATTTTAAAGAAAATGTGTGGCCCCTAGAAACACAAAAAGACAAGCCAGAAACATCTAGAAAAATGGAAGAAGCAAAGCACTTGCAGCAAACCTCAAGCTCCTTCTGAGTAATATGAATGTTTACTTGTTGAATCTTTTATCAGTTTGCTTTTTCGGTGCCCCCTCCCCGGCTCTCTGCGTGTTCTCCGGGCAGCAGGTACGAAGCTATGCATGGGGCTGCGTGGAGCTGATTAGAACAGTGATAGATGGGAGGGTGGATGACCTTAGCTTCCGACTAAACACAAGGTTGGACATTTGTCTCCACGCTGCATTTGCATGCTCTCCGCCCGTTTATGGCAATTTGTCACCATACTCGCTTTGCCATTGAGGAGACACGGTTTAAAAAACAAGGAAAAGAGAAAAAAGGGGGGAAGCGAGGGATGGAAATTCAAAGCAGGCGATGATGAAGCACTTTGATTCAGATAATTTCACAAACGGACTGTTCTGCCCAAGCTCGGGCTTTCCTCTCAGTAATGTGTGCGCTGGTTTTAATGACGGCACACCGGTGCAGAAATGCATCTTAAAGTCCAGATAGGAACAATGCTAAATTTAGGAGCTTCATGAACCATCATATACAAAAAAATATATATTTAAAATCTTCAAGTGCATCTAGACTACAAGCAGGGCATTAAATACCTTATTATATTATTATTTTATAAATACAGTTGCACAAAAGTCAGCTCTATTTTTGTAAAACACACATTAACATGCAGACTTTTACAGCAAGCTTCTTAAGCTTTTTATTAAAAGGGGTCAACGGTGAAAAGAGCTGAAACGATTTTTGAAAATTTATGTCTTGAAAAAGTCAATGTACAATTGAAATCTCAAATGTTTAAATCCCTTTGTCCACGCAAGGCTTTGTATTTTTAAACAATGATTAAAAAATTGAATAAAATTATAAAATTTTATCGCTTAATGACAGCAATTGTCTCAAAGGGCTTTACAGAAATAAATAAGCAGCAAAAAGACAATCTTTGCCAAAGCTGAGTCTATCGTCTCTTCACACAGGTAAATTCTTCACAATTGCCATTGTATTGCGCTCTGCCTTAACAAAGAACAGACCAAAGAAAAGAAAAGTTGACAGTGAGTTTTTAATAAACAGTGAACAGTTAGTCTGATCAAAGGTCATACATCTTATTTGCCAAGAAACTGTGGTTGTTTTCAAAGAATACAATCTTAGCAGCCTTTTTTTCACCAAACATGCTAATTCCACTAACAACCACTCAGTGCAAGAAAGGATAGCAACAGTTCAGAGGTTAGCACTCAGTTTACAGGCTCAGCAAAATATTTTATTACACCAATCTACTATTGATGAGCTTTATCATCATCTGCCTTATCCCTTTCCTTGCTTTATATATTTTTATACTGATTTTGTTGTATGCTGTGTGATGATGAATAAACAGCAAAAAATAATCTTAAATCTCCATAAACACAAGGCGTCAGTCTGATGAATGGCCTGTCATGTCGTGTGTTGATCTGTGAATTATTTACACTCATATGTCTTTAATAATTCAGGGCCCAGTCTTAACAAATTAACACATCGCTCCCGGCCTTCCGTCTGAGGGCTCGTCGGCCAAACGCCCAACTTCAGAAGACGTTGGTGACACTTCTGCAGTGTTGCACCATTCTCAGGCCTAATTTAATCAGTAACAAAGCCATGCCTCAGCAATTCAGACTCCCAAGAACTCAACATTCAACTTACTCCATAGAATTATCTTCAAATTATCTTAAATCTGCATTGTGATCTGACAAAGCTTTTTCAAGTCTTGTTTGTATTTGTGAATTTTCTTCCAGTTTTTTACACAATGTTGTAGAATGACCCCATCTTCTGATGTTATTTTTGTCTATACACAACCCATATAATTATTCTTAAACTCAAATTAACTGTTTCCACAGTCTACAGTGCGCCTATAATTTAAAGATAGGTGGTCAATCTAATAAATGCTCTATAAAGGATAATGTATAAGAATCTAATTCAACAGTATCTTGGAGGCTTTCACATCTGCGCTGTGTGGTCCAGACTTTTAGGACTTTCTCATTTGGTCCAAAACAAATTGTCAGGTGTCAAAGCTCCAGCGGACCATGGCTCAAAAGAGGTGGTCTTGGTCAAACTGAACCGTGTGTTTGTAGAGTGAAAGCACGTTCAATAATAGTTTGGACGTATGGCCTAAATGTGGTTTTAAAAACACAGATTACGTCTTTTTACATTTTGTATGGCTCTATTTTTCTCTCTACTCTGTTTCCTAAGGAGTTTAATCATGTTTTAAACTGTGTATTTGATGTTTCAACTGTTTATAGTAATAGTAGTAGTACAGTATATTAATGACATGTCGTTACAGGCCCTACTCCAGTCAGATTTTTGTCTTTCTGCAGTTCAACTTTAAAATATGCAAGACAAAAAAATAAATTTAATATTAAGAGACAACACATTCCCCACAGTAAATGCCGTCTACCAGAACCCCTTCTGGCTTTGTTACTTGAGAATGTTTGTTTGAGACATAAAATAAAATTGAGCCAATTGATGAATTGATACAATTGAACTACAAAGAAAAAGATCTGTACTTCTCCCTTAAATGTGATATAGCTGAAGCTAACTGCATCTATTCCCAATATGTTACAGTAAAGGACTATTAACATGGATGCACAGACCTAAAAATAAATAAATACATTTTCTTTTATAAACTGGTTTGGCACAGTTGACCCCAGTCTTATGATCCCAGTCTTCTTAATTTCTTGATTCTTGATTTTTCTATAAAGTAGTCTGATTTCTTTGTAACATCAACATCTACCCACAATGCATCAGCAAAAAATAGACCAATCAGCTTCCTGTATGTGCCCCGTCAGTCTTCAGCCTGTCATATATATACCGTGTATATACAGTACCTACAGCAGAGTATTAAACCCTCGTGACACTCTTCTCCATTCCCCAGTCACACACGACGACGCCTCTGATAGAAACACACACCCAGGCCCCGGCAGACACTTCCAGGTCCCTAACGAGGTCGCTAATTAACTCTCCCACTTGCGATCGCTCGTTTTCATCTGAGGTGCACATTGCTTTTTTGACAGGAGAAAATTGCCGGGCAATTAAATCATCTGAAGACGAACACTCCAGCAGCTGGTATTAACAGCTAAATGTTACATCCTTTTTCAAAAAATGTGATTGTGGGGAGAGTGATTGACGGCTCCAGAGCTCACTAATAACCCACCGCTTTATGGCACCAGAGTGAAGACGGACAATATTTAGGATGGCAGATGGATTCATGAAAACACTGAGTTCACATTAGACTATCTTTATGAGCTAGATGCAGGAATGATCACATTATATTCTAACCCCTTTATAATCTACAGTAGCTACTTTCTAATAAGATAAATTTTGTGTTGCACCAATTGAAAACAACTAGTGTATTTACATACATACTGTACTGTTTTTTTATAAATTATTGTTTTCTGCAACTCAGTCTCAGTCTTCTTAAAGCAAATAAAGCGTTTTGAGACCAAGACTTTTAGCTATCAGGACCGAGTCAAGACCATGATAATGAATCAAAACCAGAACCAGTCTATGATACTGTAATAGATACAAGGAAACATTTAAAGTGCAGTTAAAGTCCACAACTATTTATTAATATCCACATACTGTGCATATGTATACTCTATTTTAGTTTATCTTGTCCCAATATAGTTTTTATTTATTTTATTTGTGATACTTTTGCTGCTCTTTCTGTACTTCTGCTGTGGCAACAATGTGGCGGCAGTGGCTCAGTGGTAGAGCGGTCGTCCTTCAACCGGAAGGTGGTGGGTTCGATTCCCGCTCTCCCCACAAAATACTGTCGTTGTGTCCTTGGGCAAGACACTTAACCCACCTTGCCTTGTATGAATGTGTAAGAATGTTCAGTGAATGTATGTGTTGGTCGGAGAGTCCGTAGGCGCAGAATGGCTGCTCTGTCAGTCTGCTCCAGGGCAGCTGTGGCTACAGTTGTAGCTTACCATCACCAGTGTGACTGTGTATGAATGAATAATGGACGACCTGTAAAGCGCTTTGGGTCCCTTGGGAGAAAGGCGCTATTTAAATCCAAACCATTAATGTAATTTCCCCATTGGGCTTTTAAAAGTTTTCCTATTTTATCTCACGGAGGTAAGTGTTTGGTGAAGGAGACAGAGTTAGTCCGGTCTTAGACCAGGTCCAGACTCACGGAGGTAAGTGTTTGGTGAAGGAGACAGAGTTAGTCCGGTCTTAGACCAGGTCCAGACTCACGGAGGTAAGTGTTTGGTGAAGGAGACAGAGTTAGTCCGGTCTTAGACCAGGTCCAGACTCACGGAGGTCAGTGTTTGGTGAAGGAGACAGAGTTAGTCCGGTCTTAGACCAGGTCCAGACTCACGGAGGTCAGTGTTTGGTGAAGGAGACAGAGTTAGTCCGGTCTTAGACCAGGTCCAGACTCACCGAGGTCAGTGTTTGGTGAAGGAGACAGAGTTAGTCCGGTCTTAGACCAGGTCCAGACTCACCGAGGTCAGTGTTTGGTGAAGGAGACAGAGTTAGTCCGGTCTTAGACCAGGTCCAGACTCACCGAGGTCAGTGTTTGGTGAAGGAGACAGAGTTAGTCCAGTCTTAGACCAGGTCCAGACTCACGGAGGTCAGTGTTTGGTGAAGGAGACAGAGTTAGTCCGGTCTTAGACCAGGTCCAGACTCACGGAGGTCAGTGTTTGGTGAAGGAGACAGAGTTAGTCCGGTCTTAGACCAGGTCCAGACTCACGGAGGTCAGTGTTTGGTGAAGGAGACAGAGTTAGTCCGGTCTTAGACCAGGTCCAGACTCACGGAGGTCAGTGTTTGGTGAAGGAGACAGAGTTTTGAATCTATTAGTCTGGAATTGGAATTATCTGAAACTCGCTACAGTTCCACAGACTTTTTTAAAGAACTTGTGAAAATGCAGGTAGTAGCAATTGTAGTCATTGTGGGGCACAAATAGCTCATAACACAACATTTTAACATGAACACTAAATATTTTGTTCAACAAACAGAAGGTTTGCAGAGAAGACTTGGTTATATAGGTGCATTGCAATAGTCAATATGAGACCTGATAAAAGCTCTCTCAAAGGTTTAGCTAGGTAGACTTGACTAAAGTCAAGCTAGACACATAAATCCTCTGGCTCTTATCTTCTTGTGAAAATCACTGATAGTTTAGAACTACATCTGCCATTTAGTGTTTTAGTCTTTGTTTAGTGACATCTAAACTGATCTTGTTAAACCAAAGACAAATGTATGATGCAGTGAAGCACAGTACAGTGATTCAAAATGTGTTAGAGGCATGAAAAAGGACGGCATATATTTATCACCTAGAACAATAAAGACTGAGCTATAGTACGCTCACTAAAATGTATTCAGACAGCTCTGGCAGTACCATATCAATAGCACCGCATTATGCGTTAACACTGTAGCATCTTGTACAGTATACGACTGATTTAATGAGACACAAATAAGGCAGAAGTGCTAATGAACTGTGTATTACTACGCGTGTTCACACTGCGGTTGTGTAAAGCAGCCATCTGGAATTGAAAAAAAAAGTGGCTTTGCAAAGTTTTCAGGCAGACGTTTGACTTAGGATTGTTTAGAAAGTGATAAGAAGCATGGGTTTATAAGCAACGATAGGCAGTGCATTGCAGTAGTAAGTATGCACAATAATTTTATATACAATAATTTTACTTAAACCTGAAATACTGTAAGTTTGCTCAAAAATATTTAATCAATTTTATATAAAATATCTGCAAAAGCCATCATGTACATTATCTTTCACACTCTCTTCTGTGAAACCATTCCTTTTAAAAATTCTTACGCATTATGGGAAACTGTCTCTCATGGCTGGGCTTGGGGATGGTTTGATATTTTTCTGGAATAGCTGGAGGAAGTGTCTGGGGATAGAGAAGCTTCGGCATCTTTAATGGAAGACAATGAAGGGGTGAACTGTGAGTGGCTTATTTTTAAATTGTGGAAACATTATTAACCTGAATCCTATGTCATTCATCTAACAACTATTGATTTTCAATTTATTGGTAACCTGGCTCACAGTACCCCCTTTGCAAATGCTTCCAAAGAAAGTGTTTGCAAAGGGCAGGTACTCTAGACCAGTGTTTCCCAATCTTTTGTTGTTTGGACCTTTATTTCAAAATGCCAAATTAGTTGTGACCCAAACGTTTAATGTCAAAAACTATTTAATGCTTACAGTATAAATTATTTAGAGTTGTTAGGTTGCTTCTGCTATTAGTTCAATGGCGACCCAAATTTATCGTGAACCACCTTTGGGTCTTCCCCCAGTGTGTGGGGTCTGTGAACTCAAAAATCTGAAGTCCAGAACATTCTGGGCCAACTCCAGCTTTTCTGTGAGGAGTCTGCATGTCCACCCTCTGTTACCATTGTTCTCTCCGGGTACTCCAGCTTCCTCCCAAAGACATGGATGTATAGGTTAATTGGCGAATCTTAAATGTCTAGTGATTAAATGGTTGTCTGTCTCCAAAGGTCATCTCTGCGACTAACTGTCTAGGTTCCCTGCCTAAGGTGTTAGTTACTGGGATAGGCTCCAGTCACCCTTGACCCCTAAAAGGACTAAGAGGTAGAAAATGAATGAATGAACTCACAAATCTCACAAGAATTTTATTGATGCATGTTTATTTGCATAACAACATAAGCTACTCAAATGCTCCTAATAAATTTTACATACCCTGGTGATTTTATCTTGATAACATGCACAAGTTACACAAACGGGTTTGAATGGCCTCTAAAGGTAACCATCCTCACCTGTGATCTGTTTGTTTGTGACCAGTGTGTGTGCATAAAAGGGAAGCGAGTTTCTGGGCTCCTGACAGACCCTAGCATCTTTCATCTAGTGAAACTGATGTTTCTGTATTCTGAGTCATGGGCCTCATTTACAACTACCACAAAATACTTCAAGCTGTCATTGATGTTAAATGTGGCAATACACAGTATTAAGAACTGTGGTATGTGAACTTTTGATCAGGGACATTTGGATAGTTTATGTTGTCATGATTTAAAAAGAGTAAACACAATTGTTTTACAATAAATGGCTTCACCCAACAACTAACTATGAGTGAAAGAAAAGTTTATGTGTTATCATTCATATCTTTCCAAAATGGCCAAACAATGACAAATTCTGCCAGGGTATCTTATGAGCACAACTGTATCTTGGGCTATAGTTGACTAGTTTTCCAGTCATGGAAAATTGGAGAAAAGGTAAAACAGTAGGAAGTTGTGGGAATGATTTTTTCAAACTAACATTGCAATTTAAAAAAGTTACATCTTACATCTGTTTCACTGATTTTAATTTACTGTGATTTGCTGTAAGCTTATCTGTTTTGTTTTTGAAACATCCTCTTCTGGCAGGCTATCAAAGCAGGTGATTACTGGTAATGTTTTGGAACATCCTCAAAACCAATCATTATAAAACTGTTGGAAATGCCAATCCTCAAACATTTTTGCTGACTCATTTTACATTCATTAAGTGTTGTCCCATTTAATTATAATACACTCTTATTTGAAATTACTTGTAGTAATTGTGTGTGCGATGTGTTTTTGTTGCCAAACCCCAGCTGTCCTCATCTCACCCCACTCTTCCATTAAACCTTCACAAAGACAAATCATTTCTGACCCTATGGCTACACACACAAAACCGCTCATGCCCCGGGACCACTTCACGTCGGTTTGGCCCTCCTGGCTCTCTGGCCTCTTCTTCAACTGATTTTTGTCTTCTATTTTGTTAACCTCGCTTGCAATTAACCCCTTGCTGCGCGCCACCGGAGTCCGGCCTACAGTACGGGAGTGAATCGCCGCCATTGTGTTATGTTTCCTGCAAAGAGGAGGGCAAATGAAAGCGGGGAGAAGGGGAGGATGAGTATGTCGGGGGTCCGCTATTCTTCGCAGGGTTTCCCTCCCAGGCTTGTGACAGCAGGCCGGGATGACAGGTTCTTTTGTATGGCTGCGGGGTGGGGGTCTGTAGGTGAGTATGGAGTGAGACGTGGACGCCGGGGGTTCATTGTACCCACTGTGCTACCACTCAATGGACGGATTAAAGAATAGTCTTAATCTTTGAACTGCAGCATAGACAGTTAATGAATAGTAGGCACAATAAAGTATGATGTCATCAGTATAAACTCACAATGGGCCTGTGGAGCCATAGAAGATGACAGACTGAGTTTATGGAGCCTATTAGGGAAAATAGCAAACTTGATGAGCATGATGATCACATAGTTAGCCAGGACTAGAGTTTAAGTACCTACTGATGCAAACATCCGGTGAAGTAGCAGCTACAATCATAAAACTACTAAGTTCCAGTCTTGGTCTACCTGTAAGTGGTGCCCATTGCATTGTGACCAATGTGACTTTGAAAACAGTCAAAAAAAAAAAAAAAGTGCAGAGACTAAAGCCAGCCCAGAGCTCTACAGTGAATCAATGAGGCTATGAGACAATAAAGAAATTGAAAATTTCATTCAGTGCATCAAGATTTAAATCTTACAGGAGCACAGCATTTTTTTTACCAAAATATATACATTCAGCTGGACAGACACCTCTAATATAACATATTATAAGAGATTATGTGACGCACTTTACAGCTCAAATAGAGGGAGCATAACAGGCTAATGCACTGGACCGTAACAGAGTTATATTTTATATTATTATATTATATATTATAGTACAAAATATGTTAAAATGACATTTTATAATATATGTTTTTTTTCTTCCAAACTTTTGGACCGCTTAGACATTGAAATTGTCTTCTTTAAAACAATAATTCTTGATGCACCAAAATTAGAAACTAGTGAATCTAGGTATATTTTGAAACTAAAAGAAGTTACTATGTTTTAGTTTTATTGTGCTACTGTATTTTTATTTAGTTTAAATAGTTTATTTTAATAGATCTGCTAATTTTAAAAAATTCTCAGACCAACTGTCCATTTTGCTCAGATTAGGCGCACAACTAACCCAATATCTGTTGTCATAATGACAGAATACAATGCTCTACTGAGGTCATGGTATTACCCTTACAAGCTATTAGCTAACTTGTTGGAAGCTAGCCGGTTCTACTGCAGCAAAGCTACCGGTGGGTTTTGTTTCACTGCAACAGCAACAAGTAGATATACAATGGCAGTTGTACGGTACGGCAGAATCCATAGGTCTCATTTGCATCGCTGAAAGTGTTCTTAAGATGTTAACCTGCACTCCAGCTTCTACTGTACACCTTCTTTTTATAGATTCCCCTTTTCTTCATGGCTCATAATGAGAGAAAAAGGTCAGTGTCTTTCAAAGGTGGAGGGGGTATTAACTAGGAATTTTGGTCTCTTTATCCAAGTTCAGCAAATGAGCACAAGCCATGGGGTCTTTTATTCCAAGTCTAATTTGTTTCTCAAGACAACTGTGAAATTTGCCATTGACTTTAGTCATTACCCCCAAGTCTCACCAAAAGATGATCTCGGTTAATAAATGATTTCTAACAAGGCGCTCTCTCTCACCGTCTCCCGTTGTGTTAATGGCAGGGGCAGCTGTTAACACACCACAGTTCCAGCAACAACACTTCCCCGATAGGTCCTTCTGCCCTTGTTTGGCTGCCGGGCAAAGCCCCCACCTCACCCTTTCTCACACGGCACCATCACCGTTGCATTATGCAGTGGCATCATTAGCGACCGCAGAGGCTTCCGGTGTCGCTTCAGAAAATTGCGTGGCTTCCGGGTCCCAAACCAAAGATAGGGAATTCCAAGAAAAAAGCAAGGTCATTGGGAGCAGATGTGAGTGACAACAGCTCAGAGATGCTGAGGGGAAAGGAGGGATCTGGAGGAGGGAAATGAAAAAACTTGAGAACCATGTGCCTCAGTCATCATTGGACCTTATTCAGCAATGACTGTTGAAGGATATTTTTAAGTTTCTTACAGTGACTAGTATCAATGCAATTGTGGAAATTCTTAGTTATTCTGAAGGGAACACATATTTGGTATTTACAGTAAAGTAGTATCTGCACATCTCAGCATTCGCACTTAAAAATTTAACTACACTAACAGCAATCGTTTGTTTAAACCACACCAAACAGGGCACTTTTTGAGGGAAAGAACAGTGATTTAAGAAAACTATATAATATAATAACTATAACTAAAATAATATATTCTTTTTTATTTTCCCTATTTTATCCCCGTGGGTATTCCTAAGTGGGCTTAAAATAAACTTTTATTATAAGAAACCTGGACCCGTTGTCTTATTAAATAATTAGGCGGCATAGTTAAGCAATACTGTGTATGACCCGTCACATGGGCCCAGTTCTAGAAGGAATTAACCAAGGGTGCATAAAAAAAAATCAAAGAGGGTACAGCTAAAATGAAGTGTACTAAATATATAGCATTCTTCCTTTTCTTATTTATTAAATTTGAAGAAAGTCTGATTACAAAGACCCCAACATTTAACATTTAAACTTTGCGTCCAGTGAACTGATATTGTGGGTAATGCAACCTTTTGCCCCCTGTAGAACCAGGCCTGATGTGACAAACTGCATGACTGACAATACCTCTGCTTGTAATCTCAAATTGGTCTTGTCAGTTTACTTAAACTATATGTAAACTCTCTCTGTTATAATTTATTCCTAAAAATCCATTAGCAAGGCACAGAGGATTGAGTCCTAAAACGACAAGTTGCATTTTGTCCTCGCAGGAAAATAGAATTGTCCAAATTGTGTTTGCAAGAAGGGCCTCTGTGTAAGTCTTGTGTGGGGAGCACATAATACAATATTCCCATTTTTATTATTTTTTTCCTTCTCGGAGTTCCAATTTATTGGAGTAACCGAGCAGAAAATGCACTGACAGCTGTAGCACTTTATTGCGAATTAGTATATACATTCTCCAGCCGCGGAGAGGAGCTCAGCCACATTGTATTTCTGTAATTGCTGGAGCCCATGAGAACGAAGGGGCCAACGGTAAGTCGAGCAATTACAAGCCCGAGATGACAGGGTATACTTTGAGCTTCACTTCCCAGTCCAGGCAAGCGACGGACAACCCGGCGAGATCCAGAGGCGGCGTGTGTGGGAGGGAACAGATGTTGAACAAATGGAAAGGTCACTGGTCGCTCTTATTGGTCATCCTAATGTTAAGTCTGTTCTGTTAATTATGTTACGGTAAATATGAAATATGGGGCAATCTTTATTGTCAATATTGTAATATATTTAACAGTCTTGAACGTGAATAGACAACCACCTACAACTATGAATTCTATTTTTGGGTCTTAGTAATGTGCTAATTTGCATGACTACCATATCACTACATATAAAAATCCCATTTCCATTTGGAAGTTTTGAATAGAGTCTTGTGTATACCAACTTTTTTGTATAGCTTTAAACAAAAAAGACAATAGATTTATTATTAAAATGGTGTTGATTTATAAGCACAATATTTAATGTTTTTAATTTTATGACACTACATTCTAATATGGCTTATTAGAGTATGAGTTGCAGTCAAGTATAACATAACGTTTTTCAAGACAATCAATTAGAAAATAGTGTCAATGTTTTTGTCTTGACCACGCAATGGTGCTTACATCATAAAGCTTTTTTTGTTTTTCTCTAAAACAGTAAAAAACATTTTTATTTTTATGTACAGTAAATGCAAATTTAAATAATGCGCCGTCAATACAGGTTGCAAATGTTAGGACCTCTTTTTAACTTTTGATTATGATGATCAGGGCAGGTGATAAAAACATTTGTCAGCTCTGCATCAGGTCTGGATCATTTAGGGCTTTAATTGAAAGCCCCCATTTGCACTGCTGTACAACACATGTTGAACTTGATTAATCTCAAACTGAAAGTAAAAAGTACTCTTCAGGCATATTTAGCATGTATCTTTTTGCATACATTTTAAGGCTCCAGTTTGATGAGGGGCTTTTTATTCCCACCTTTCATATGGGAGACCGTGGTTTGATTGTGTGATTATTCATGGAGCCAGCTCCAGCCAGAAGGCTCACCTCATCATTTCCAAATCTGGATAAATGGAGACGGTTGCATCAGGAATACTATCTGGCATTAAAATCTATGCCAGACTCAATATGCAAAACATTAGATAATTCGTTGTGGTGACCCCAAAATAGAGCAGCCAAAAGAAACTGTCTACTATAGATTTCCTGCATCTTATGTAAACATAACTTAAATGAAAGAGTCTCATTCTTCTTTAAAGTGAAAGAACTTTCCAAATAATTTTGATGCTATTATTTGAGGGTTAAACTTTTACATATTTCTGCTTTGCCTCAAAAAGCCGTAACTATCTATCATGTTGCTTTGGTTAATCTCAGTTCTAAGGTCACAGAAACACATGGACCAAACAAATTCCTCGCCAAATGTGGATTTCATTTTGCTACCACTCCCCTGACACCCTCTTTCATGCTCACAGGTGACTCGGTGAAAAAACAGTGCTTTACAGCCCGGTGTATTTGTCGAGCTGATGTGCTGTTTTTGGCGTGCTGGGCCTGCTGGACTGTGGAGTGCCCGGGGCAGGGAGAAGAAAGGCTGGCCCGGCTGTGTACGGAGCAGCCAGGTGAAGCGCCCAAGGCTTTCGCGGCTGCTCCGAGAATTGATGTCAAATGAGAGGGACGTCAGTGTTGGGGCAGAGGCATAAAAAATGTATCAAGATGTATTCTACCTTTGAAATTTGGGGCTTTGGTGATTGATGGATTGGTTTAGACTCAGAGAATGGAACCCAGTCAGCTGGACCATGAGGAAAATCTACCACAGTGGACGGTAAAGGTAAGGGAATGGGAAAATAGAGACATATTGAGATAATATTTGACTGTATTTATAATTCTGTCAATCAATGTACTATAGTTTATATACAGATATGATACAAGCACAGAAACTAGGAGTATTCCATGAAAGTCGCTTATAACGGTGTAGCTTAAGGGCCAAATTCTAGCTTGCATTAGGGAAAACATAGAAGTTGGACCTAAAATGATTCATGAGGAATAGTCTGGACTCAGAGCCAGAACATTTAAGACCTAATACAATAGAGCCTTAATAAGAAAAAAACTAACTTTGAGATGCTACTACTCATTGTAAGTGACACAAAGACCACATTTTCTCTGTTGAAACTGTAAAGACAGGCCATTGAAAATACTAAGCACACAACTACAGTGCGTCTTTTGGTCCGTTTGTTCAAATGTGCTGTAAAACAAAACAAACTGACCGAAACTAATTCAACGTTAACAGCCTTATGAACTTTGGACAGGACCCTGGATCGGATATCAGGGGGCCATGAGGACTCAACCCAGAACTGAACTGAACCGGGACCAAACTTGAACTAACCTAGAACTAAAGAACTAAACAATGACTTAACCACATACATATACATACATACACTACATATGGTATATGATTTAACCTAGACCCACAACAGGTATAATTCAAGACTAAACCAGGAGTAAATCCAGATTAAAGCAAGTCTGAACCCAGGACTAAACAAAAATCAATGTCAAGACTAAATCATTGCATAATCCCTAAACAAAAATTAAACAAGGACTAAAGCAGGACCTCTCTAGGCCTAAACCAGACAAAAGCAGAATTATTACCTGAACTCATCTTTGACCATGGCATAAAACAAAAAAAATTTATTAATAGAAGAATTCAACAAAAATTAAAGACTAAATCAATGACCTACCTTAGACAAGGGTTTAGTCTTAGTCTATTCTTAGCTTTCCATTATGGTTATTCTTTGGTTTAATCTTGGTTTAGTTCAGGTTTAATACCTCAGTGAAGGTTCATATTATGTTACTTTTTGATTGGATTCAGGGTTTCAGATTCTTTTATTTGTGTTGAGTCCTGTTTACTCCTGATTTAGTTCGGATTTAGCTTCAGAAGTCACTGAAGTGTATTTTGCAGTGCACTAGTCTTATTCAGTCGACTTGTATAGATGAATTCACTCTCGTCTGCTGCGTTTGTCATTTAACTCACTTGACCTCATGATCAGACGCGCCGGCGCAACAAGGCAGCAAACAAGTTATGTCATGTTATCAATTTATCCAACACGACAAAGTAATAACGCCAATAAATGAACACGTAGTGGGAACGGCGGCAGCTGCAAATTGAAACGCCACAGTGTGAGATGCGCTCTTCGCCCAAAGAGTCCAGTTATGACGATGATGGAAAGTGTAATATGAAGGAAGACAAGTGTTTACATTGGTGCGTTTTACATCCTGAGTAATCTCTTTGTTAGCGTCCCCCAGGGCTGCTAGCATTGTTAGAGAACCGAATGGAAAGACAGAAAAGTGGACGTGCATCAAACTATGATGAATGGGCAAGTATGAGATTTGATTTTGTTGTTTCTATTGTAAATGCCTTTTAATCCAGTAACAATTGGTGGTAACTACTACACTTGATACATTGTATCTACCTCATGTATGTACTATGTACTTACATGTTATTACAGTTTGTTATACAGTGTGTTACATTGTACTTAATGAGGTAGATACAATGTATCATAGTGTAGTGTCAAGTAAAGTTTGACCCAATCTGTAACTGTAAGACTGGTTTGGGCTTTGTTGTAACTGCAGGGAAGAGTGAGACAGGTGGGAGGTTTGGTTCTTTTGACTGAAAAAGAACCTAATCAATGAAAAGTTTAAAATGATGGTGCAAATGTAGTCCACAATCAAACTAAAATAAGACTGTGTCAGTCAGGAATACACTGTGTGCACAATTATTAGGCAAGTAATTATTTTGACCATATTATCATTTTTTCCATAATTTCCAACTCCAAGCTGTATAAACTTGAATCCCTTTTTGGATTCAATGAATATCAGGTTGTGCCAACCATTGGCTATTTTTTTAGGCCTCACTTCATCTTCAGATGATGTATATTAATAGTTTTTTTTTCAGTGCAGCTAGTCTGTTCTCATTTAGTAAAGACGGTTTCAAAAAAATATAGCAAAAATGTTTTAAACAAAATATCCTCCATAACACCTTTTAGTATTCATTCCAAAACAGAACAAACACACACACACACACACACACACACACACAAACACACACACACACACACACTATAGTCTAGACATTGCCTAAAAGACAGAGTTGGTATATGAATTCTGGTTGGCCTTTTCACACTTTGCTACAAAATTAATATGAATCTAATTTTTAGTGAAACAAATCTGAGCTAAGAAACTTATGGGGCCAGTGTGCAAATTGCTCTAAATTAGGCTTGGTTTAATATTGTATAAAATAATAATAATGCAATGCAATTTATCTAAATGTAGTAATTTAACTTGGTAATCTGGTAAATAAAAACTTGCATTAATGTTCACAGGGTTTCTTTCAAACAGGTTATATAAAATCTGTTTAGAGCTGGGCCAATTTCTTATGCAGCATGAACAAAGCCTGATTGGCTTTTGACTTTACACCAATCCAACAACAAAAAATTAAAACAAAACCATTTTTCAATTTACATACAAACATGCCCCAAAAACAGTTTTATCATTATTTAGTCTTTGGGTTCTTTTAATTGTAGGCTTAATTTGGTTGACACAATCCAAAATTGTCATTGTTGATTAATCTAAAAAAACATTGTATTTGTTAAAAAATGTTGACTCTGGGTGGTACTTTTGTGAAAGTGGCCCCTGGACTTAGTGAAGTTTGAAGAAGCTTGAGTGATCCTGTTCAGATCTGTGATTAAAAGCTCCAGGGTCATTTATTATTACATTTAGAGATTTGGTGTACAAGTCCCAAAGACCATTTTCACTCTTTTGTTTTTGCCTAAACTAGTTTGAGAGGAGGTTAAGTCAAATTACCTCGAGGGTCTACAGAGATGAAAGAATTGGTGAAGACACGGAATAACATCTGATCCAATATGCAAATATATGACCCCAAAGACGTCCGTGCCACATTTGCAGTTGTTTTTGTATATTTGTTTGCCTTTGTGCCAGCAGCAGACATGGCCAAAGAGAGTATTTTTTATGTTAAATCTGCGTGGCCTCCCTCCTTCTTTAAGGGCATTCGTCTATTGCAATAATGCAGATGAACTGATTACAATGTTATGGTCAAGTAAAATTTAACTTTTTAATAAACAACTGAAAAATAATAAATATGTGTGTTTTCATAACTACCAAGTGGGGGAATATTTAAAAAGTTTAATCTTCTGTAAGAAAAAATAAAATGTCATTCTGAGAGGGCACATCCTTTAGTCTTCTGTATTTTTCTGAGGGCCAGATAAATCCAATGTAAGTCTGACTGCATGAGGTAGGGATTTTGATTTCTTCATTAAAATCAAAGAGGAGAGAATAATTCCATGACTCCATGAGTTTTGTTAGCAGTGAAGACCTTCTGTCAACTGGGTACAGAAGCACTTAATAAGAAGTCTGACTGAATAGAGTTCTTTAAACGCTAGCGACCATACCTTGGGGGTGCAAACATATCTCGTGTCCTCAGGGGACACTGTCAGAGAATCCTCATTATGTATAATCACAAAGTCAGACAGCAAAATCTTCAAAACCAATGTCTGTGATGGGCTAAGAAAGAGCTGACAAGAGCGAGCCTGACGCCCCCTTCTCCTTCCTCCAAATCGAGTCACTTTGAAAACTTGGCGGATCCACCTTTAACAATCCTATGGGGATGAATCAACCTCCTATCTGAGACGCTACAACCGGCACACCTAGAATTACAATAGGAGCACATCAAGGGACGGCCAAGCCTGACTGACAAGGCCCGTCATAAAAGAGCAGACTGCACTTGATTTGCATGGTGGGGTTTAATCAGGGCTTTCCACGGTGCCATAGCAGGGGACTCCAATCGTACACCCCACCCAACCTCCAACCGGGGCACCCATCCCCATGAGGGGCCAAATCCGCTTAGTGGGAATCTTTTGCCCACTGAGTTTGTACGTTTGGGCGGGCTCATCTCCACGTGGACTGACCCCGTCTTTCCACTGCCATTAAAAACAGCTTTTAATTACGCACACCTTGAGTGCCAAGCCGCCTTCTTCACCATCCCTTCTTCTCCTTAACTTCTCTTCTATTCCCCCTCCATCCCTCTCCACGGGGGATCACTCCTGTCTCGTCTCCATTAAGATTGAGCGAGTGCAGGGGAGAGGAGCCTGCCGAGTCTGCCGCTTCAACACATGCAGCGGGGAGCTAACACCATTTTCAGCTTCTAAGATTGCATTTATTTATTTAACAATTGGATCCATGAAACAAATCACAAATGGTTTGTGTGTTTGAGCATGTTATACAAAGTAGTCAAATGTGAAAATTTGGGTAAGATGAAAGACTGGTGATGTCAAAAGGTGATGTCACACATTTTCATTAAATAGTAAGGAATAAGGTTAAAATTACTGATGCTAAAGGGGTTTGTACCTTTAGTGTAAAGCTACCTGTGTCATTATGGAACAGTTAATTTATTTTTTAATGAATTTTATGTTAGGTATTGCAAATAAAGGGTAGCTGTCTATTTTGACCCTTTGCCCTCAACTCTGACAATAAACATATTTTTAAAAGATTACACAAAGGTTTCTGTGTTTGGTGTTTTTGTAAAATTGGGGGTTGGTTCAGGATATGAACCCATGACCATGAATTTTTAACATCATTAATTTTTCTTTACTAGCGGTTATAGTGTTATAGTCACCTGTCTTTAGCCCCTACAACGGCACATGAATCAGTTTTACTTTTCTGTCAGGGAGAATTTAACTACTGTCACTAACAACCTACTGTTATCAGTTATTTCCAGAGAGGGGTGCCTGATTTATGTTTTCTTGGATAATACAGTACGATATCGGTGACATGTGTAAAGTGCTCCCCAAGCGCCACCTCTGTCTCCTTGATTAATGCCGATTTAATTAAGCAGAGCTCTAATTAAGCAATAAATAATGACAAGGTGTGCTTTTATGCAAAGATAATAGCAAACCTCGGGTGAAGTGATACCCAGGAGGGCTCGTCCAATCAGATTGCCTCTTTGGACAACAATGGAGCCAGATTACATGCATCCGGCGGAAATGGTTGACCATTGTTATGCAGCACGTTAAACGTATGATAATCATCACAAAGTGTATTTGCCCTGAATGTACAATGATAATTAATGATAATAATCACAGAACAGAACTGATAAAAGAGGATTGTATTTTATTGCACTGATAAAGGCTCTATCCACACTAATACACTTTTGATTTAAAATAATTGTGTTTCATAGTACGATCACACTACTTCACTGCTGAACAAAAAAAGGACTAAATATAAGACTGACTGGGTACAAACAAGAAATAAACTAGCACTGAGGAATGCCTAGGATGTAATGGGTTCTAAACAACGACTAAACCTTTGTCTGAACCAGAACTAGGACTGACCAGGAATAGACCGACAATTAAACCAAGACTAAATTCAGCACAAACCAGGAAAATACCAGAGCTAAAACTAGTAAAGCTGAACCAGATTTGGGCCTGAATAAAAATCAAACCTGAACAAAACAACAAATAAACAAATAACTTGACCAAAAACTAAACCAGAACAAGACCAAGTACCAAACAAGGAATGCATGTAGAACAATCCAGGAATAGATTCAGGACTAAACCAATGCTAAATCTGGACTAGATCTGGGATTGCATCTGGACAATGTAAGGTTTTATTATTATTATTTATTTATAGTATTTATAGTAAAATACATAACGGCGGCACGGTGGCAGAGTGGTTAGCACTCCGGCCTCACAGCAAAAAGGTCCTGGGTTTGATTCCCATCAGGGCAGGCCCTTTCTCTGTGGAGTTTGCCTCCCTGTGTCTGCGTAGGTTTTCTCCGGGTACTCCGGTTTCCCCTAACACCAAAAAACATGTACAATACAGGACTATAGATGGAAATTAGCTGTTAAGCTATAATCTGGTACAAGCATCTCTGCTCCGGCTTAATGAACATTGAACGCTGTCCTAAATAAATAAACTAATCTTAATCTTAACGTTTTCCCAGAGTTGATAAAGCCACATTTTTATCTCAATTCTGGATGCATCTGAAACTTATCTGCAGCATTCCATTTAAAAGTCACCAGATCTTGACTCTTGTGTCAGAATTCTAAACCCGTTGACAGTTTGGAAAGTAAGTTGCTGTCCTCATCATGGGGCGGGGACATCTGAAGGGCTCATTCATCAAATCAAACCTTACTGTCCTTAAATCTACAACCTGGGCCTTGCAGCAAAAAATACCAATTTCCTGTTGGTTGGCGTCAGCAATAGAACCGTCGCGCTCGCCACTTCTCTGATCATCCGGTCACACGCCTATGTGCGGAAAATATGCTTCACTGCCGTTCCCCCGTGTCAAATGTCCCCCCCGCACGGACGCCTGATATGTGTATATGAAGAGCGGTGTTTACACTGATTAATGGGCCCCGGCTTTGGCAGGGTGTAAGCCACTTGCTTCCAGACAGCAGTGACAAATAAATCTATCAATCATAAGAGGGATTTTCTAATCCCTGAGCCATCAGACAGAGTTGCAAGCTAAACACTTTGTCACAGAGTAAAGCGACGTCCGTTTGCTGTAAATACACACTTTGTGTACAGTTAACACAGCACTTTGAGCGGAACAGCAGGAGTCAGGTAAGTGCACATGGATTTTTTTATTTCTAACCAAAAGCTAACAGCATATTCACACTAATACTATAAGGAATCAAACTAGTTTCCACTTTAGATAATAGCACAGTTACTTACAGAAGACTAACAAGACTAAAAGTCAACGTGGCAGAAGTGCATGTGAAATAAATTCAAAACTGAGCAAGATTATGTAAATTGTAATATAAGAATACGTGAATTTAAAGCAATTACCTGCAAGGAAAATTGACAAAACTGGATGTGATAAAAGTGCTTGTGATTTGATAAACTGGCAGGTGAAGGTTTACCTAAATTAACATTAATCCGTTCACAGCATTTAATTTTTTGTTACTTCCAGTCAACGTTGATGCGTTTAAAGTGATGCTAATTGTTGTATTTCCGCTTTAGAGTACTAAGCCTTAAAACATACTAGCTCTGATGCACATCTTCTTAAATTCTAAAATTATTTAGTTTAGTGATTAAAGTAGCACTGTGTAACTTTTCGCCCCAAAAGATATATTCTCAAAATCATTTAGTTGGTTCTGGAATCATGTCTATCTCACTGAGACAGTCCCCTCAGTTGAACAGAAACTTCCTGTGACTTTCCTGTTCAGGGATGGTGACACATCGCAAGAGATTACATGAGTGACGCTCCTCCACACTGTAATTTATTCTTTTACAAGTTCCAGTTTCAGAAGACGTTTTTTCTTCCAAACTTGCCAGCAGCTAGTATAGGGGTCTGCGCCCTCTACTGGCAAAAGGTTACACGCTGCTGCTTTAAATATATAGACGCTGACTGGAAATAACAAAGATACACAGCCTATGTGAACTGAAAAATCTCCTTTTTTGATAAAAGGACATTTTGCAAATTGATAAATGTTGTCACAAACTGATAAATATCAGTCACATAAACCTTCATTAATAAAACATCACGCTTTAACACAACCATTTAAATTCACATATTTGTTTGCCGCGACCCGGCCTCAGAAAAGCGGAAGGGGATGGATGGATATTTATTTATCAATTTACATATTTAATTTGCCAAATTTTTAATTTAAATGCATTTTAAGTTATGTTTTTAATTCACATCCAGTTTTATCAAATAATTAGTTACTTCCACCCTTCATGGAACAGTACTAAGTAGAGAAATTCAGGTGTGTGTCCATTGATACGGGAAATATTAAAACACTCCCAAACCATTAGGACACATGTAAAAGTGCTGCTTTTTCCATAATCTGCTCACAAGTCTAGTCCATTATACAAATACATTTAATAAATTCACAACTGCCATGTAATTTAACATTTGGCAACCAGAATTTAATTAGGCAATAATAGCTCATTTCCAGTGATGGCTAATATGTAAGACACAGATAGTAAACTGTCAATTCCAGTTTTTTTTTTTTTTAAAAGCTGCTTTGGCAGATTATGCCATTTTCCAAGTCTGCAGCACTGTGGTCCCTTAGGTATCACCGTGTAGAATTATTTTTCCTTTAAAGAATGCAGATGACTTTGGCCGCACATCCCATTTCCACGTGGAAGTCAGAGTAAGTCACGCTAAGAGAAACCTAATAAGATCTTGCAGGAGGGTGAAGAAACGATGATTATCTTTAATCACTAAGCTGCCTCTAGTGGCGCTACCACATTATCCCGCACCTTCATTCCTTATAAAAATATCTATCACACACAATAGCAGAGCCGCTGAGAGGAAGCAGTGCGGGCGACAGGCGCAGAATGCCAATGGCCTCATTACTTGTCATAGCACATTGTAACTGGAAATTGCTTCTTTCAGGTTTTGTTTGCTCAGGCAATTACAATAAACTCTCGGCTTGACACGTTGTTTGCACAGATGTAGGACATTAATAAACATGAGCTCTAATCTGAATTATTGAACTGCTCGCTATGATTCTGGGATTTGGAGCCTTTTGACGGATGGAGTGAAGGCCGAGGGGATACGGACCCTCGTAGGACGGTCATGTCACCTGTAAAGATCTGGCATTTGGATGTAAAGGAGCACCGTGAAGCGCAGCAGGTACTCAGCAACTTGGTCGGACGTCGGTGGACTGTCGCAGTAAAAACACGTACAGACTGATATTTACTCAAGCATGGAAAGAACACACTCGCTCAAGAAGACATGGATGAAACAAGTTTAGAGAAATTCCCTAAATTCTCTATTGATATTCTATCAGTGTACCAAAATGACTGGATTCACTTACGGATTCTTATGTTAAGCTTCCATGTAATTTCCTACAAAAGTGTATTAAATTGGCTTAATTTTATATTCTGTTAATATCCCATGTAAGACCAGTAAGAAATATTGTTTATTCCTTTGCTTAAGCTATTTATTGTTATACCGGTATAGGGATATACGGATACACAAAGGCTGTTGTTTAATGCCGGGATTCAACAAATGACCTTCTTGCTGTGAGACGTTTTATGAAATCTAAACACATGCCAATGAAATTCCCTCATAATTATGTAATAACCCTTTGTTGCAGTTGTCAAGTTCGGGTAAATGTTATATTTGTTCAGGAATAGGAAAATAGATTAAAAGTTCAACCTAACTGCAGTACCTTGGGGTTCTCTCTGGGTACTTTGACTAAAGTAGTAGTTCTGGTTTCTTCATTTGCAATAAGGTAATATATGAGGCTGTCTTTGGGACAAATGTCAGTGCTTCAACTTTACAGTTCAATCTTACCCTTTATACTCTAACTAAAATGAAAAATTATATTAGTATATAAGATTATAGATTTTAAATAATTGTATTGATTTGAGATTGCACTTTTAGTTTAATTGCATCCTTGATCATAATGTATGATGCAACTAAATATAACAGAAATAACACAAAGGCAGCTAGTGCTATAGCAAGATGTTTATTTTTTTGCTACTATGCCAAAGTCTTGCGCTCCATACAATTTAAGTCAGATTATTGTCCGTCTAAGATAGTCATTAGATTCTCTAGAGGTTTGGATTAAGTGAATTTATGTCACATTTTCTAAATACCTTCACATAACCAAAAAATTACAGTATATCATAAAACATTTATCATTATTTGACCCTGTGTTTTTTTTCTGGACGGAGCTAGTCCTACTAGTCTAGTTCAGTATTTTTCTGTTGAGCTACTGCTGGGCAAGTTTCACTCAAACACATGTAAAGCCAAAGTCCGGGTTTTATTCCTCCAAAAGCATCTTGTCCTGTTCTTTCCTTCAAAGTTTCCTCCCAACACTGGGGAGCCTTCTTCCCAGGCGAGACATGTAGTGGGAATATCTACAAGAAGAATGCACGAATAGCTTTCTTTTTCCGCAGTACTCTTAAGATGTTCAAAAGGCATAGCAGAGGGAGGGCCTGGCTATTCTGGAGAATCAAAAAGACTATGCGGACTTTGATCACCTGCATCTCATTCAATGCAAAATTACTGCGCTGGGGTCTCGGGCTTACCGACATGTGAGCAAGATGGAAGCTTATTATACTGTACACAGAGGCAGACAGTGGAATGAAAGTGGTCTTTTGTCAGTTCTTTGATTACAGTTAGGCATTGTGACTGTTACGCAGAGTAGCGGCAATTATGAGAGCCAGAGCCAACGCTGACAATGATGATATGAGAAGATGAAGTCAGACAATGTGAAGGATAGAGTGGACTGAAAAAGCATCATGGCTGCCTTTAATCCATATGGACTTTTATTCAAGCTTATTGCTTACTGACATTTGTTGGCACTACATCACACTTCAGTAGACTTTATCAAGACCTGGTAAAACACAATGGAAAGTTGCTTGGAGACAATAAAATTAACAATTATTTATCGAATTTGCTAAGGCTCTGGAGATTCAAAAGTAATTGGCATAAAAAAAGTAACACTTTATTTTATACTACACTAGATACATTGTACTTAATGAGGTAAAGGCAAAGTAACATACTTTGTAACAAATTGTAATAACATGTAAGATTATGTACATTGTACATACAGACCGTAGCCCTATCGTACCTACAATATGTAAGTACACATTAATTCATTATGTATGTAAAATGTAGACACGTTATTACAGTTACACAACGTCTTACATTGTACTTAATGAGATAGATGCAATGTATCAAGTGTAGTGTCGATTTAAGTGTGACCAAAAAAATGTATCCGAATTACATAGCTTTGTAATTTATGATAACTTTCTGTGATTGATGGCCACGGGTGTATTACAGTTTTTCTGCTGATTTATTTATTTTTTGCTCAATTACAGCTTCCACAAAAGTTTTTCATTGTTTTAAGTAAACAGCATTGTTTTGGGATGTTGGGCAAAAGAGTAAATCCAATTCTCAAGAGTGATTATAATTCTCTACAAAATAAACATACATACATCTGTGACTTCATATTTGGCCCACTGTGGCTCAAACGATAAAAAAAAAGAATGTTACATTTTGGTAACATGGCCTGCTGCTGGAATGCTGTAAACATAGGACACACAGCCCTTTTAAACAATTCACAGTTTCTGATTGGATAAAAGGGAACAGAATACCAGAAAAGTTCTGTTTGTTGCAGAGAAGAGGGACAGAGACAGACTTGTTTCTGACTCTGTAGAGTGAAATTTGCTCCACTATTTGAATTTGTATTTGCCATCCCAGTCCTAACCCCCCCTCCAACAGCAGCATAGCATAAAGTTCAACTTGCAGAAGACGTAGGAAAACTTGCAGAAGACGTATCTAATTTCCAACATTACTTGATCCTACTGCGCTCCATACTCATGCATGGGTTTAGTTTCTTTAAAATGGAACAATACAACTTAATCCACATGTAAATGAACCAGATTTAGCCCAACATACCATTACCCAACTGTTTACTGTGATATTGGCCAGATGACAACAGTCTGACCCACAAATTCAATAGATACACACATTTATACAGGCCACATTATTTAATTTGCGTCAGCTATATTGACACATTGAGGGTATATTGGCAGCAACGTAAACACTGTTTGGCAATAAGCTTAGTCACAAATCCATGTTTTCTATTTACATATCTGACTAAATGAGCATAATGTTGTCGCAGATCAATATGAGCACTCTCTTTTCTGCTGTGATGTATTTAGAAGTGAATTCCTTGCAGTGCATCATTAGGAGGATGTTCTATTCAATGCAAAACCACAGCTGTTATTAAGTTACAGTGGCAAATGTAGGCGAGCAGAAATCCATAGCAGAGTAATGGGTATAGGCTGTTGGCAAAGTAAATATTTGAGGAGTTAATAAATTCGAGCCAATGTCCGGATTAATTAATGGAACCTTATTGCAATCCCACCACTCCCACTGGTACATTGACGTGCCGATTTAGACGTCTTCATCAAGATACAGCGTCCCCAAAACCATCAGTCTCATTTGAGGGCACCTCTGACAAGTTGGGCATACATCTTGGCAACATTTAAAGGTGAACAACTTTATCCGACGGAAAGGAACATCTTGGAAGATTGACGCTGTCAGAGATGAAGCATTGCCGAGCGGCGGAGACTGATGTGCCCGCTTGAAGGAAAAGTGGTGATGAGATATTAATCAGACTGAAAGCAGTGGCGAAGAGGGGTGGGGCCGGTGGAGAGTAAGGAAAATCGGAGGTGTCTGGGGTGAGTCGGAGCTTGTTGGAGGGAATTAATAAAGCATACCATTAGCATAATGTCGCCGCTCATCGTGTTTGCTCTGAGGTGTTTGCTGAGCAGCTCTCCCATGAGGAACAAAAAAAAAGGCCGCTTCATTGTAACTTCTAGAGTAACTGATACTGCTCATTCACATACACACACAATAAACTTGGCTTTTAACAACTTGTGATAGTGCAGTGGTGCTTTGTCAATATTTATAGCAAAGGGGAAATGGGAATGCTCAATGTCTCATAGGAATCAAAGGATACAAAACGCAGCACAACTTTAAGACACAGGATTATACATGGAATAATATGATTAAGTGTCTCACTTAAGTGTCTCATAATTTGTCATGTTCTTGGAGGAAAGCCTAAATTGTAAGCACTATTAGATGTAAAAATATGAATGATACTGTGGAAGGACACATGGAATCCAGTCTGTCTATCTATTATCTATCAAAGATTCACTGGCTCCAGCACTGTTAAAGACAATTATAAATTGCTATAACGCTCATTAGGAAACAGTAGGCTTCACAGGAGGCATCTGGCGTAGATTAGCAAGAGAAATAGAGCCATTTAAAACGTAAAACATCATAATCTAGACGGTTTATGTGTTTTTAAACCTGACCAATATCCATTATTCCAGTTTCCTTCCTTCCTGCTTTTGGTTTTCTTCATGTGTTTAATTGGCCATTTTTTCCTGCATTTGATTCAAAAGTTAGACCAAAGAGCAGCTGTTTGGTCTGAAACCATGGCCCGCTGGAGCTTTCACACCTGAAGACTTGGTTCAAACCAAACTGGAAAGTCCAAAATTCAAGTCCCTGACGGAGCATGGAGCAGAGTATGACTAAGCAAAAGTCTGGAGGCAGACACCAATCAATAGTTGTATTAGAGAAAGCAAGCAAGTCACAAACACAGGGCTGAAGAAATACTTTGCAGAGGTTAACTATCCAGATATATGCCTTGTATGTCATTATGAGAGTGAAATTGGACATTGGTAGTCAAGAGGCAATGGCCAAATTTTAAAGTGGATGCAACTCTAATTAAAAACTCCTAGGACTGTAAAAAAAACTTTGGGCCAAAAGCTTTAAAGCCTTTCTGTCGCTCTCCAGACAATTATAAAAGCTTTTCAAAGTTTGAATTTTGACAACATCCTAAGACATTTATTTTATGGAAAACTGGAATAGTGCTTAGTGCCAATTTGGTAAAACCTATAACAATGTATCTCTTTATATTTTATTCTATTATTATTCTGCTTTAATGTGATCTGTAATCACTATTAAATATTTGCAATAAAATATTATCAAATCACAACAGTAAACTGTTTAAATGAAATATTTTATTGAATATTAAATATTTTATAAAATAACAGTTTACATTTAACAGTAAACTATAACTGTAAACATCACATATTATCACGTAGTATTTGCAACGTCTTCAGTTTTTTGGTTTGTCTTGTATTGATAAACATTTACATTTGAATTTACAGTACAGCACCGTAAAGCCTTTTACAGTGTAACATTTTTGTAAATTGACTGCTGCAATGTTTAACTGTAATTTCACACACAATTTTTGAAATGTTAATAGAAAACTAGTGTTGATATCAAATAGGATACGTGAAACATCTTTACTGTATGTTTTTGTCTAAAAAAAAAAAAAAACTTTCAAAGTTACGGAATGTATTGCTTAGTATTAAAATTGTATTAATTATAAAAAAAAAGAAAAATTGCAACTGCATTTTTTCTTTTTTACTGCATATTTGCTTTAACTTACCATAAAGCTGACCGTTTTTGTGGCGTAAATAAAAAGTTACAAAAAAAAATAAAATAACAAGTTTTTGGGCTTAAATTAACAATATTTTCAGTTATCCAAAAGGGAGTACAATAAAGTGACAGGCACCATATTCCACAGAAGATTTCCACGTTATGCCCCGTTCCAGCTCCAGAGACACAACTCGTAATTCATCAGTGCAACGCCGTAATTTATTTTTCCTTGGTTTTAATATGTTACAGACGAGCGGCCGTGTGTCTTTTTGCTGTCTGAGCTTTACAGCGTTTTTTAGCGGTGCTGCCGAGCTCCGCCGCTGCCAATACCTGTGGTGCCTTTCATGGTTCAGGGCCTTCTAATTTCAATGGGAAACTGCACATATTTCATTGACTCATCCCTTGCTTTCAGAGGGAGGAAGAGGAGGGAGGCAAAAGGGGGTGGTCTCACACACAGGGGGAGGCTAGTGATGGACTGTAGCTGGGTACAATAGAATGTTCTGGATCGTTTGGTCTAGCCACCAGAAGCTGTGAAGCACCTGAGTGGAGACGAGTAATGGAGTGTGGGTCTGAGTTCACTACAAAGACAGAAATGCTGATACAGTGAGGCCTTAAAGTGTTGGGATTTTTGAAGTAGGGCTGTATGTAGTAGTTATGGGTAGTTAGCTAGATGGGAATAAGAGTAAGTGAACTGGCCAAACTGAAGTTCTCCAGAGTCTTACCTGAACAAATGCACATCTACATATTAAGAAGTATGTTACATAAGAGTTTTCAGTGTTATTTTGTAAAGCAGGCAGCAATTTTGCAACTAAAGCCTTACAACCAATGAGAACTGTATTCTTAAACCATCAGCTGAAGAATATTCAACAATATAGTTTAAAATGTTGGCAAGATGAATTTATATCAGGAAAGTTCCACAATCAATTAAACACATCTTTATCTCAGTTGTCAAAATGGAAGGGAGCTTTGTCCGATTTTCTTAACTTTCTTATAAATTGTGCTATAGGAGTTAAGCAGCATTCATTCATTGAGTTTCTACCAATTATTCACATCTGGTCCCTTATTCTTGTTAGTTGCAGGTCGAATACTCAAGCAACATGGACTGCAGGCTTTGAGGAAAAAGACATCCAATCCCATTGATACATTATTTTACAATATCATTTACAAAAGGAGAATGCTGTTTGATCACACAAAGTTTCCTTTCTGGTCATCTCGTGAAGAAAAGTTACTGCTGAGATGCATTTCTCTTAGAGTATGTTAACCAATGAAGTTGTTTTTTTGGGGCTATGTTGCAAAAGGAGCATAAGTTTGAGATTGTGATAGGATATTGGTAACAGAAATATGAATTTATATGACAAAAGAAGCACAAAATGGGCAAGAATGTTCTTGTCTGTCTCGGGATTTCAACTGATTTATCAATTTAGCCTATCCATTTACTGCGCTAAATACTCAGGTTAAATTTAGGGGTAATCTCAAATAAGTTGTGATAGCCAAACTATTACCTGTACTTCCAAATGAGAGGCAGTTGGTTGAGACTTTGTAAACCTCAGCTTATACACAGCAGGTGTGTGAGATGATTGCTCATCAGTTAGGATAATGATGATGGAGCGAGTGGTGATGTGTAAGATCTAAAATCATCTCAAATCACCAGTGCCATGAAACATACACTGAGCCACATGAAAGATTTAAGGTTAAGCTGATCCCATTAAAGTGACCTGTCAAAATTCCCAAATTTTCTCGCATCTTTCATTTTCTGTGCATTCTCTATTTGTCGTCCATAAATAATGCCTTTCCACTTTATTGCATCATTAGCTTAATTGACGTCACTGAGCAGTCAGCTGGCACACCTGGTCTGTATTAGCTGTTATTTCAAACACTTAATGATAGTTTTTCAAGATCAACTGAAGATTCAAGTGCGCCATTTGCACATTCTCTCTCATCGAGAATCAAGCGACTAATCACAAATAACGGATTGGCCAGTAATGGAATAACATGGCAGCAAGTAGTATAAAAGTCTTTGTTGGTACATTTTTGTTATAATTGTGAGAAAGCAAACAAGTCTTAAACTTTCATAATTAGCTTTCCAAAAGTGTATTCTGAAATGTGTGACTTAATATAGAACCAGCTTTTTTGTTGAACTCACCCAAAAATGTGTTAACATTAGAATATACAATATGTTCCAACATGTTAGATATTTGCAAGCATAATTTATATTTGTAGTCATGTGAGATGCATCTATTTTATAATTGGCATATGTAAGTAACTTGCACAACTTTGTTTGTGATTGTTTTTTGTTTTATTTGTAAATATTTACTTAAAACTAAATAAAGTATTGTGTAATTATTTATTAGATTAGATTATTTATTACAGTATGATGTTTATGCACCTCTCATGATTAATATACAGGTCAGCAAAGTCAAAGTGACCCATTACAAGTTGTGAACTTTCTGGTTATAATTCTCTTTTTTTCTATTTTTGTTTTAGGTTACCCTTTATTATCCCGACAGCGAAATATTTTTTATGCATTTAACCCATCCTCAGGCTCAGGGGGCATCTTTGCATTTAGGGTATAATAGGAATTAGGAATTATGGAAACAAAATGTTGCAACAAGCTCAACTACCATAGTGATGATAGAAAAGATAAAGCTAAGGTGCATGAAGAAATTATTAAAATGCATATACACCTATTTCAAGTTTTTGAATAGTGAGTTATTTTTCTCAGATGATGATATTACATATGTAGTGGGGATCTTCTATTGGGTTTAAGCTGAATCTGTTATTATTGCACTAAAATCTGCAGACTCTTATTACATTTATGGTTTATAGAATGTTATTCCATTTGCAGTTGTTTCAATAACCGGGCCACACTCTCCTCTCGGTCCCTGTGTTTACGTCCAACACATTCCCCACGTGTGTGTTGGGACCTCCAGTCTTTTATCCCAGCTGCTCGGATCACCCCCTCCTCGGGGCGGCGATAACGGGGGAGATTCTAATCAATACGTAGCACCCGCAGCGGAATAGATCACCGGGCTACAGCTGGACCCAGCCCTCACGGTCCGTCCCATTGCTCGTTCTGAATCAGCAGAGGACTACGCGCACATACAAGGGAAGCTGACCCTTGACTCCTGACATCTGACACCATGACCTTTCTGTCTGATGGCCTATCGATTACGTCTGGCCCAACCTTGGGTAATTGTTGGCTGGTAATTACTTTGCGTTGTTTGTGCTGTTGGTTTTGGAATATTGGAGCACTTGAGGCCACGGGATGATGCTGAAGCTTGTTTTGAGAGATTACACAGCAGCTGTAAATGGGCTTTTGGAGCTTGAATGGAAAATAATTGCTTTACTCAGAATGGTTTAGATGAAGGCTGAAATGAAGCAGGCCAGAATAATATTGTGCCGATGTACATTAAACCAAACCATAGGCTTATAATCTCAATGTACTGAACCAATAATAGCTATTACTTATAGCAATTTCCCAACCTAAAAGTTACATTACAAAATGATTGGATGCCGTTTGTGCTTAAAATACTGAAGAAATTCCATAAGTGTTATTGTTAACACTGTTTGAGGTCACTTAGAGACATTATATGCAAAGTTTAGGTTATAATTTTGTTAAGTCAAAGGTTCAGTCCCGGCTGGAGAAGATTTGCACTGGTGTTGGCAAACGAGGCAGATACCAAGGGACTCCAGCATAAGGGGGGGCCCAAATAATGGTAAAGTATTTCTCTTAAAACAATAACAGTTAATAATACAACACTTGCTCCAGTTGGGTCCTGGTTTATTTCTGGTGTTCTCCTGTTTTTAGCCCTCAAGTGGGCATGGTTCAATTTTGGTTTGGATCTAGTATAAGACATGGGATAGATCTGGTTAAAGGCTATAGGCGTTTTTTTGCACCTTAGAATCCGACAGACAAGACCTTTCAAAAGAACTATACCAGAGCTCAATCGCAATTTGACACTTCCACAAGCAAACATCACTTTTTGAGAAAACGCTCTTTTGACGATGGACACTTACATGTTCTGAGCACACCCGTTACCACACTGCTCTAGTGGAAACAAAGCTTTAGTCTTGGTTTGTATTCTGTTGTGCTTGATAATTAACTTGTCCATATTGGTACATTTTGAATCACTTTAAATACAGTTGAAAATTGTGGGAGGGGTTTATAATTCCATGTCAATCGACCTCTTGCATTCATATTGAAAATAAAAGGCCCGGATTTGTGTTGCCATCATCGACAGGTCCATGAGAGATCTCACAGCGTTCGGGGCAAATTGAGTTTGTTGTGTATCCAAGTACCTGCCAGATTTGATATCGAATGGATGATCCAAAATGGATTTTTGATCCGGGGAAAATGAGGGCAGATGTCTGTAACAACAAAAACTGGGATGAAAAAAAAAACGATAACCCTCTCAAGTTAAAATCCTGCTTGCGGCTGCAGAATACATTATACTCTCCCCTCGCTCTGTCTCTCCTTTTACCAGTTGTTTTCATGTAAAGAAAAACCTATAGGCTTGACCTCCGCGTCAGTTTGCCTTTGGCCATTCGCAGATTGCAACTTTTCAATGCTCTATCCTTGGGGAGAGATCCAAGTCAAAGCCTATAAATATTTCAAGACTATTCCCTGCTCCCTGGACCTCTCACTAACACACTCGCTCTGTGTTTGCTGCTGACTTAATCCTGCATGTTTATCGCCGCCACAAGCATGTCATTCAACCATATGCTACAATATTCAATCCATCTGTTCCATGTTTCTAGAAATATGGATCATACAATATAAATGTTTCAACACATATATTATGTTTACATCACAGATGCTTTTAACATTAGGATTATGCTTTTCAAGATAAATCTACATTCTAGCTCATACTATTTCCCACTGTTTTTTTTTTTTTTTTTATAATTTTTGTTGATATTTTTGAATCTCCTTCTCAACATCTTCAGCTCTTCTACCTCAAGCTCTTCCTCTGGTCTTTTCCTTGGAGCCTCTGTCTCTAAGTTACCCAACATGTCTAGCCAGACCTGCCACTTTTTTCTACCAATTCCAACCAGGTGCACTGCCTCTTTTTCACACGCCCCAATGCTCTGGACTGTTGACCCTAAGTACTTAAAATCCTGCACTTTTTCTAACTCTACTCCTCCAGCAGTGTGGTAGTTGAATCACCAGTTTCAAGTCCTCAGACAAAGACTAGTCCGAGTTATTTGTTTATTTAATTAATCATATTTTTCATGGGGTCTACTTAGTCATCATCGATTGAAGTACAAGTTAAAGTACAAGTTTCATTGTGTCTAAGTCTAATTATGAGTCACATCTCTGACTTATTATAACCTCACTGTTACACTTAAGTCCCTGTCATTCACAGACATGTTTTTCCTCCTGTTTTGTTTGTTTACATATTCACAGTTCTTTTAAAAATTAATTATTGCAGGGCCATCTTGAGGGATGTCCCTGCAACAGAGGGTAGTAACTGAAGCCAGACCGATGAAGATGAAACTCTTTCTGTTACATAAAACTAATGAGATATTAGGTATAGGTCTAGACATTTATCTATAAAGACAAAATAACTGTTTGCTTAATAAGACACATTTTTGGAATATTTCTGTTAATTAGCCATGTGCTTTTGAGTTTTAATTTTACTGCACACTTTTTTGCATTATTTATTGCTTGTGCAAAGTTGCAAAACCTTAGAATCAACTTTTTGCATTTAATTAGTTAGTTAAACTAGTCCCTGGTCCGAGAGGAAAACCAGAAATACTAAAAAAGGAGTATGGGTTGTCTCATTATTTTTCCATTGCCTCATGTGTTTTAATGAGAGAGGCTCACACTACCATATTGCACGTCGAAATGTTTTGCCAACATTCACAAGAATTCATGGACACAGATCAATATGTTTCATGTCTAAAGGAAAGCCGAAAATTCAGGGTCCGTGCTTTTCCTGCCTTCAAGTGTGAATGACAGATTCTCATGTCGGGAGAAAAATCATCTCTAAAAAAGTGCGGGGAGTCTTTAGAGATACATGTCGACATCTGGTCTCCATCTGAGGGAACCTGGAGACCGGCCAAACACTCTCCAAAAAACTGAAAAGGACTTTTCACTGGGTATTTGGAATCATCTCAGAAAGCATGGCCCATTATAAGACATAAGCATAAAAACACCAGAGAGAAGTGGAGGCTTAAACAAAGGTAAACCAGGTTAAGTCCAGGTTTAGTCCACCTTCTGTCTGGGTTTAGACTTAGTTTAGTACTGGTTTAGTCTTTTGGTTTAATTTATGTTCATCCAATGTTTAGATTTAGTTTAGTAGTGCATTATTTAAGATATAATGTGTTTTTAAGTAAGCCCTGGTTAAGTACAACTTTAGTCCTTAGTTCAGCCGTAGGTCTGGGCATGGTTCTGGTTTAGTCTTTAGTTTAGACCTAGTTAGCTTGGTTGATTCCTGCTTTAATTCTTGTTTAAGTTCTAGTTCTTGTCTTAGATCAGTTCTATTTTTTTCTCCTTGTTTTAATTGTTTATAGCTAGTTTAGCCCAGGTTAAAGCCTGGTTTAGTCTCTTATTGCTCCTTGTTTTACTTTAACACCACCTTTAGTCCTTTTTAGCTTCAGTCCTGTCATAGTGCTTGTTAAAGTCTTTAAATATTTGTAGTTAAGTAAAAGGTAGTCCTGGATTCATTCTTGGTTTAGTCCTGGAGGAAGTCTTGGTAACTTTTTGTTTTTTTGTCTTGACTGGACAACAATTAAAAATTTTAATCGTGATGAATTATATGGTTGTCTGCAATTAATCGCATTGTTGCAACCAACATTCAAAAATTAATTCAAAGTAAAGAAATGTGTTCTTTTATCTAAAAAAAAACAACAAAAAAAACATAGGCTAATAATATCAACTTGTATCTTATGGCTGTATGTGTAGTGGCTCTATATTATTTGAATACAGAAGTTAAATATATCTGTATTTTTTACCTCCCTTCGACTCACTGCTCATGTTTCTGTTGTTTTTACCCTTTTCTGTTACACTTTAACTTAGTTAATTTAAGTTGCAAATTGCTAGTCCAGTCCAAGCCTACTTCACAAAATAATACTCAAATGGTTTACAATGTTAGTTATTAGCAAAGATCTTTCATGTGTTACTGCTCAGAGCTCATTGTTCAAAGATCATGTGTCCCTCTGCTCCTCTGAGCCACACTCACTGCAGAGCCTTTCTGAACTAATTATTAGGCAACTTACATTTTTGTTGTAAATGGCTCATAAACCATGGCTTCATTCTGACTGCAGATTTTTAGCAAAAAATAAATGGTGCTTTTTTGATGACTAGCGCTAAAGTGTAATTAAACCCAAACCCAAACAGTCACACACAAGGAGAGCATCTGTCACAGTGAGGATCTGTGAAAGGGAAAGGAGGGGGACTGACCCCTAAATTGTTTTCAATGAGATAATTTACACAGCTTCCACTCTGCTCAGCTCCGCACTTATCCGCAGCAGTTCTATTTTTGCCGGACGCCGGAGCCAAATCGCATAAATCCCAACCGATCCCATCGCACAAAAGCAGAAACTGTACGAACACCACATCCACTTCCAAAGTAATACTGAAAAAAATACTGACAAATTAAATTCATTCAAATATTTAAAAATGCATCACTGAAATCCAGAGTTTTTGAACTAGTGAGCCACCTCTGGCATTAAGCGGTACTGCATCCAGTGTCGTTGGGATTGTACGAGCACTTAAGTTCATAGAATCTAACAGTTTCGAGTGCGCTGTCTCTTCCCTGTGTTCACAGTATCAGGAGAAGCAAGAACCAGGTAAATGAGCACGCACGCGCACTACGTCACGTTCGCTGAAACATCTCAGGACTTTAGATTCCAAAGCTTTCACATTAATTGACTGTACAGGCTTTCAGAGGCAACCATGGCTCATTCTGCACATTAGCCTGTTACTGATGCATGTAAGGGTAAATTATATATATTTGTTTGAATCATTAATTCTTCTGTAATGTACCTTCAAGTGTTTATTGAGACAATTAAGCATTAAATGCAATAAGATCTGCAAAAACAAAGTGTGCTTAATGTAACGAGGAAAAAACAGTGAATTGATGTTGATTTGAACAAGAAAGTAATCTCAAAGAAAACCTGTTTTCTGGTCTTTCCTCTTCTGAATAAACTCAGAACTGGTCACGCATCCCTCTTTATCAACGTTTTTTATCACAACATCTTGTATTTCCTGTGCTTGCTCTTTTGTCCTGGTTTTGTTTACTTAAAGTTTTTTCCAAGCTTTAATCCTAATATAGTTCAGGAATTAGTCCAGATTAAATCCTGGTTTAATTCAAGTATAGTCCAAATGTAATCAGGAATGAGTTTAAATTTACCTTTAGAACAATCCTATTATAAATAATTCTGAATACGAACTTCCAAAAAACAAAAAACAAGTCAGAAGTGAATGAATAACCTGTACATGTGTGAACAAAAATAAAATAAAAATATTTTGGAGAGATTTAAGTTTAAATTTCAGTTCAATTGGCCAACATTGCATTTTCACTTCTACCTCCAGCTCTGCTTTCCTTCTGCTTTCAATACATACAATGACAATATTTACTCACTTTGAAACCAAGGCCGCACAAAAAACAATACGTATATTTTTATCAAGGCTCCTTAAACTCTTTGAAGAAATAAAAACGCTCTCTCATGATAAAAAAAAAAAAACAGTGGCGGGCTTAAGAGTTTTAATTGTTGCTTTAAACAAAGGAAAGGCGGCGGTATAAGAGGATCAGTGTGACGACCAGTCCCAGCGGTCCCTCGATCACACAACACCGCTGTTATAACAAAGGATGAAAACAAAACTGCGTTGGAAAACTTCCAGAAAGCCATTTGAACATCAGCCCCAGATAAATCGAGCACATGGGAGTGGGATGCAGTGGGCCAGTGACTGCTATTCCATGGCCTAATGTGATTAATATACAGTCAATATGTGTCGTTTTGACTGCACTTATATCATTTAGGAGAAAACACAAGAAAATACACAGTATAAATGTAATTACATAGTTATAATTTGTTCTAAATAAATATGTTGTATATTGTTTATGTCATTTGTCACTTTTCTGTTTGTTATCTCCTTATATGTTTTGTAACTTTAAAAGTTGCATTGTTACTTTTCAATTTTGTGTTTTGTTACTGTGTTCTTTTTTAGGCATTGTTTTCTTTTTACTGTCCCTTTTATCTATGTTTTTACCTTTTTTGTGGGTATTTAAATTTTTCGTGACTATTTAAAAGTACTTTTGTGTATTTGTGGCAACATTTTGTAACCTTTTTATTGTCTCTTGCATGTCAAAATAGTTTCTCTGTTCTTTTTCAGGTTGTCCATACGCATTTATATTTTTGTATTTTAAGCACAGACAAAATTGGCAGGCTATGGTTTTAGTGCTACATACCAGCATTTTTATTTTTTATTTTGTCTGTGATATTTTTGGCTTGACATTTCTCTCTTAACGCATACATATTTGTAATTAATATAAACTGTTGTACATCTGCATTTACATACTTTATCAAAAACATAACCAATGTCAGCATTTGTCAACATTGTGTCAAGAAAAAATAAAGACAAACAAAATGACTAAAATAATTAACACATGTACAGCATTAACATATGCATTACATTACATTTAGCTGATGCTTTTATCCAAAGCGACTTACATTAGGCTTCTATTCACCAGTGTTACAGCCCCTGGAGGCAAGGTGGGTTAAGTGCCTTGCCCAAGGACACAAGGACAGTATGAACTGTGGAGAGAGCGGGAATCGAATCACCAACTTTCCGGTTGTAGGACAACTATCACTACCACTATCACTACCACTCTTTTAGGTTTAGAGAACACTATTTACACCTCCACCCCAGCTCCTCCTGTTGCATTTGTTAATCTGAAAGTCATTGGTTGTTATTGATTACTATAATACGCTATGTCTTCTGGTTCCGTGCATCTAGAATCACAAAATCACAAATGCAAGCATACACATTAACTAAGCTTATTAATAAAGCTATTTAGTTCAAACATTCCTGACTGAAAGTGAATAAGTTATCTCACACAAAACAAACGGTCTCAGAGCTCTAGCAAAATATCATTCCAAATACTGTGTTGGGATGTTTTTTTCAGAACTACACCAAAATTACTAGAAAAACTCAATGGAGAAGAAGCGTAAACACTGATTTGTTGCCAGCAGCTTGTAAACAGCAGGATAATTGGTACAAACGATGGCCATAATCCCATACAACTCCTGACATAAATTTTAGTGGACGCGTTAAGCTTATTGACAGGTGCAAAGGGTGTCAGCGATGGATGGCCCACTAAGTTGTTTTAGTGCTACTGTAAACAGTATTAGCATCGGCAGGTATCAGGCTACAAGGGATACAAACAGCCCAGCGCTCCGTTGGGAATGGGCTCATGCAAATACCGGCTAATGAACTAGCTCGTTGTTTTTAACAAGGCTGAAGGAGACGAGAAAAAGTTGCAAGATTGATTAGTTTGGAAGATGTCCAATGGGCCAGTTTTGAGCGGCTTACAGAGGATTTTTGAGCACACTTCCCCAGGCTTTGTCTTGTGTGTAACGTTGATCTACTCTATCCCCATTGAGATCTGAAGGTGCTGCATCAAGCTGTCCGGGACTTTATTGGGGCCGTCTAAATCTGTCGCGGACACAGCGGCGAACAATGAGGCCTGGGAGAAAAATGGCCGCCACCTGGCAGTTTGAAAGAGGGACAGCCGTTTGCCGATGTAATCCATTCAGTGTAATCACCTGGGGACGGCCAAGGAAAAAAAGCACGGACCATCCCACCAACCCCCCTCGTCCCTTCCCTAAACACCATTCAGCTGCGACACGTTGATGAAGTGTGGGGCTAAGAGAAAGCCAAGTGCTCCTTTTAGAGATGATCATGTTTTTACAGCCATTGTCAAGGTTCCCAGAAGAAAACTTGGAATATCAGTTTTCCAGACACAGAAAACACAGGAGGGTTGCATGGATCCTACAGTGAGCCTCTTGACTTATAAAAGACTGCTTTGATGAAGTATAGAATGAAACTGCAAAGAAATTAAAATAATAATACAAAAATATACTCCAAGGATGAGCGCAAAAGTTAAACAGCCATTTCCAAGAAGTAGGACTAGAACTACCACACCAATGTGTTTTGAAGGCTTCACTAACAAGACCTTCAGGTAATGTTATATTTGTGATACATATGTATTTAAAAAGAGTTTTTACATAATATTCTTTATTGCATTTAAAATGTACAAATCCAATCATTTGAAATTATCGTCTATATATATCTGTGGAGGTTCTCAGTCACCCGGGACATATTGAAACAAGGGTGAAACAAAGGTTCTGAGAGAATCTTAGCTCTCAGAACCTTTGAACTCAGAATTAAAAATGTGCCTTGGATGATAAATAAAACGCAATCACCTTTCAGATTCTTAAACTGGCGAGACAGAAATAGAAAATAGTTGTAATTGTATAACAATGTCATAGTATTCTATTTTAGAGACTTTCAGACATAAATTACTCTAGGTCATTTCTGTACATAAATATGAACCAAGTAATGGAACAGTTTTTTTGGACTAAATGTCCCACTTAACTGCGGCTAACTGGCCATTGTCCAGGGTGTACCCCGCCTGAGGCCTAAAACTGCTGGGACAGGCTCCAGGCACTTGTGACGTTTACTGGGACTAAGCGGTAGAAAATGAATGAATGAATGTCCCACTTAAGAACAGCATAATAGTAAATTTAATGAAACAGAAAGTGTTGTACCTGGTATATCACTTATTGTATTTTGTCTCTATTATATGCAGGTGTAGCATTCAATATTGTTTGTTGCTATTCGCCACATCCTGCCATTTTGAGATCCATTTTAGAGTTGTCATAAGTAGTTCATGACTGATAATGTTTTTGGAAAGGTCCCAGATGATTTTTTTCTTTTCATGCACTATCAATACACTCCTACAGTTTCTCAACTTAAGGACTAACTCTAATACATTTTTCCTCTTTTGCCAAGACATACTCACTAAATATTTAGTGTCACCCATTCAGGAGAAGCGCTGCTGTAAATCGTGTGTCTATGGGGAGAGATCGAAAGCAATTACCATTAGACGGCGGCTATCGCAAGCTGAGTGTGCTCCGTCCTGGACTCTCAGTGTTCCCCCAGCTTTGTGTGCATGCAATTTAACCTGCAGGATCGATAGCTGAAGGCAGTTAGCGGCCTCGCAAAACTGCTCTTCGGGATCCGCAGTGAGCAAATGTCAAAACGGCGGCAGAGAAATTGTTCTTTTGAAACATTATTGACACGCTTTAACCCGCGTTTCCACACAACGGCGGTGCAGCAAAGTCGATTCTCATTTGGGGGAAAGGTGCCAGCGATCTGGGCTGAGCAGATGTGTCATGGAGGGGGTCGTGAGGTCAGAGGTGAGGGATTGGCCCAAGGTCAAGGTGACAGCGGGGTATTCACGCAGGGGAAGGCCTTCATCTCCACCGTGGCCTTGGTCTGGATCAATACCATTAGAGAGTCTGTCTGATCCATCACAGCTCTACCAGCCGTCTGGGCTCTCTCCTTTTTTCTGGTTTCCTTTCCTGAACGCATCTGTGTAACATTTCCAACACATAGATTTAGCAAGTATTAATGTTTTAAGGGTAAAATTTTGCATCTAATTGGGATTTCAAGAAAATATTAAGGTCATGTGCTTTACGTTACAATCAATTATTAAAAGAAGAATCTTAGAAGGTAAAAATTTGTTGTGATTTACAGTTGCATTTAACCAACAGTAATTACATTACGAGGACTTTTAAGTAGGCATGCTACTGAACAAGTTCTGTTTTGATCACAAATTATAGAAACAAAAGAATATCTAAAGCATGTGTAAATTGGAAATATAAACCCATGTCTGGTAACAAATATGTATTGTATGATGCAGAATATTGTACATGTGGGTAAAGTAATATTTGCCGGAAAATAGCAATGCCATATCATACATATGCCGCTCTACCACTGAGCTACTGAGGGGACCCGTCCTTGTTTTTCCTCCAGGTACTCCGGCTTCCTCCCACCAACCCAAGTAGGTTCAAACCTATTGGAATAGGCTCCAATCAACAGGCGCACACAGACCTGTGACAAATGAATCAGAAATATCCAACCTCAATAAAAGTTTTTTAAGCTAAAATGAAAATAATTAGAAGACATTAAAATGTTGCATCTTAAAATGTAGAAACAGTTGTTCCAAAAAGATAGAATGAGAAATTTACTTTTTTTAGACAAACTCAACCAAAGCTGTGTTTATTAGCAGCAGCAGTTTTAGGTTTTAGATAAAGTCAACATCTTACAAGGCTCTACAAATGCAGAACGCAGTATCTAAGCGAACAGTAGACGTTTTATGCTGTTAACCCAAATGTCTTACATATGCATTAGTGATACAAGAAAGATTTTCTGTGGAATTAAACTATAGAGCCTAATTTGACTTTTGATTTATAAAAAAATGCAGATTAAGCTTAATTTGTGATAGTCCTCAAAAACGTATATACCGTTTTATCACAGTCAAAATCATTAGGAGGATAATAGCATGTATAAAGAAACATATTAATGTTTCATGGCTTAGTTATTTTCTAATTTAGAGTCAAAAGATGAAATATTTAGCAGTAAGTGAGAAAGAGAGGCTGATGCAAAGGCAAAGTGCAGTAACTGCATTTAAAATGGTCAGTCAGAACATTTCAAAGTGTAGTTACTGCACTTTGCCTTTGTATCAGTGTGAATTATAGTTACTGCAAATTTTACACCAAAATCTAACACAATTTAGCCATAAAACCCAATAAAGCTGATTATGTAAAGCTTGTTTTTAGTCTTAACTCAATTTTGACGAAATTTACATTTAGGGACAAAGTATGAACCAGACTGCTCAATAAAGGAAAGTATTTGTAAAACACTTCTGAAGCTTCTTAATTTGAAGGTTAGAAATTATTATAAAGAAATCAGGACCAATGTTCTACTGTTTATTACAACAGGATACAGCGTTATCTCCAGTTTTTCCTGCCACTACAGTAAATGCCAGTGCCCATTCCTTTACGTCTAATTGTCTCATCCACTTTTCCAACCAGCCTACTGTCAACACAGAAGACTTTAGACATTGTCCTATATCTGTAAAGTACATATTTGATACAATTCTGCCGTTATTCCTCTAGCTCCTGTGTTGAATATCTCCTCTTCTTCTCACCTCATTCCTCTTCACTCTTTTGTGGATTCATTTAATCTCCCTCCATTTTCTCTGTCACTATATGAAGGAGCAGACCTCATCTTGCTACTGACCCTCGTTCTTTCCCCCTCCCTTCGCACATGAGCCCTTCCACTCTCCGAACTCGGCTGAAAGAAAGAAAGAAAAAATGAACAGGCGCAGATAACTCCTGGTGCCCATATTGTTTGAACAGCATTTTATTAAGCCGAGCGCTCTCTTTAATATTTACATTGGTGCATCGGAGGCTTCAGAAACGCTTTAGGCAATTACACACATGACCAAGTCGATAGCCACAGAAAGTGCAAAAAAAATAGCCTTTATCGTGCCGCCAGGAGAGTATTGCCAATTCCGTTGCTCGGCCGTTGATGTAGTTTGCATTTCAATTAAAAAAAGCCCTGCAATACTGGCCTTTTATTCAAAGTCAATGTCGTAAGGAGGATTCGCAGAATGCAGGCAGAATAGAGTATTTTGTGCGCGGTGTAATCATTCTGACTGGATTCTGGACTCACAATGCTGCATCCGTTGCGGTCGTTCAGTGTAAGCGCATGTTCACGGCTCAATAGTGCTACTTCTGCAACTAAGGGGATTAGCGTTGAAGCTGGTGGATATGTCTGATGAGGAATTACTGATGGCACTTTCAAATTCTGTTGGGTAATGGTTAAAGAGCAAAAAGCAACAAGAAGAGACTGTCCTTGTATGACACATAAAATATTAAAGCTTCTTCGCGATTAAATGCACTCAATTAAAGTGTATGATAGGCCAAACTCACCGTCTATGGTCACATGCAAGAATTTGGTCAAAATGTTGAATTATTATGGGCCGGCTCTAACCTTGCCGTAGCCCTAAGTAAAATTCTGCTAAAAGGCCCCTCTCTCTGAAGCAAACACAGTGAGACTCCCTCACTCACGCTTAAAACTTTCACAACAGCATTGCAACCATGTTTTTATCCGATTAAAAAGTATAAAAAAAAGTTTCCCTCCTCAAAATGCCAATAATTTACACTATAAACAAAGTTCATAGTGTTCTTTACTGTCTCTCTGTGTTACCAGCACTGGGATTGGATTTTCCTTACCCTTACCCACTGGAGAGGTACGGTACAAGTCGAATGGGTACAGCTAGTTTCCATCACCAAAATGCGTTCCACTTTGATTCCTTATTTCCGGTATGTAGTCCACTTTCAAAAAGGTGGAGCTAAACTGAAATCTAAACTGAAATCTGTTTACAGTTCTTTCCGTAAGTGACGTCAGCAATTACCACAAGCATGACAGCGACCCCACTTTTTTTTCAAAACTACTGTTTCCGGTCAAGTCATTGTCTACATTGCATTAAAGACAAGCAGAGCTTGTGACATTAAATAGAGTGTCTGTAATGTAAAAAATGTACTCGGCTCTTAAAATGTGATGTCCAGAAAACCTGAAACAGTCTAATGTTTACTACAGCAGTATACAGCTGTACCTGCAGCCTCACATCACTAATCACAAGGATTTATTCTCTTCTATATTTTCATTATTGGCAATTCCTCCACCGAGCTGTGTACCATTCCGTGGAAACAAAGCAGTTGATTCAATGTTAGGAGCATCCCTTATTTAAAAAAATGGGAACAGAACTGTGTATTTAAGCATGTGGTTGAACAAACTTTGATGTCCCGGGCTTGACATTCTCTTCTAATGATAATAAAGCTTAGATGATTTATTGGCATACAGTATGCCAATAGATCGAATTGGGACTCAGTGGCAGAGCGGTCATCCAATAACCCAAAGGTTGGTGGTCATTGTGTCCTTGGGAAAGACACATAACCCTCCAGTGTCTGTTGCACTGGTGTATGAGAATGTTTGGTGATGGTAGGAGGCGCAAAATGGCTGCCACATCTCCGTCAGTCTGCCCCAGGGCAGCCATGGCTACAGGTGTAGCTCAACACATCCAGTGTGTGACTGTGGAGTGAAGCAATAATGGATGTGTAAAGCATCTTTGGGTATCTTAAAAAGCGCTATATAAGTAGGCATTATTATAACATGTGTATTATTCTGGAAACTTTAGTTGCGATGTAATATGCTGTTGGCCTGATAGTCTAAGTCCACAGTCTAATGCAAATATTCTAACATAAAGCAACAATTGCCTCTTGATGAGACGGGAACCACTTTAGGTGAACTAGCCTGACTATAACTTGGTCTTATAGAAAAGCGACGGGCCGAGCATCCTTCGCTTTGATTGCAAACTTGAAAGCAAAACACTTCACACTAAACATACATCATTTTCCCATCAGCCTCTTCAAATTCAAATCAAAACCCCGCTTCTACAATAAAATCTTTCCGCCACTCAATCTCACGTTTTGCATTGTTAGTGGCAGCTGTGCCGTGAATGACCCTCCTGGATTTTCAAACGCCTGCGTTGGCTCGACCGCCACGAGACACAAACAGATAAACAAAAGCAACAGAGGGGCTCCGGCAATCAGGGGATTCTAATAAGGTATATGAGGTTGAGCAAGGAAGCGCGATTGTCTTTGAAGTGCTCCCAGGCCTATCTGCTGTGCACCCCCCGGTGGTCCCGACTGCACAAGCACCCAGACGCGGCGCCCGAGTGTGTGTACGCTCGGAGGATCATAGGTGGCTTTGATAATCACTCCCATACTCCTAAAACAAATGCAATTACTAAGTTAATTGTGTTCAAAGTGGAGCCTGGCGGTGGAAGGAGCAGTCAGCAATCACCGCCGTGCTGACGGTGCAGCCAGCGTGGAGAATAATGGATGCGCAGGGGGCAAACGCGGAGGGGCCCAGGGGGTGGGAGATTGCAGAGGGGTTTAAAAAGGGGTTAGGGGATACATAAATAGGGAGAATAGAAGGTGTGGTTAAAAGACCAATAATGCAAATGTACTTTTTACAGGCATTTATCTATAGATGAAGATTATTGATGCAATATTTAATGGGGAATCACATAAAATTGTGTGATGTTTAAAAAGCATAATGGTATTCTGTCAACCTTCAAATAACATCCAACAGATCTTACTTACCTTCTAAGATGGACATGCAGGGGCTTCTAAGAGTCATCTATAGGACTGAAGGTAAAAGATTCATTCCCTTTTTTCTGTTACAAGTTGCAAGTAGGCAATCCAAGATGCTTTACAAATGAGGCAGGATACACCCTGGATAATCACCACTTATACATTAGATATTACACATAACACTAGGGTTACCTTTTTAATGGGGACTGTCCCTCTTTTATGTCACATGAGCCAACAAATATTGATAAAAACACTTTTTATTTTAGTACTTAGTAAGTTCAGAAGCATTGTTGCAATTCATCATTTGTGTTCACAGTTACTAAGCATTGCCATTGTTTTAGACAGAGAACAGATTTTGCAACATTATCCAATGGTCTGTGGAGGTTCTCAGTCATCCAGAACATATTCATAAAAAAGACTCAAAGATGGCATCTGGATGTCAGTTTAAAGGTGAAACTTACATCTAGATGCCATCATCCAGTGGGTTTGTGGGAATAAATATCAGTGTCCATGCATGGCAGTTAGTTTTGGCCAGTGAAGTAAATCTCGTGAGATTAAGGTAGGCAGTTTTGATATTTAGATCATGATGGGAAATGTTGCTCTGTCAGCATGTGCACTGAAACATACAAATGTGACTTATACAAACTATGGAAGAGAATACATCATTTACTGTACTACTGTACAAAATACTATTCCCATTAGAATTCAAGGATTTTACTGTTGTCTGTCTAGAAGAGTTGAATTGTATGACTCATTGAAAAAGTGTTGGGTGTTTTCCGAGGGGTTTGATGAGGGGTCGGGAGCGTGTCTGACAGGGCTCTGAGGGATGCGTCCGCGAGCACCACCCGGCTTGACCTGCCATTTGTCAGAGGATAAACAGAGGGTCACCTGACCGTTAGCAGCAGGCCGCTATTGGTCACCGCCCCTGTTTAGTATGCTAGGACCATTACGCGTTCCCCGCTCGCTGTCCACACACCACGTCTGCTCCATCACAATGAATTATCGGCCGGGGGGATGATCAATTTGAATTGGCTGCATCCTAAGCCCAAGAAATAAATGGTGGAAAGTGGGGGCATTTGTCGTAAGAGGGTCACAAAGTTCTGTATTTTCTAACTCCGGGGCCTGTTCGTACTCTAATTCTTCTCTCAGTCTGGAGCTACAGAGGAGGGGGGTGCGAGGGGTGACAACAGATGTGCTCCCTCCTTCAGAGCGCGGCTTGTTTGATGGTGACAGTGAAGCGTATCATGTAGCCCGAGGTGCTAACAGTAAATATTACAATACCACAAGATGCTCACTGCAAACACCATTTCGTGCTCTCTGCCAGTCAATTTCTCCTCTTTTTACCCCCGTGGTGCTGCTGTTTGATGGAACCAAACCACAAAAAAAATGCACTTTCTCTTAACATACATCAAGCTGCTGTTTTGTTTTGTGTGTGTTAAATTCACTGCTGTACTGTTTCAAATATGTGTAAAAGATAAAAAAAATAATCAAGTTAAATATTCAATCTTTATATGTGTAGCCCACTGGGTTAGTTTATTGACTATGTTGGGCTGTGTCATGTTGTTTGGATGTATTTAACATTTAGATGTACTTTGGGGAACGTCATTTTTAACAAATGCTCAAAATCTATGGTAACCATGTGTCTCTATTTAATGGGTACAGTCCCACTTTTACACTCCATGTCCCAACAAATATCTGTTGAAAACTAATATGTCCCACTTTTGAATAGACCCTGTCCCCATTTTAACAAATTGCAATCATTGCAGCAAATTTCCAAACAATTGTACATAGAACTTCTGTTTGTCATGTTCTTTATGCAACGGGTTTGAGAAAAAATATAAAATGTTGTTTGGAGGTATAGGAATATGGTCAGCCTACCAGAACTGTATGTGTAGTATAACTTTTGAAACATTGGACAGACGAGTAGTAGTTAGTGCTAAAAGAACTGACAACTATAATAGTCACCAAGTGCTAGTTTACTATTGAATGCCACTAAAAAATTTTTATAGTGACTAAATTTTCTTGTGTGAAGTTGTATATCATATCCCTGTGTCTAAAACTTCAGCAGTAAAAATAGCAGATTTATATTTGTGTTTAAGTTATAAAACTAAGTAAGTTAGTATATGAGTAAAATGTATTTAACTGATACTTCTTTCTAGAAAATGTATAAATGTATTGTTAGCTAGTGTGGTTACTAACCTAAACTACCCGATGACTTCCATTCACATTTTTCGGACTTTTAGCTAGACCTTCTTTAGAAATATATTTTTATTGTTGGCGTAATGGCAGAATGCTTCGAAAGCTAGCTTATTTATGTCACATTCAAGTGTCACATTGATAAATGTTATTCAATTTGTTTAAATAGATATAGCCATTCATTCATTCATTTACCGCTTTGTCCCGTTAGTGGTCGGGGTGACTGGAGCCTATCCCAGCAGCTTTGGACCTGAGGCGGGGCACACCCTGGACTGTGGCCAGTTAGTCGCAGGGCTAACATTTAGAGACAGACAATGACAGACAACTATTCTCTCTCACATTCATTCACTAGGACTGTCTTTGGACGGTGGGAGGAAGCCGGAGTACTCGGAGAGAACCCACAGGTAACACGTGGAGGACATGCAGACTTCTCACTGAAAGACCGGTGTTGGCCGAGAATGTTTGAGTCGGCTGGGTTTTGTGCACGTGCAAGATATAGCCATAGCAACTGTAATTGACATTTATAGATTTTTCGAGAGAAATACAAAGCCATTTCATGAAAAAAATGTAAATTAACTAAATTCATTGGGTACAAGGAATACTTACTGGGCATAGGATGTAAGTACTGGGTACAGGATGTACATAATGGATAAACAGTTTGTAAATTCTAGGTAAAGAATGTATATGTTGTTTTGACTGGGTTACAGGGTTTATTTTCAGGGCATAAGGTTTAATAAGGGGGTGAGAGAATACCATAACTGCACAGTTCTATGTGTAATATTCATTTGACTTCAAGAGTCAAATTAATATTAAGTGAAGTAATAAAATTAAGTTAAAAAAGTATTTATCATAATTTACCTTGCATATAGATAATAGGCTTGTTGGATATCCTCAGATGCTTTTATTAAAGATTACCCGAGGTTATAAATATATAATTAGTTATTACTATTATTATTATATACCATAATTACCAGTTTTGAAAGTTGCTATAAAAACATTGCCCTCTGATTGCCAGGGCGGCAGTATCTCGGTGGGTAGAGCAGTCGTCCTTCAACCGGAAGGTAGGTGGTTCGATTGCCGCTCTCCCCACAGTTCATACTGTCGTCGTGTCCTTGGGCAATACACTTAACCCACCTTGGCTCCAGTGACTGTAACACTGGTAATTAATGTAGAACAATGTAAGTCACTTTGGATAAAAGTGTCAGCTAAATGAATAAATGTAAATGTAAATGTGATTGAAGTAAATTATATGAATCCACATTTTAATACTGCTATCCAGATATGTATTGTTGTGTCTATATTCCTATTCAATCTTTATGAATGTTTTACCTGGATGCAGATAACAACTCAATATTTTTTAAATATCCTTTGGTTTTATGGCAAATCATCATAACATTATAAGATGAGTTTTCATTGCTCCTTAGATTGGTGCAAAATGACATGGGATTTATTTATTTTTTTAAAGCTGGAAAGAATTTAAGCAATTTAGGTGAGGCCTTGCAAGTGTGCAACCCATCTTCATAGACATAAAACATGAACCGAAATATTCTGAAACGTGATATACAACCGTGACTCCGCTCCAAACACATTATGGTCAACTTAAGTCATGATGGAAAAGAAATTAAATCAACAAGGCACCATCAGCCAGAAAAAAATGGCACTTTAAAAGGGCTTTCTGCAGAATAATAGGCGAGCGCGGGATTCACGGGATTGCATTTGGCTTCCTGTGGTGCTGGGGTGTCTTTGGCTCGCTCAGTCATTCCAGACAGAGCAGCGGTGCTGTCCCACCCTGGGCGCCGTACAGATGGGCTCATGTGTGGAGAAATGAGCCGCGAGCAATCATTCTCTTCTTCCCTTCCACCCGCCCCCAACCCCCATTCCGCTTGTGCCGTGTTTGTCGACTTGCTTTCTGTTTACCTCTTTTGGCATCCCCCTCCACATCTATGTCCCTTGATCTTTTTACCTCGTATTATCGCCTCTACCCTCCATGCGTCTTTTTTTCTCCACCATTCTCCATCACTGTTCTTTGCCTCCCTCTGTTCCCCCCATTGAGACCGTGTCCTGGGGCGCCAGAGACTCATCGTATAGGGGATGGGAGGGGGGGGGACTCAACGGGAGGCCCCGGCAAAACGAGCTCACCGAGACGCAGGAGCCCATCTCAGGCTTGTGCTACCGGAAAATCTGCCCGTTCACGCTCCGACAAGCAACCAGCAGCTCTGACGAGGAGATGTTGGTGTTGCAGGACAAATACAGGCTTTTGTTTTGGTCTGGTCTTTTATCAAGAGAACCTTCAACAGTGTTGAAATAAAAGGAACCGCTCGCCCAAAGTTTCCTCACTTAAAATTATTTGAAGGTAATTGGTGCAAACTATATTCTTGTTAAGACTTGTTTTCAATTTGCAATGGTGCAAAGAAACATGAAATAATTTCAGTGACAAATCTGGTAGAATCACATAGATATAGATATAGTTATACAGCTATCTTAACAATCAGCCAAAACACATCCAACAAACACATTAGACAAAAAATGGCCTTTGATAACATAAATGGCCCTGTAATTTAACTTTGTACCACTACATAAAGAAAAACAATAGCAGCCACAGTTACCCTCAGTCAAGCATAATGCCCTAATAGAACATGTTGTTGTTGGTGTTTAAAAGTGTCTGTGAAGGTTCTCAGTCATCCAGGTCATCTTGAAGAAAAGGTTTAAGCAAAAGTATATAGAAGTTTTTATGTTCAGGTTTTTACCTTGAAAACTGATGTTTTTGCTTTAATCTTTTCTTCAAGGTAAGTATACTGCATCTTTAGATATATGATTCAGGGTTCTGTGACATGATTGGTTATGCAATGGATGATTTTAACTCTTACACAATATATATTGCAATAAGGTCTTAACAACAGTTGTCCTCAGTCCAGCAAAAAAGGGGAACGTTGCTCTTCACAGTCTATTGGAACAGGATGCAAATGGTGCAAAAATACAGGAATTCCCAAAGGAGCACAATGATGTATTATAGTATACACTCACCAGCCACTATTTTCAATAAGACACAAAATAATAAATAAGATATTAAAATGAAAATGTAGAAAAATGAATGCTAGTCAAGTTACAAATAAGATAAGTAGGTGGGTAGGTAGGTAGGTAGGTAGGTGGGTAGGTAGGTAGGTAGTTGGGTAGGTAGGTAGGCAGATGGGTGTATAGGTATGTAGAGACCAGGAACCATCAGATAAATGGGAAAAGGCTGGCCTGAAAGCAAGCACAGAGGCCTTAATCATAGAAGCGAAGGGGCATGCCCTTAGTTCAAAAGCACTAGAGCTCTACCACACCAGACAGGGTCCTAAATGCAGACTGTGGGAAGAGCTTCTCACAGGCAGAGCGTACATGAAGAAAACAAGAAGTTGTTGTTCTCAAAAGAAACATTGGCACTAACCAACTGCAAGTGGTGAGTAACTACCAGCAGAAGAATGCCATAATAACATGTGTTTGCTTTTTATTATTATTTTGGTGGTGTTATTTGTAAAGGTTTGCAAATGGAACAGTGACCTATATTGACCACTGGTTAATGCACATAGGCTTGAGAGAGAGTATAGACATCTTAATTGACAGTAGATCACGCAGTTTTACCATTTGTTATTGCCAGAATCGCTTAACTTCAAACTCACTAATAACGTTCATCTACCCTTTAACAAAGACTCTATAGACCGCCACCTGACTTACCTGTCAGTGTGGACATTGTTTCACTAACGTGCGTCCTAATCCATAACCCTCACCTGACTATGTTCCAGGCCTCAATAGTTGCAACAGAGTTTATAGTGAAAGATTCAAATAATGCCCTGTAATGGCAACCTTTCAAAAAAAAAAAAAAAGAAATACCTAGGGCTGAAAAAGGGGCTACAAAAAATGTAAAAGTTGAAGGTAGGTAGGTTGAAGAATCCATTTCAAAGTAGAAAGTAGAAAAAGAAAGATAGTTTTATTTAATGTATTTACAGTTGTAGGGTTATAAAGATTGAGAAACTGAGCAAGCATGTCCATACTGCTGTGCACATAGATTTTTTAAAACAGTATATAAAAATGGGCATAAATCAAGCAATTCACACATTTCTTGCTTTTAATCTTAACTTTCGACCGGCGGGTGGGCGGATCGAATCCCGCTCGAAACATCCCAAAACATCATAACATCCCGCTCTCCCCTGCATACTGTCGTTGTGTCCTTGGGCAAGACACTTAACCTACATTGCCTCCAGTGAAGTTCTGTAACACTGGTAATAGTTTAATGTATGTAAAGCGCTTTGAGTGCCTACTACAGTAGGTGGAAAAGCACTATATAAAAATAAAGATTATTATTAAAGATTATTAAGGTAAGAGTGGTCTTCATTAGAACACTCAGAGCCGTTAACTAGGAGACTGGTATTAACATATCTCTGGTGCAACATCTACAATTTCTGTTGCTGCTGGTGTGAAAAGACAATAAAATTCTATTACACATTAGAGTTTATTGTATTTCTGTCATATGCTGTTTTACCGCTTCAGATAACTAATTCAAACAGTTACAATCCATTTACCAGACATTGCTCAAAACATCCATCACCTGTAACATCTGTACAGTTATTTTTTTCTAAAAAAAATGCTAAATCAATTGTGTGTTCAAATTTATTTGTGTTATAATACTCAATAAGGTTAGTGTCAAGATCAACATGGGCAGGCCTTGGATCAAACCGTTACAGTTACAGTGCATGGAACGAAGCTGGATCAGCACTCTTCCTGATGCCGAACACATCAGTTTCTTATGCATCCAGTGTCTAATTACACATGGTTCTTGGAGGAAGCCGGCAATAACAGCACGCAATAAAAAAGCAGCAAGGAAAGAAAAAAAGAAGGCTTGTTTGATTCAGAGCTTTGTGTTACTGGGAAGGAGATTAAATAATGTATTGATTGGGTGATGGGTAATTAGTATGGTCAGCAAATGTGTATGGATGGGGGATTGTTTTAACATAATGATGGGATTCCTGGTTTCTCTTCAGGTCATTAAGGACAGATCAAAGACGCTCCTCCACCTTTTGTTTCGGTCTGTGTTGTGTTTTTGTGCTGACTTTGCCTAATGAAACACATATTCACTGGTAAATGTAACTCGAGAGGACCTCAATACGGCTCTTGTAACCTTGACCATAACAAGTGCATGGTTAAAGTCAGCCTTAACCGTCATTATAAAAGTACAAAAGGAAATGGCAGCTATACTATACAGCAGGAGTGGGCAAACTAAGGCTGTTCAATGTGGTCCACCAAGCATTTAATGATATTTTATTGATGATTAAACACAGCATATTTTAACTTTTATTCAATATTTTGCAGCAATCAGTTGATTCCACTATACAGCATGCTCCAAATGGTAAATACCTTTCCTATAGGCAACATAAACATGTTTTTATTAAGCATAAGCGAGTTCCCTGTGTTGGCCTGGCCCTCCACAAGAGTTCCATGTTCTAATGTATTTTACTTCAGGTAAATAGCGCTACTATTTCTTAAAACTAGTGATTGAATCTAGTCAACATTTAAAAGATCAAGCTTTTAGGTCAATGCACATGTCAAGATTTCTTTAACAGTCCAGAGAGCTCATTAAACACAAAATAATTCTGGAGTATAATATTCACACTGATGATATACAGTATAATGGTATTCTGTAATTAAGACTATAAAAATTCTTTCTTGTAACACTGTGAAAAGTCAATCAGATCTGGGCAGAACATTAGAGGCTGCATGTCCGACTCACAAACTGTTATTACTGTCCACAACGCAATCCAACTTCAAGACATGCCTGTGGCATTTTGCTTCTTAATATCTTTGATAGACAGTCCTATACACTGTTTAAAACATTTGAAAGTACATTGCAATCAATGTCGTACTGTTAGCTAATCTGAAGTACAAGATCAAACTTAGCTCTGGACGTGAAGGCTGAATAGGAGCATCGCCTAGTTTGCTAAAAAGTGAGAAAACAGCCAGGCAACTAAAGGATAACAACTTAATCTAATATGTAAACCTAAATCAGGCAACTTAAATTTCATTAGATGTGTGTTTACAATCTAGTTAAAGCTAGTCAACTGCCAATGTCCTTTGTTTTTTCCTGGTTCCCCAAATGGAATTTAATACTGCTGCTTTACAGTATGAGGGGGAAAATAAGGTATGTGTAAAGAGGGGTGAGGGTTTGGACCACAGTTTGTCCTTCCTATCAACTCTCTCCCTCACCTCCATTTCCCACTATCTGGGAAATTCAATAGACTAACCTTAAGAATTTAATTGATGCTGCCACTGGGATTACAAAGAGGCCGAGCGGTGCGGGCCGGGGACAGCTGATTAGCAGTGAGGGTAATTGTTAATTGATTGATGTATCTCCTTACCTCTCTCCATGGATGGGTCTTTTAGAAAGTGTTTTGTTTGCCATAGCTCCGGTGCGAGTGCAGCCAGACAGGGCATTACCATACATCTTCCGTCCCCTCCGCTTTGAAAACTCCACTCTCTGGGATATCTTTATGCTCAGACAGGCCACTAAGACAAAAGGTGGCTACTGCATGATGGGTTTAAGGTCACTGATATGAACCTATTCTAAAAGCTCAAAGGAAGCTGACAACCTGAGGTAATGGTTGGCGTTGCTGATTTCTACACTAGACTAAATATTATGAACTGTTTTATGAACAGAGTTTAGTCCTGGTTCAGTTTAGGGTTCGGTCCTAGGCTGAGATCTGGTGGGATTAGTCTTTAATTACTTCCTGGTGTTAGAGTGCATAGTAATTGTATCTGTTCAGTTTTTGTCCTGAGACAAGAACTGGTTTCGTCTGGTTTGACCCTGGATTGAGTACTAGTTCATCTAACATTTAAGTTTATTACTTGGTTGAGAATTTGCTTATCTTCTTTTTCATCCTGTGTTAAGTCCTGATTGTGTGCTTGGTTCTATGATGAATCCAGGTTTCCTCCTGAGTTTTGACCTAGATTACATTTAAGTCTAGTTTTGTTTTTAGCCCTTCTTAGTTCTGGGTTAACATAAACTAAATCATGCGCTGAATTCTAGTTAAGTCTCTTGCATGTTATGGGCTTGAGGTCTGCCTTAGTTCTAGGTTTTAATTCTTGACAAAGTTTTTGCCAACCACCCTGAAGTTGTTATAACTTGAATATTCAATGCTGGATTTGGCTCAGTTTTGGATGGAGGTAGAAAAGCAAAAATCTCTCTTCAAGAAATCAGAAATTTGCAATACGTGGCATACATATTTGTTATCTGACAACTTTGACCCGTGCCCTATTTGGTAAGGTTGTGCAGTCATAAATATGCTGGATACCCATATGGCCAAAGAAGCTATGCATAGATCCTCTAGGTTAAGGGCCCTTTATTTTGGCAGCCTTCTTAAGGAGCCCCAGCTGACATTGCACAACAGTTTAACCTCAGGGCCACCATTGGACAAAAACAGGTAAGGATCACTTATCTTGCAGGTAATTGGAGCATTAGTTGGGATATGGATTGAGTCCTAGTTTTAGTCATTATTAAATCCTGTTAAATACATGCCCATATATTCATATTTATTTTCCCAAAAGGCATCAATTTTGCAAACTGACCATGTCTCTAGTTCCATTAGCTCAATATTTTTAGAGCTAGTTGTCTGTTAACAAGAAGAGCAGAGCTACATGAAGAACACACTGAGAGATTTGTGATGCTTTGGCGTAACACAATCCTCATTGGCTTCAGCAAACACCAACAGTCTCGCCATTATCTTTCTGCCTCTACAAGGCCCCATTTTAGACAGGGACCCCCTCGGTGTGAAAACCCCCATTCTGTGATTGTCCGAACTGCCACTCAGAATGCTTCCGCCACTGCTATTCCTGCTTGGCCGACACCAAAACCCACTGCCAAGTCCTCTCCCTTTCCCCCCTGACTCTGGCACAGCACCGGGCTGACCATCAAGCAATTACACAGGAACTTGGCAACGAGGAGGAAATCCAGTCATTAAAAGGGCTTAACACTGGCAGAGGGTCTCAGTGTTGAATGGGACCGCTGGGGGACTTGTATGGGAGAGAGGGTCCGTACACCAAAGACCTGGCAGGGAGCGGCTGGGTCAGTGTCATTGTGTACATGCATCTGTTCAAAAGCACACACGTCTCGGACCAGATGTTCTCTTTCATACGGTGGGATACTATATCATTGCTGTAGGCTAAAATTTCATGAATCTTTTCAGCAACAGCGTCAAATTCCGTGTGACGATTTTCAACCGTAGCTTGATCGGATTTGAGAAATTTTCAAAGGCAAGAGAGATTCTAGACAGAAAATAGATCACAAAATGTTAAAGACGTTACATGAGCAGTTTACCAAAATGTGGACGTTATAATCTATAATCACACTCTAGAGAATTGGCATTAATAAACATGACTCCTATGTGCTCAATTTACATTGCATATTATTCTTGTCTTTCTCACAGCTCACCTTGTGTATTCTTCAGGACAATTTGATGTTTGCAAAAATTGTTCCATGCTGATGAGTAAAAGAAAGAGAATTGGCAATAATAGGATACTTTCAAAACTACTATGACCTGCCAGAATGAGATTCTTCAGTATAATTAGTAGTAGTACAAATGTAATGAATCATTATAACCATCAGGTTTGTGTGACTTGTTGTCTCCTAACTCTCATCGGTCATTAAGATTATCCAAAATAAAAGAGCCCAATGTATAACGTACAAAGTACTCACAGTATTTGTTTGGTTCAGTAAACTTTTTTTATGACTTTTGTGCCATTATTTGACAGTAGACAGACAGGAAACAGGGCCAGAGCAGGGGTGGAGTGGGGATTCTGAAATCCACAAGGAGATTTCTCAAAGGAATGGCACACCACTACTGGCCCCTGGACTCAGCATGGTGGGCAAATAAAAAACAGGCAAATAGTCCAGAATTCACAGACTCGACTACACAAAATCACAGGACAAAGAACTAATAAATGTGGAATACTAGAATACAGATTTGAATAACATTCAAGTCAATAAGCAACCTGGCCCTTGATGGCAATTTTAAGCTGAGCACCTCATTAGCCAAGCAAGCAAAAGTAACCAAAAGTCAACTGTTAACACAATTTTGGTCGTGTAGTCAGAGGCAAGTATGTTGGACGTCATAGCCCGAGGGGTCTGGGGATCCTCCCCCAGAAAATTTTAAATATAATCGAATTCCCTGAATTCAGGTGCATTTTAGATGATATTTGGCTGGGCATTGTGTTAGAAAATTACATTTACAAGTACATTTTTTATTTAACTAGCCCCAAAATCCCAGACTCAAATGCTTTAAAACAGAAAGAATCATGAATACAGAATCACCAAACATTGCTAATAAAACCCTCACTTTACTCTTTTTAACTTTAGCAGATTCAAATGACATTGTTTGTAGCATGTTTGCAGGATGTGGGTGTACATGAGTTCATTAAAATAAGATGAAATGAAATTTACAACCCTAGAAACAAATATATATTGACATGTTTTAGCTTATTTCCTCGTGCTTACTGCTATTAAACAATTTTTTTCTTACAGATGGTACAGCCTTATATTTGGTCTGGTAAGTATGATTATATACTGTATTTTACCAGCATAGGCTCTACTTCACCACTGGGTCCCTTTCAGGGTTGTTTTATCCCTAAAAATGGGCTGGAAAATCCTATGGAATGGTGCCCCGCTAAATCGGGGGCTATTGCTCTGAAAACTCATCACATGTATGAAATTTTGCTTGTTAAGGGCAGTGGTCCCTCTCTGAGGTCAGTACTTAAGAGTGAGAAATATCTATAATCACAGTCTGAAACAGGTTTACTCCTCACTATAACAATAGAAGGAACAAACTATGTTACATAAGGAAGAAAAACACCTGCACACACTTCAATCTGGAGATCATTATTCAAAACTATGTTTCACTCATCCACAAGGAAAAGATTGTGTAGCTCAGACAACACACACAGACCTAAAACTGCAGTGAGAGGTTTTACCTTTAACCTGAGCTTTTTTGTAGCACATACCTTTTGCCCATGGACAAGAGTGAGTGACACTGACCAAACTTGTGTCTCCCAAGTATTTGGCCTACGCTCCACAAAGTGAGCGCCGTGTGACTTCCTGCATTTGTTCCAAAAGTCTAAACTTTTTGCAAATGTGCTTTCACACTACCAATCAACCGGAACATGACTCAGTTTGGTCTGCAATTGACCTTCTGGTTAGGACCAACCAGGAAAGTCCAAACCAAACTCGGATCTGAAAGAGCTCTTATCTGGTAGCTTTTGATCAAATCTAAAAAACATTGCAGACTCCAATTCCATACCTCACAACCCTTCTTTCTGCTGTTGTCTAGTGAAAATAGACCACATGATGAAGTAATATTAAAATTATACAAATAAAAGCCTATACAGATCAAACATTTTTATCTACGAAGAAACCTGCTTAGCTGACCTTTCTGGGCAGTCACAGTAACTTCTTCTGAGTTCTATAGACTTTTACATATAGGTGAAGTTCCAAGTTTGTGTTACGTTGAGGTAATAATAAACTATTAGTTGTGACTAATGTGCTCTATTTATTTTACTATAGACTAGTGTTGAAAACACATGCATAGTATTTGGACACACAATTGCATGTGACAAGACTTAAGTCAGGCCACACCACTGGGGCCTTAAAATCCCACTTGCAGCCAACCAAAGGATAAAAAGATGAAAGTCTAGCAGCACGATGACAGCGTCCCAAGGTTATAGCCCATCGACTTCCACGGACATAAACAGTATTGGATTAGAAGAAGCACCGGTTGAGGTTTCCGCACATTGATTAGAGCTTTCATCAAGGCTGCGTGAGCAAGGCCAGCCCGTCGAGCACGCAGACGTTTGGTATGCGCAATGTGGACCGAATCAAGAATTCAGTGTAATATTCATTTGCTGAACTAATTCTGCAGACATATAGATTTTCCACAAGCCTCATTTGCATATTATTTTCACAAGACCCAACAGCTGTTTTTGCATATGAGAGGCCACCATATGTAATATTTGACTAATTACTGTTCATAAATAAAAGTGAATAACTAAGGAATATTGAATCTCAAGCCAATCAAGGTATAAGCAGATTTTATGCCCTTCAAGTCTTTGTATATTCTACCCACAATTTCATTTCAATAAACACACCAACTGTTCTCTGCCTTTAGCTGAAAAAATACAATAAGAGTGAACATACTTACATTAGGCATTAAAAAAAAGAAAATTAAATAAATATTCAATCTCTGGTCAGTATTTTTGAACACCTTTAAAAACACTTTTGGACTTTGCCCAGAAATATGTCCACAGAGTCAGCCACACCCATCTCATTAGCTCTGAAGCCAACATAATTTTTTGTTTCAAAGTAATTTAAATAATTGTCTTTTTGAACAATTATTTTTTATTGTCTTGCATATTTGGTTTATAATATCAGTTTAAATTCCTGCTTGTGCATTGCTAATTCCAGGTTGTCCCACTGTCCTACCTACTCTCCTCTGGGATAGCGGATACTATTGCAAATGTCAGGATGATTGGACCTGACCTAGGCCCATCTCTGGTCTTGACCTGACCCACGTACCAGTGGTCTAGCCCTTTGTCCGTTGTTCTCTATGAGGTTTCTTAATTTTCGATGGATGGATTTTTCCTCAAGCAAACAACCCTCTGTGTTTGCCTGTACAGTAAATATATAAAAGTTACATGTCTTAAATGTTGTCAGGTTTGAATGTATCCCTAAAAGAATATTGTATATTCACAAAGGTTCTGCGGACTCTTTAGTCTGTGCACGTAAACTATAGTGTGTCAGGCCAATTCCGTGAGAAGGTTTAAAGTTAGAAAAGCCTTGTCAGTAGCTCATAAAAAAAGTCAGGACCCTTCAAAACAGGCATCAACCATCTTGAGCTTGGCTTTGGAAAGTGCACTCCACGCTGAACTGCCACTGAACTCCTCACAATTAGAGCTCTTTTTTCATTTCCAGCAGGGGCTCTGAATGTCGATCCGAGCACTTTTGAGATGAAGGTATCCCTTGGAGATATTTAAACTCCCTGCGTGGTGGTGCTGCCTCGGGGAGTGTGGACGGGATGGTTATTAATGCATTATTTACACACGCTTCCTGCTGTCTTCTGTTGTGGCTCGGCTTGATTAAAAGGGATATTGCTAAGGAGGCACTTTTCGCCCGCTGTGATGGAGAAGTTACTTTGTGGTGAAGGACTATTACATATTTTGTCTTTGGGAGAGATATCATCGCAAAGGGGTTTGGTATTAAAAGCAGTAGTCCATCTTTTAAAGCAGTGTAGCTTTTATGGAAATGTCAGCAGCTTGACTTATTTTCTTTCATATGGAACACTAAACAGCACTCAGTTTAAGTTATTTAGCTTTTTGTAAATGATTAGAAACATTACATATACTAAGTGGTGTAATTGTATATGAAATGCTAACTTTGATTGTGTAGCAGGGAAAAAACTATTTATTAAAACTCACACTCACACAAAAATTAAAAGTCACACAATGCAAAACAATGCTGCTGCTTTAAGCACATATCCATAGGTGAGTAGCTGTTGTGGAGCAGAGTGTCTCGTCACACATACTTTGCAACTCAGAATCTCTGGATAAGAGAGCACAGCAAGGCCACAAATAGATAATTAATTTACAAATGATCGTCTTTACCTGCTACGAGTTTTCAACTGCTCCACCATTTTTTAACAAATTAAGTTGGCAGTCCTCTATTAAGACTGTTTTACAGTTCACACTACATAACTGTCAGACTGGCGATCAGGTGTGTCTAAATGTGTGTAACCCAACACCATCCCAGACCCATGCCTGGACAAATGTTGGAGACTCGGAACAAAGTCGACCCACATGGTGAGGTGAGTAAATGGAATGTTTACTGTGCAAAATTTCTGAAAAGTTGCTTTACACTTCTTTGATTGAATCAAGGGATGTAGAGGACAGGCCATGAGGCCGACTCACCTGCATACGTTTCACCTAAGCACTCTTTTATCAATAAGGTCCCAGAAGAAGACTTGTGGTCACATGCAATATTAAGTGGTGACAGGAGATACCCCGCTACATAACCTTAATTGTGGTCCATTGGGTCTCCAAAGTAGCGTAATGCCACTAATTAACACTACAAACTATCAAACATTAACTTGGATTTAGTTGTTTGGTCTTCAAAATAAAGCTTAAAATTGTAGGTCTTACTTCTGATAATTTAATTTCCATTTCTCTCACACTAAAATTGTAATAACAATTTGTAATATAGAGCTATTTAGTCCTTACTTGAACAAACTATACTTCTTATTGAACTTGCTTATGCCAAGATAGTCCCACGTTGCTAGCAGCTAAGAGCACTTAGTATCAGGGAGTCCTCAGTTTAACTCACTGCTGTTTCCATGCAGCTATTATTTACAAGATTAGAGTAGTGCTGGAGATCTTAGCATAAGCACTTCTCTACTACTAGTGCAGAAAAAAAGACCCAAATTACCCGCTAATGGACCACCGGGCACTAATATCTAAATCCCCAATCTGTCTGTAATTGCTGCAAAATGCTCCAGCTTGTGTTTTATGGGAGACTTCTAAGCGACTCTTTGCTTTATTACAGCAACCAGAAATGGGGGGAAGAACCATTTTCCCTGTGTGTGTTGTCCTGTCCCCGGTGGAATCCCTGAGACATCATTAACACCGCCCGTCTTTCATATTCTGAACAGAGTGACCGTCCCACAGCTGGCCGCCTCCCTTCTGCGTTCGGTCCATTCCAGAAGCCGGTGATTAATTTCCTTGTAAGGAGAGATACAGAGCGAGAAGGGAGCGCTGCCTTTGAAAGGTGCTTTATTTGCATTAGCATTCATAATTACTTAATGACGAATCAGATATGGTTCACTGCGACTAAGTGCAGAAACAAGCTGTCGGAATCATGTATTTCAATTAGGATACCACTAAAACATGCTCCTCCATGACCGTCCAATAAGGAAGAGTCTGTTTATTTAGCTAGGGAATTATGATTGGGGGATGAAAAGGAATTGTTTTATGCCTCTCAATTGTACAAGCAGTCAATTTTGTATTTGAAGAAAATATGTATGTTAGGCCTTCAGTAGCCAAAAGCATATATATATATATATATATATATATATATATATATACGCTTTATATATATACTCTGTCATAAACATTGGTATTGGATACTGGCAAAACATTATATTGAATACTGTGTATATTTTTTATTTCATATACTTTTCATTCTTTTATGATATTATTCTATTGTATTTTTTATTACATTACTGTACGCCTCTGTTACAATTGCTTCAGCCAGGAAAGGATTAACAGTCCCGAACCGTGAAGTATAGTTAATATTTAATGGTTTTGTGGTGGAGCTGCTCATTGGTGAGGCCTTCAGTGGCCAGAATGAATCCAGTGTAACTATGTTTCCGTGGGAACTAACCAACTGTAATTAACCAACTGTCTGATTCATAGTCACGTGTCTGATGCTTAGGACTGCGAAGAGTCCTAAGCATGGATATACGTGTCTTTAACTACTAGTTGGCGCCATTATTATAATGTTGTTGCAGCTGCTGTAACGGTAGAATCACAGACAATTTTTAAAGAGGTTATAAGTAAAGGAGTTTCCTTAAGACTTGATTCACAAGAAATTGAAATTGTTGAAAATACAAACCAAAGTGGGTGCATTGTCGGTCGGCTTTTTTCAACTAACAAGTCAACCTGGACAAAAATCCTTTCATTGTATGGATTTTGTCATCATAATCCTGCATTGCATCTACAAGCTACAGTGAGTTTAAATCTGTGGAGTTAATGACAGTCAATAACCTGAAGCTAAATGAGCAGCTAGCGTCACATGACGCTACAAACCAGACTGAGGCGCATTTGATAAAAAGTAATCATCACCTGTAAAAGCCAGTATGTCTTCTGAGTGTGACCCACTCATTCTGAAGAAAGCAGCTCCTGTAAGTGCTTAAAAACTGTGTTAAAGCCTGCCCCCACTCAGATAACATGTCTTATTAATAAATAATCAACTATTTATAGATTTCACAATAAAGGCATATTTTAACTATTAGGAGAACTTTACCATTACCCAGCTCATTCTTCAGATGAAAAGTAGCATCTCGGAAGGTGCACACTCTAGGTTTTGACAGCTCTGACATTTGTTTGTTAGAGTATTATCAAAGTATATACATATATAAAAAAAAGCACTGAAGGGGCATCTTCTTTTACCCTTGCGGATTCTCACGAGATTTGGGAGTTTCCAAATACTGGTAAATCCATCTTGTATTGCGCCAAGCCAACTGATTGAGTCGAACCATGGGCTCTCTGGCCTTTTGTGACCAATGGTGTGGAGCATGAACAGGAAGAGGTGGGTTTTTAATCTCACAAATGCAACAAGCTTTCTCTTCTCTTATTTGTTAACTATGTGGCTACCTTGAAAGATGTTAGCACTAAAGGATTTTCTGGAAGGAAAAGATGTTTGTGCTCTCTTCCGACTGGCTTTGGCATATCCTAAACACATGCACGCTCTTTTCATCGGCCCACATCCATGTTTCATTAACCAATTTGGTGTTAGTTAATGATCCTTTTGATTTGCAGATTCACTTTGCAAAAACTGTTACTGTTATAGCAATTTGTTGTTTCTTCATATCTACCGGCTAAAACAAATCTCATTGCATCATACTGCTTCATCCAATCATCTGGCAAATTTTTGACAGAAGGTGCCTCCCTTTTGCAAACTCTATCATTGTGAGTCTGTTTCCCAGATGGTTCTGTGAAACAGACTATGTTCTGTTTTATTGGTGTCAAACCCAGCATTTAATGAACAGTTAATGCTTGTAAACGGTAATATACAGGCTCTTTGGTGGTGAATCTATTTTGTGATGGAAAAAATTCCAGTGTCTGGTGCGTTCTGATTCACAGCAAGTAGGTTGGGGGTTCAATCCCCAAGTTGTACGTCAGTCTTTCTGTGTGTATGTCCTCCCCATGTTACCCGTGTTCTCTCTGGGCTCCCTCTTCTTTAGGGAGGGTTTACAAAGCTTTACAAGTCATGTTTATCCACAACACCAAAATGGGAAGTTTACGACGTACAACATTTTCACAGTACAAATTTACATAACATTTAATGAATTGGCCATGCCGTTTATGGAAGCCGTTTAGGGGTCAGAAATCATTGTAAGATTTGTTACCACCAATGGCATATGTTTCAGCCTTCTGGAATAACCCATAATAATGAAGAAACCAAATCTCATGTGAAACATCCCGAATGAAGACCTCAGTGTAAATGCTTCTCATAAAGCACCAGTACATTAATTGTCTTGTTCATAAAGCCTGTTATGATCAAGTGTTGCCAGTGTACTGCAAAGGGGACAGCAGTGGTCCCTATGGCCTCACCCTGGAACATACTAGCTGGGGGTGACATTAATCATAGTCCCCCCTTCATCGATTGCACTGGATAATGGTTCCGCTTATCACCACGAGGCTTTCCTAAGGGGCCAAAAGCCAACATCTTTCAGGGACATCCTCCGTGTCTTTTACCTCTTCCTTTTTTGTTGCACTTTAGCTCTTAAATCTTCTCATTATAAAGACACGTCACAACCTTATACTTGAACGAAACGCTAAAGAAAAAAAAAAGTCACAAACGGTTATTAAAAAGCATTTTCCAGGTTGTTTACATAATGGATTGTACTATATCAGCAGCGGCATACAGAGGACCCATTCATCTTTTCTGTCTCCGCCCAGTTTTGCTCTAATCTCAGTGTTCTCATCTTCACGCCAAAGAGGAAAAAGTTTAGCCAGAATCTAAACTGATCAATTAGAAATAGGACCTGCAAGGTGAAAGGAAAGAAAATACATACATACCTCTTTAAGCATAGTAATAGTAAGAGTGTGGACTTTCAAAAGCATTTTTAGGTAGGGTTAAGGCAGGTTAGTGTACTGGACGAGACATAAAACTCTAGGCTTTGCCACTGGAGACAGAATTTGTCAATGCAATACTGTTATTTAAATTGTGAAAGCCGGCATTTATTGCATAATCATTTGGTATTATTGGAGCCATTTTACCATTCTTGGTTTCTTGAACCTCCAGTCACTATGAATGTCCATTAAAAAGCCAAAGACTGTCATATACATGTGCACCAATAAAGAAACACTGAGCACATCTTGGGGTGCACGTGGCAGAGTGGTTAGCACTCCTACCTCACAGCAAGAAGGTCATGAGTTCAAAACCCGGTGGACATAAAAACATTCTTGTCTGACTCCGGTCTTTCTGTGAGAGGTCTGCATGTCCTCCACGTGTTACCGTGGGTTCTCTCCGGGTACTCCGGCTTCCTCCCACCGTCCAAAAACATGCATGTACAGGTTAATGGGCAACTCTAAAGTGTCCCTAGTGAATGAAAATGAGAGTGAATGGTTGTCTGTTACAGTCTGTCTCTAAATGTCAGCCCTGCGACTAACTGGCCACTGTCCAGGGTGTACCCCGCCTTAGGCCCAGTCACCTGCAGCCCTAACATGACAAAGCGGTTAAAAATGAATGAATGAGCACATTCTTGGAGTGTATGGAATAACTGTTAACTTGTGCAGTAGGTGAGTATGTACCTACAGATACACTTTAGAAGCCATGTAATTTCAAAAATGTACAAAGTCTTTTTCTTTCACGTCTATTGGAAGATGTCAGGATCCAACATAGTGTGTCCCATACTGACCTGACCTGACCTAAAATGACATGTCATTTTATTCACTTTTGGTTACAGGTTCAGTTCGAAAACATAATGAGTAAGTACTACTGTATGAGAAAATCAGAAAGGCATATCACTCAATGACTGTAATATTTTATAATTAAGGTGAAATGCAACATTTTGCATCCTTGTAGAACTGGGTCTGCTGCATTACCTTAACTTTATTATCACCAGCACTAAAACAGCCCATTCAGCTCTTAATGACACTTACACCGGGGTTTCCAACTTAAGCTTTTATGAACTTTTGTTCAATCACAGAAGTCCCAGGTTAAACCCCTCACGCTGCGGGCAAAAAAAACTCTTATAATTAACAACAATGCTCCTTGGATGCGGGACAAAACCTCTTCTTCTTTAAACTTTTATCCAACCTTTTCTTGATAAAGCTACTATCTATCTATCTATCTATCTATCTATCTATCTATCTATCTATCTATCTATCTATCTATCTATCTATCTATCTATCTATCTATCTATCTATCTATCCATCTATCTATCTATCTATCTATCTATCTATCTATCTATTTTCCTTCAAAGAAATAGAAAGGACAGCAGATATCTGTATTTTCATTAATGTTTACTTACCTGCTTTTTTGTAAACATTGCATTAATACAATTCAGGAATAGATTTGAAAAAGAAAGTAATTGGAGCTAAAATAGAAGATCGGAACTGAAGATACCAAGACTGAGACTGAAAAGGACTAAGTGACATTTGCATATCAGCGCAGTAGCCCGCAGCACACCAGTGTCGCGCTAATAAGTCAGCTGCTAGTTGGCGAGTCTCCCGCTCCTTCCCTCAGCTCTCTCTGCTCTAATAGGCTGTCTCTATGGGATGAGAGGCATCGGCGCTATTGTATCTGTCAATCTGGCTGAAGGAGCCGTGCTCTTGGGACTTTGGGATCAGTGGCCCTTTGGGGGGAAATTGGCGGCCTTTCTTAAGCATCGGGGGGAAAAGGCTCCGAGAAGTTCTGAAAGATAAAACCCTAAAGGAGCTTTAGTTTGACATGGAAAGAAGAGGGGAAATATGGCTGGAAAATGGTTGTGTTAGCATAATACTTAATGCAATATTCAGTGTATATATACTGTATAAGGCATGTAAATGCCTCCTAAATGTAAACAGGGTAAGGCAGAGTAGCTTTAGTAACGTAGTAATGTAACGTTATTGATTTAATGAAAGTTTAATCCAGCAATGAGTGATTGCATTACATGATTTGTGCCCTTCCTATAAAACAACTTTGATTGGCCTTCAATAAAGTTAATCCGGTAGTGCTTTCTGTAACCCAAAATAACACAATATAAAGTAGAAATCCCTAGTGATGCAAAAAGCTGGAAAAGTTAGCACCATTGATGTTCTTGTGACCAGAGCTAACCTGAACGATTGTGGTTAAAAGTCATGGATGTATTAAAAGTCAGTGTGTTGAAGTTGTTGGTTAAATTTCTGATTTTTAAATTTATTTATTTAAAAGGGACACAGCATATTGATGAAAATGTCAATAAATACTGTATGTACATTTAAATATTCCAGAATTATCTCTAGTCTGTGGCAGGTCAGGAGAAAAAACATGTAAGACATAACACAACATGTAACACATTGCACTCAACATAAATGAGAAAAAATATACAAATAATACACAAAACAACTAAAACATAACACGAACAATAACACACAACACTTAAATAATACTTTGGTGATCACAAGTCCGGTTCCTCTTAAGGCATCTTTTCAGACTGGTTTTAAATGTGTTCTACAATCTCTTATTGCAGTTGATATGTTGTTTCAGATTTCATACCAACTGCAAAAAGTTTGCAATACCACACTTCTTCTTCCTTTATTTTTACAGCCACTGAGCAGCTACTGTAGCCCTGCAGGGACATGCTGTTGTCTACAGAAAAACTGTTGGTAAAAATTTTAGTTCCGGTTCAAGTCTAGAATTAGATCTCTTGACCTGAACGGGCAATTAATCACTTTTTAATCAAGTCAAAGGAAAAGTTTTAATTTGATTATATAAAATTACATTTATTCAATTCAACAGGTAACACGCTAAAGTTTTAGTAACAGTTGGACAAAATTTTATTTTATTTTATTTAACTTGTAAATGTATATATTTGCGCTTTATTATTAAATACAACCAATGTTTTGAATTTAGTTCAATTGTATACCACACATTCTGCAGTACCTTTAACTAGTAGGTATGGCATTGACCTCTCAGACTTCTCAGACATGTCAACATTGTTCACTTCACTGTAAAAATGCAAAACCCAGAGCTTCTACATTGTGATATGTTTATAATTAGTTTGATGATCTGCTGATCAGTTTATGAACATGTGGGAGTAATAATTATGCAAGCTCTATCAAAGTAAATGCAGAACTTAACAATTTTTATTTTTTTGGACCAAAAAGGCAACAAAGTTATTGAAAAATCAATACCCATATTTGTTTTAAGGGCTTGGTTAGTCAATTGTAATTGGTTGTCTGGCTATGTTTTAGGCAAACAGTAGCTCTCCAGAAGAAACGGTAATCAAATTCCCATCATATTTTCTCAAGGGAGCAATAATTTACAAAGCAACTTAAACCAATTAGACTGTAATTATTAAAAAATATCTTGCTTGGAGTCAGTTAGATTAACCATAATGTGGCAGCTTCTAGTGGTCATTAGTGGAATTACATTTCAAGCTTTTATTTTAAGCCATGGCTGTCGGCACTCAGTAATGACACATAATCTGTGCGAGTGGCAAGTATTCAGTTTACTGCAATTAACGATATAGCACATGTAATTTCATGTGCTTTTTTTCCTCGAGCTCCTGAGTCATTATGAAAAAGACTCCTCTCCTGCTCAGTCAATGCCTAGATGACATCCGACAGTTTTCATATATGAATAGCGCCGCATTAAGTTAGGGATAATCATATTCTGCGGCTAATTTAAGGTAATGACAGTATGTGAGTCTGGGTCTCTATACCACTCGTTTCCACCGTCATGCATTTGTAATGAGGTGTAGGCTTATTGACTGAGATTGCAGATTTGATTTTCTCTCTGTACCTCCTCCTCTTTTAGTTTTTTCATGCTACATTCTCAACACATTGGTCATTCATCACAATAGCCTGTGTTTGTTGCATGTTTATTGATTCGTGCTGATGGTGAGAAAGCAAGGAGACTCATTACGCATCAGAGATTGAGGTTGAGGCGCCAAGAGCCCACCAGGGGCCTCGCTGTGTCTCCACAGATCAGCTAAGATTTAGATTTGGATGCTTGAATTTGACATTGAAGTTGGAGTTACAATACTTGTACTACTTGCAGGCAATTAGTAGGAATTCTCAAACAAAAGTAACACCCCTGACAGCAAAACTGGCTGCACATAAAAAAAAAAGTTTGAAAATTGGAAAAGTTTTGACTAGGTGTAAAAATGGCACGGTAAGTCATGTTAAAAATGCCGCTGTAAGTACGTAAAACAATTATATACAATGCAGCAATTATCCGGTATCTGAATCTAAAAAAAAAAAGAAAGAAACAACAAATTTGTTGAATGTCGAAAGTTTTTTTTTTTACATTTTGAACTGTGGAAGGAGACAGTCAACAGACAGATTTTTAAAAGATGATCATATATGGTACAGTATCTAACTCCTTAAATTGTGTGAAGTAAAACATTACCCATTTACATTTGTTTTGAAAAATACTGAATATTAAACCATCTCCAACAAAGTGCAGTGTCTTTTACTCAATACAATTTGTCAATACAAATACTGTCATTAAACTTTCATGAATATTTAGATATACATTTAGTCATTTAGCAGACCCTTTTATCCAAAGCTACCTACATGAAGCTTCCATTCACCAGTGTTACAGCTGGAACACCACTGGAGGCAAGGTGGGTTAAGTGGGTTGCCCAAGGACACAACGACAGTATGAACTGAGAGCGGGAATCGAACTGCCTATCTGAAGGACGATCACTTTACCACTGAGCCACTGAGCCCGACTATAAAAATAGTTCAACAACTATGGCAAAACTGTACTTAAGTGAATACAATAGGCCACAGTGACAAACAATATATTAATTTCAGAGTGAAAAAAACAAATATTTGACAAAACCACTTCAATAGTTTTCTCAGGTCACTCTGTTTGCAGCAAAAACAGCTTTTATAAAAAAATACTTTTCAGTCAGAGCGTGTAGCTCATGAGTCCATCTAGTGGTTCAAAGAGATATGACAGGCCGACAGACATGGCAGTTTTGGCATACCATCAAGACCATTTTTCACAAAGAAAAAAAAACTTTAAATAAACAGTAAAATAATTGCTTGACTTATTCATTACAGTAGAGCTATATGCTCAGAAGTGCAAGGGTAGTATATTTAAGTCCTCATCATAAGGTATACAATATGCAAATCTTTCTCAAACACTCTCAAATGTTTTCTATACTTCTATTTGCCATGTCAAAACCATCCTCAGTTTTAACTATTTCATAAAGCTCCATGACTTTTTTTGCTTTCAGTATGCCTTGATTATTAAGGCCACTTTGAATTTTTGAATGTGCTGTACAAAAGTCACACAAAAGTGACACCACTTAATCAGAACATTGGGCACCTTCTTTCTACAATGATAGTGATGCCTTGGCAAACCTGTCAGGACACTACAGCCCCCTAATGCATCCTCTATCTTGTCAACCTAAACTTGTCACCTTACAACCGAACACTCGAGAACTATCAAAGCCTTCCGAGTGTCCTCTAGAAGCGCATTTGTTAGTTGTGTTGTGGCAATAGTATGAGTTGGGTCACTTCCACTCGGGCTAATGAGTTTGCTGGCAGCATCGCTCCGTGTCTAATGACATCATTGACACCGATGCTACATATTGTGTCACGGGCCTCTGGCAATCTCTCAGCAGCTGATGTCCTCACTTTGCCACCGGGGGCACACACACACACACACACACTTTGACACCGCTTGGCACTGGCGTAGTTGGCAGGATAGCGTAGTAACCCGCTGCTTTTGTGGCACAGTTTGCGGGACACATCAATTTGTTCGGTGCTTTTGTGAGCGGCCACCTCCCTGGCAGCCATCCAGAGCTTCAACTCGGCATCATCTGCATATCTTTGTTTGATTGGGAGAAAGGTAGAAGATAGCGGGATGAGGAGTTGCGCCTTGCCATCTGGGCTCTGTTTCCGACGCAAATTAAAAAATTCAACCTGTATGGAAATGGAATTGTCAAACGGCAACAATACTTCTAATCTCCTTCTCCCTGCTTTTTCAAAAGGCGCTTTAATAATTAGGGAGGTAGAAAGCTCAAACACATGAAACAATACCCCCCCTCCCTTCATATTTTCCCCTCTTCGTATCGCCTGTAATGACTGGAGCGCTGATGGAGAGGCCTCTTTGAGGATGACATTCAAACGCTGACATTTGAATTATGCCTGTTTATCAGAGGGAGAATGGCCCACTCGCTTTTGTTGCTGGATTCTTCTCGATATAGTTGCAGGTACTCAAGCTGCCGGGTTCATTTAATCGCACGCTTATAATAGACTCTTTTACTGTTTGTAAAAAAACAATAACTGCAAGAGTGTATCAGCAACAGAAATGCAACAGACTATATCTTTTCAATTGACAAAAGGGCATTAGCCACTAACAATTGAAAAATTCTTTATAAACAAAATAGTTTTAGAAAATTGTGATTGACTGGCTACATTCGTCAGTTGTCAGTGAACATTACATCACATTAGAAAACATTCAGGCAATTAACTAAAAGCTCAAGACTTAGGAACGCTGTCCCATCCTCATGTGTAAGGTACAAGTTGTATTTGGGGTGAGAAAGATGAGAATCCATATTAGGTCAAAAAAAAACATAGGGCTTAGGAGCAATGCATAAACATGTAAAAGCTATCATTTTGGGGGTGTTCTTTCAACACAGTATCCCCCCAAAAAATAAAGAGTCGCAAGTACTCAAGGCAGAAGGAGCATTTTTAGCACAACTTTTGCAGCAGTAGCGCAGACGATGTATACTAACAACTTTAATAGGTTGTATTTGAGGCATTTACAATGTAAGAACCATCGGCCAACATATAATTATCCATATCCATTCCTCTCTGATGGGATTGCAAGATTTTTTTTCTTCTGAGGACAGACGCAGGCAACATTTCTGGCTAAAATACAAATCTTTGAGTACTTCTAAGTTGATCTGAGTTTTCAAGGTAAGAAAGCATCCATCTCCTAAGAGATGCACAAAATGCTAATAACCATGTAAAGGCAAAAAGTTATATATATATATATATATATATATATATATATATATATATATATATATATATATATATATATATATAAAAGGTTTTGATGCGAAACTCCCAAAACTAAAATGTTTTATCAAATGATACTTTTCTTCTTGTACTTTTTCATATAATTTCAAACAATTATTTATTTGCAATAGCTGATTTGAGTTTTATAGATGACACACGTAATTATAACGTGTAACGCTAACCACACAAAACCTTTAAAGATGCCTTCAAGGTCTGACTACGGGGCTTAAAGGATTGTTGCTAGCTAAGTAAGGTTATTGCATTTAAACAAGTCCTGAATGAGTGTTCATCAAAAAAGTGACAAAAGCTCACTAAATACAGCAAATGTACACTTTAAACTGAACATTTTCCTCTTTAAACTGTAGTACTTCTTTTTCTACCAAAGATTTTTTTTTCAAACATTTGCGTTGCGCTGTAGATAGTGAACGGCCATCGAGGGTCCATCAATGCATCCTGGATGCCAAACTGGAGAAGCTGTTGATTGGAACCATTTGGAACATACCTCTGCCAGCTGGATTTTTCCAAAGGAGTCCTCTCAAAGAAGGGTCCTAAAGATTGGGATATGACCTTTGTTTAGTTCAAAACCGTCAAAGTTAGTTACTACCCAACTGTGTTACTTGAAACGTCATTAGTTTGTAACAACCAAATTACGTACAGATTGTCCATACTTTCTAGCATCAACCTTGCATAAAGTTTATATTTGCTTTTTTGCTTTAACTAACACAACACTACTACATTTACTGACATCTAAGTAAATAAGATCACTGTTTTTCTAAACATTAATATTTTAGTTAGGGACATTTCACAGATACATTCAAATTGGAGATAGCGTTGCGACACGGTGCATGTTAACCTTCAGAAAGCATCATACACTTAAGGAGAGATAAAATTTGCATGGGGAAGATTTATAGTCCATCAGCAAATGGGCTACAATGCAAAACAAAGGCCAGTCGGCAGCGGTGTGGTCCCTCCTCGGCTGCTTGTCAAAGTTGGGATCTAAAATCAGGGACGATCCATCACGTTGGCACATGAAAAATTATAGAATTCAACCTCTGGAGGAAATGTATTCATGGGTGTAAAATGGCTGTTTAACAAAGGCACACAGAAGTCAGCGGTAAATGTGGCTCTGCTAGGTGTGCATAAGCAAAAGGAGGGGGGGGGGAGTACCCTCCAATTATCAGGCTCGCCATCACGACACTGCATACTACATATCACAGGTGAAATATTTAAACAAGCATACGCATTCAACGATCAGTACAGCTGGTTGACTGTTTGAAGGTGGAAGCTGCTGCAATTTCTACATCAATTGCTGCAGGAAATTTAGCTGTGAATATGGAATGGACTAGAATGTTGTAAAGGACTTGACCTGTATTCTGGTTTCTCTTCAAATGACAAGGCATGGCTGTGTGAACTTATAAAATCATGAAGGACATAGATTCATAAGCACTGATTATATTGTTCACTAGACATCTAAATTGTACTGTTGTAAACCAAAACACATGTGGGTTACTTCATTTTAACTGTTGAAATAAAGCATATCTTAGATCAGAATACAACGGACAAAAAAGGACAAAATGATACTCCATTGAGGTCACACAGAGCGCTCACTTGCTCCTCCTCAGGGAGACCCTTAAACCGGCCCACTTCAACTGCCAGAGGAAGCCTACCGCTCCTTAACTGGGCACATGGAGAGTGCTGTTTTTTGGACAAATTAGATTTTACATACAATTCTGTTTGACACTGATCTAGAACTAGTCAGTGTATGTTCAAACAAATATAACTGTTATATAGCCACATTTTTTTTGCTGTTTAGGCCTTGTCTTTAAAAGCACTGATGCAATTATGTCTGTATAGGGTGAACATACGTCCCTGGTTTTAAGCCCCCTTGTCCTGTGCCCCAGTGGATATATACAAAAGCACTAAAATGTCCTGGTTTCGCCCTCCATTTGTCCCAAATGTCCCTGTTTTTAAACCAATGCTAGCGCCAGATCAGCCCCTTGAGGTTTAAACTTTTTGATCTGAAGTCAATCACAGAGTTACCATGGCGATGGCTGTATTAAAAAAGGTGAGGTAGCTAGGTCTGTAGCTCACTAAAAACTGGATTAACATTCTTGTTAAAAGTGGTTTACAATTTACAATTTTCTGCAAAATCATGTTTTCATTGTTATGATGCTGCCATTGAATTTGGGGTAAAATTATAGTGCGCTGTTTTTTTTTATTTAAAAATATGGTCACCCTATGTCTGTATGCAGAGAACATAAGATGTTATCGTATATAAAAAACACGTTTGTTGACTTTTAAAATGGTTGATTGAAAACAAAAGTGTTCAACTAAATAATATTTGAGTGTGTGTTTTCCATTTGGCTGCACTGATAAAATGTTTCAGGCCTGTATGCAAATGCTGTCCCCTCCGGTGGCTGAACTGTACCACCAATATCACCATATAGATTGAGAACGTGTGAGGGAGACTAAGTGGAAAATGAGATGATTGCTAAAGTATGTTGCGTCTGATAAAGAGAATTGTTCGCAGGAGTTGTCCATACAAAAAGTGGATGAGTGTTAATGGATACATTGGACGATTCATTGTGGACTTGGTTTTATTCCACCCTCAGAAGGACTCCGGGGCCCAGTGTGAGTTGAGTGGCGTGTCATGTTCAGAGTCTCTCAGGGAAGTGGAGTGCCGTAAACACTGGTGTAAACAGAACTGCGGCAAAAAAAGTTGTGTGGTACTCGAAGTTCAGCTGAGCAGCTAAGCAGAGAAGAGGGATCAAATACAAACACACAAGTCAGGTGTGGAGAAAATGAAGATTCTAGAGGTAAAATTATTTATGGAAAAGACATTCTAGATGGCATTCAATTTTAAGAGGTTCTGACTATTTCCTGAGATAAAAGAGGTAACGGTGGTTAGACTCCCGGTCTGAGTATCTGTGTGTAGTTTGCTCTCCTTGTGCTTGGGTGGGTTTCTCCAGTTTTCCCCACCAACACAGACCCCAGGAAGAATAGCTACTGATGATTCAGAAGCTAATGGGGATCTTAAAAAACTAAACTAAACATCAAAAACCTGCTAGGTGCCACCTGCTGATGGATCCATAAAATAAAAACATAAAAATAAACACAGAATGGTAAGCTGCCCTGCAAAGCCACTCAAGTAAATCTCTCTCTCTCTTGCTATCTCATTCATAAATAAATATATATATATATATATATATATATATATATATATATATATATATATATATATATATATATATATACACTCGTATTTAGGCAAAACCAACCATCCATTCAAATCAAGACTAGACTTACTAAACCCAAGCGTCAAATTGAGCAGTCGACCAAGATCCGAGCTCCTGCTTTGACTGACAGCGTCTTTGTGCAGCGACACATGAGGTGTAATGTGTCATTTCCAAATAAACAAGGCCTTCTCTCACAGGTCAGGGTCAGGCCTGGCTCAGGTCAGGACCTCCGTAGAAAACCCACAACAGGCCTTTGTCAACCTTGGTTCCTGCTTCAGCGAACATGCTTTAGGCCCGCACTGCTGTTTTCATTTAGTGCGGCTCCTGGGGCACTTTTTTTTTCTTTAACTTCTCTAGATCTGATCGCACATCGAGCGGGAGATGATTTTTGTGAATGAAACCATGCATATCCTGGCAGTCTTTGTGATGGTAATGAGAAGTAGCACAGGAACAATGGAGGGAGAATGCTGGGATTGAGGGCTGAGGGAGATAGAGGCCATGTGCGGTGCTTTATGCCACTGATATAGCATCAGATATCACCTCAAAGCATGGATTTTTCTCAGACACTGTACTAGGTCTGAAATATGATGCATTTTAAAATCTAGTACTAATCGCCACTGCATTGGAGGAAAGTCCTGTGATTGGTTAAAAGCAAAACATACGTGACACATAAATACAGCCTCTTTATACTTCTAACTTTGCCCTAAATATTGTAAAATAATATTTGAAATGATATTTGATAATCTTTCTGATCTATTTTCTATGTTATTATCTATCTGTCCAAGATTTATCAATGGTCAAAGGTCATCACCAGGTGTCCCCCAAACCCCTTTCACACCCCATCTGTCAACGCCACTGTAAAACCGCTTAACAGATGATACATCAACAAGCGACAACACACCTGCCATTGGTCCCGTCGACATGGCAACCACAAACAAGGAAGAATTCCATCAGAGTGGAGGGGGGGGAGTTGGCACCAAATCAAGCATGCCAAGCATCCTGGGCCGGCTCTAACAAAAGCCTGTGACAATTAGGAAGGAAAATAATCCCACTGCCGGATGTGGCTGTTTGCGATGGCCATCCTTCAAATGCCCTCAATGTTCAATCCGCCTCAAGACACATTCTGGCCCTTACAACAAAGAAGAATTAATCACAGAGAAAGGTTTGTTTTAGTGAGTTTGAATTTTTTGAAAGCTACTGTCCGGTCACAGAATTGTCCTAACTTACAAGAGTTACTTCCTCTTGAGTAGATAAGACTGAAAGTTAAAATTTTGCAAAAGACAAATTTTAAACAGAACACATCAAATTACAGTACGTAGGAAACTTCGTCCGTCTTAAGCTCGCCATAATAAGAGCTATTCTGATTCTTACATTGATAAAGGAAAGGAGGTAAGTAAGGAGCTTCAATGCCTTCCTTACATTTAGCATAGGAAGCGCTAGGCGTTATTAAAAGTTAAGGAGATTAGTGGCCGATGTTTGTGTGACAAGTTTTTAATCACTTTGAAGTAACTCTGTTTCAACTATTATTCCATAATAAATCTGCAGAAACCACCGTTTATAAAAGACACTGCTCTAGAGCCACAGTGACTCTTACAGCACAATAAAGTAAAATTTTTATGAGAGCCTCTGAACAATGATTTTGGAGTCTTTAGTACCATACAGAGCATCTTTCTGAGCTTCGATCTCATGCACTTGTAATCCATTTTTGCTAAAGGTCAAGGAACAGTAATAAGAAAAAAGGAGTGTAGCTGATAACTACTTCCTTTCTGGGCCTTTTCAATACTGGCCTTTTCTAGTTATTGTATCAGCTTCCAGTTTTACACTGAAAGTATGAAGCCAGATAATGATATTATTCTTATTTGCAGGAAACAGATTGCTTTTCACAAGAGGCTTCAATTCCTTAATCTGCAAACAATGTCTGTTTTACTCATGCAACGTTACAGATGCTATAAGTCAGAAATTAAATAAATAAATGCAGTAATGGTTTTAAGTCAAACTTGATACTATTCCTGTCTAAGCTCACTGTAACATCTGGAAAATGCTCCGGTGCCCTGACAGTGCGGTTGAAAATTAGGGGGCCGCCGTGGTTTCTTCATGATGTGATTGTTTGAGCATGTTACAGTGTTTGGACCACACCAGGAGTACACACATGCTAACAGGTGTACGCACGCACATGTGTAGGCCGCTGCAGGTGGAAAAGGTCATCGATGTTGACGTGGAAAATTAGCAAGGGTCTATCAACTGTAACCACATGGAGTGTGCATGTAGGGTTGTGTGTTACATTATCGGATTGCAGTGGGTGTTAGCTTAAGGTAAAATCAGATCTAATAAACAACTATTTATTTTTTTGCAGAAATGAAGAACAACCCATTATTCAACAGCTTATAGATCTATGATCAGCAGTAATAAATTGAAGTTAAAGTTTCCTCACTGATTTATTATTGTTGTGGAGAAATTTTATCTTGTTACTTTTTACAAGATAGCTTTAATTAATAGAGAATGTTGGACATTTGTTCCAGCACAGCCACACTCAAAGAGCATAACTTGTTCACATGATATGTGCTTTATCTGTGTCAAATAAATAATTGATTAAGAACAGATTATACAGTTATGTTATGTGTAAGTTGCACGACATGTTTTATTCTTGAGGAGATTTACAATATAAAGGGCTGATTGGACAAATAGCTGACTGTCACTTGACTATATTTTACAAATAGGAGTGCAGAAAATATCCACCGTGTCCTGTGTCCCGTGTCCTATCCTGACTTGGGTAGATGTAAATAATTAAGATAAAGCTATAGGATAAGATAATTTCAACTTTTGTCAGTTCCAGAGTCAAAAAACTAGTGTTGCATCCGCAAAAGGCACAAAGAGCCCTTTACAAGATGCTAACAGACAAAAATAAAACTAGTGGTTAGCACTCCTGCCTCACAAGCTGCCCTGGGTTCTCTCTGAACAATCTTCCCTTAGTACAAGGTCATGCAAATGGTGGTGCTAAACATCCCATTGTCCAGGGTGTACAATGCCTTGTGCCCATTGTAGGCTCCAGCCACCTACAACACAGGAACAATAAGAATAACCCTGCATTTTTTCATTGTGTGATACAGTAACATTGTATAGCAGAGCTTAGATTAATGTAGTGTAGTATTGCATCATCATAACCATCAGTCACTTCTAATCCTAGGATGAGGATAACCTATTGGGAGTTGTCCCTTTCACTCTGAACACAGAGAAAGTAACGCTATTTAAAGCCCATCATTATACTTTGGTTGTATAAGACTAAAATGGTATATTGTTCAAATCTAGTCTTTCATATTTACCTCCATAAAGATGAAAAAATTATATCTAGAAAAGATCAACTGTACCTCTGTACTTTAGTGCGTGACTCTTACTCAGATGTGTCCTCCGTACTCTACTGCACTTTCATTTAAACATAGAGTTTGGCTACTGTGGCTTCATATATACATATGCACAACTTCTGCTGAATTGCCATCATAGCAGGTCTTCCTAATCCCTCAGAGTAGGTCAACCACTCAAGCAACAGCAGCCATTATCGGCTTTAGCTTCATTTACTGCTCTCCATGTTCCCTTTGTGTTAATGGACTAATTTGTACCGACACCGAGCCGAGGATACAATCAATGATATGGTTTTATAAAGAGGCCTAATCGGATAACAACTTTTCTTGTAGTCGGTAATTAGAAGCAGGAGTGTAGCTGGAAGTGGATGCCAGATCTTTCCTCCGCCTGTGCCCCCAGTGCACCGTGGGAAACAGAGTCAGAGGTCAATTTCAAAATTAGTTAAGCTTGACGGGCTGCCACTGACCTGCACAGGTGCCTCCACTTCCCCTGCTGCTCCGTGCTTCCTCCAGCCGACCCTGCCAACCCGAGGGTCACCGATGTTGGGGCCACCCGAGTCAGAGTACCCCCCACCACACACCCCTGCCTCCCTCAACCGGCTCCACAGGACCAGTCTGGATCCATTAGCAGAACCTGGATGGACCACAGGCCTGCTGAGAAGAGCAAAGACCAACGTGGGGCTAATGCAAAAGCTAAAGCGCAGTGAAGTGATAGAACACCTTGTAGACACATATTCAGACATGGTCCTGGTTTGGTAGATCCACTTTGAAATGTTGACGCCAGGGGAATGGAAGGGTCTACTTCTACTTGGCATTGTAAGCATGCTTTGCACTATTTCTCGTGCTATATCCACACTAATGCCTTTTTATTTTTTAAAGAGAGCTGTCAAAAGAAAACGACCTTAAAATGATATCAGTCAAAATTTAAGACGTTTGGTAATAGGGCTTAGGCTTCAAGTAGGAAAAGTGTGTTTGCTTAAGTCTAAGGGGACTTTTTTCAACCTCTTTGTCCCATTTCCTAATACACATCTCTAAAGGATTGTCTTTGAGTTTGTGTCAACTGAAAAGCAAAGTTTGTGAAGTAAAGGCAATAAAATGGTCACATAGCTGTGGATTGTGATCTCAGGTCCTCAGAGACTAGAGTCCTGCTGACTCTCCATGAACATTTTGTTCCTATAAATAATTACTTTTATTGTCAATGTTTTATTTTTAAGCAGTGTTTTTTATAAGCAGGCTTGCTCAATATAATAACATGCAACTGTGAAAAATAAAGCAATGTTAAAAATAAAAAAAAAATTTAGAATCACAGTATAATGTTAGTGAGAGTCTGATCCAGTTCCAAGGACAAAACCACTTGTGGAGCTGAATATTTCCATACATTAGCTGACACAAATACATTTATGTCAATGTATTATGTGTCCTTTTGTGAAATGAGAGCTGCCTAACGTGATACGTTATGTATCTATTATATCTTTGAATGATTTAACATACTTAGAAAATCCGCTGCTCCATACTGCTGTTTCCTCTTGTACCAGAAATAAGGCATTGAGGATACACAGATGTATCACTTGAATTTCTTCAAAAGACTTCTTCCCTTTGCGACTGAGATGTACACTTTTTTAGACTGGTCAAAAAATTAAACTAAAAAATTTCTTGAGAGACCATCTCTAATGGAAATAATGTGGAAATTGTCAAAGTCTAGTATAGGAAGCTTTTGTACGGACATAACGACCAACCTGACCAATCAAAGCTTAGAGGGAGGGGCTTAAAGAGATGAAATGGGCAATGGGTGGTTCGATCAGTAAAGGCAAAGTGTAAAAGGCATTTTAACTTTTTCTTTCTGACAATGCTCTTTTAGTATTTCAAACACATAAACACGCAAACAAGTATGGACTCCCTGCTGCCGGTTCAGTATGTTTTTTTTGTCGCGGGTGGTTGTTATTGGCCGAGAGAGATGGAGAACCAAACTAGGCCCTTGTGTTTGAGCCCCGCTGCGGTGTGGCCCCCCGCTGCTTTGCCTGCCATGTGTAATTAAACATTTGGCCTCCACAATTACTCAGCAGCGTACACATGCCAGCGTCAGGCCCGGAACAAATATGCATTTCAAAGATATCCAGTTTGCTTAAAAGTTTGAAACTGACAGCGGCTGAAGAAGGGAGAAACCTTTGGGCTGGAGGGAGGGGGAGGGGTGGGTCCATGGGGATGGAGGGATGAAAAAAAGAGAAGATTGAGGTAGAACCAGAGAGAGTGAAATAGAGCAGACAGTCAGGACATGTACCTGCAAACTAATGGGCTTTTCACCACATGATACAAACTCCCCTCGACTAGGTTGTACGCTGAGACAGCAGTAACCAATACCTAACCAGTAACCAGTACCTGGTTACTTAGGGCGTCCTTGAAAAAAAAACCTGTTCTAAAGTGCATTATGGTAATAACAAATTGTATAAATGGTGTTGAGTAGAGGCCAGACAATAAAAGTTTAGAAATACAACGGCCTAATATTTTGATGTCAGAGGTTTGCGTGCCGGCAAAAGATCAGAAATCTCACAGATATTGGTCAGCTGTCAGGACATAGAGAGGGTAAGGGGCAGACCAAAAGAGAAGAAATAGGGAATGACTTCTTGTCCATTTCTGTGCTAGAAAAGCCATGTTAAACTTTCGGTGCAAGAGGAAGAATTATATAGTCATCTGCAAAGAGAAGTAATAATATAAGTTATTAGCAAATTACTAATGTGTTTTTGTGCTTACTTGTGTAAAGATGCTGTCTGGTTTGTCACTAGTTTGTCACTGTGTTTTTGTAATTAGTGGATAAGTTACAATGCATCTTTCCCATAGAGAAATTCATTATTTGCAATTAGCCTCTCCATCATCCAGTGGCATGGCAGTTAACATGCCATGGGACATCCAGGGACCATCTCTAGTTCTTCAGACCTTTGTTATTGGACTGACTAGAGGATTAGCCCGACAGTCCACATGGTTGCTGTTGAAAAAAAAAAACAAATTGAACCCACCTTGAGACCTGAGCATGTAGGTGGACCACTTTTGTTGGTACTCTGAAGACATGTATAGAATGATTTGGTGATCCTGGTTGCTATAAGCCCACCCTGATGTTTACACAAATTTTGCTCATTAACAATTGTCCTCTACTGCGACGGTTTGATGGTGCTCCAATTCTGACAGGTCACAATAACAAACCCCGTAGTTGAACCCGATGACACTGGGAGCACATGGTTGCACCAGAAAACTAGACAAAGTAAAGCATTAGAGCATTAAAACCATGCTGCTGCTGCTGCTGCTGCCACTGGCCTGCTGTTTACCTCCTGACACTAATGAAATGCACACGCAGCCGTCGTCCTCACGAGGACATGCATTAACATTTGACATTGAACGTCCATGGGTGAAAGGGTTTCCAATTCCAGCGCGACACTGAAGGAAACAAACAAGACCCAACAAATCTTATGTTGTGGGTTACTATATATTTGATGATTGTAAAAAGTATGGATTTTCTTTCTATGCAAACATAAACATTGCTTGTGTCTTGAGTGAAGATTTGAACCGAATGAAGGTAAAGGCCAAGTCCCACCTACCCAGGCCACATTTTAAGTTTTTTTTTTTAGTTTACAGATACATATAAATTGTTAATTTCTTGGCCTGTGTAGCAAACAATGTGTTTTTTCAAGTGACTTAATGTACTGTTGTAGAAAAGTATGAAGGGTATTTCAATAAAGTCAAAAAGAGCAAGGTATGGCTGAAAGCTTGAAATTTCAATAAATACAGTATACCTTTTTAGCATTAGCAGTTTGATAAGTTATGCATGAACGTTTTGACCGACTTACTGTACCTGAATTAGGTTGCTATATCATTCTTTGTCATAGTCAAATTTTTGTTTTACGTAGGAGTGTACCAGTACAAAGTACAAGGGCGAAACTGCAGATTTTTGTTGAAGATGTAAATCAAAAGATAAAAAAATGCTAAATTGAAATGTTGCAAATAAAATCTTGTTCTTGTGATAAATTACAAGACAATGTTAAATTTTGTATATTTATATATTTTTTTTCAAATAGTCCATAAATGCATGCAGTGCAAAAAATGCACAATACAAAACAACACAAAAAACGCCTTTACTTCTTGAGGCAGCTGTAGTGGGCTGGTTTCAGCTCTCATTTCCTAATAGTGTTCTATCTTGTGATATTGAAATATAATGGAAATAACAGCAATGTGCATAAAATGTGACTAGATTGACCCAGATGACCCCTACAAGCATTCCTGCCCAAAGGTAACTGCAATGGGGAATCCAAATGACATTTAGATTTCAATACAAGTCTAGTCTTGAGGCTTTCTAACTTATGACACACTGCAGTGAAAGCCCTTGTGCAAACATCACAACCAGTCGAACATTGTATCCTGATTTAGAGAACGGTGCAGAGGCAACCAGCTGTCACTTGCTCTCAGTTAAATCTCCTGATTCCACACTGCGCCTTTCTGAGACATGGGAATCTGCCACTTCCTTATCATTGATAAGACTCGACAAGTGAAGTCAGTGCAATAAGTCACTGAGCAAACAGCCAGAAAGTAGAGATGGTAGAGATGAGCAGCCGTGAGAATGGGAGAACTGGGCTTTTTACACATTTTCCAGTCAAAACTCAACATTCCGACCAGACCATATCTGGAAGACACTGTTTTGTCCAATGCTGACTTAAGAATGACATCCTTCACTCCTCCTTTTTTTTCCATTCTTCTTTTCATTCAAAGCTTTAAACACTCATAAAACTTCCATATTTTTGTCAACTGCTCATGAACCCTCGGCTCCCGCTTTCCAAAGGAAAAAACCCCTAGAGGCCACCACCAACAAACAATGTGGATTTTAAATGAGGAAACCTTTCTGCCAGCCCCTTGTCAAGAGCGAACACCACCGACATGTATCGTACACACTGGCAGCACCACCTGCCCCCTCCACGGCCTCTCATGTGCCATTGAGGTGCCTGCGTCCATGTCCCTCTATTGTGGGCCCGGACTAGAGGGGGTATTGTGAACCTTGTCAACGACGCTGCCATGTCGGTGCCAGCTGGCCGTCCAAGAGTTGCTAAAGGGGGGTAGTGGACAATGAGGAAATGGGCAGCCGTGGAAAACAAAACCAACAGCTTGTTAGAGTCTGTGAAATTTTCCCCAGAAGCACAGGTTTGGATTCGTTGAAAACCTTCCTCATGGTTTCTATTTTCCAGCTTCTGTTAAACGACCGCACATGCACAAAGTCTATAAAGCTGCCGCCGCAAAGCCTTCTCTCTCTTTTTTTTTTTTTTTTCAAATCAAAAGGGTAAAAAAAAAGGAAAGGAAGAAGGAAAAAAAGGGAGGAGCAGCTCGAAGCGAATGTCTGGAATCCATCTGAGATTGAGAAATCGGACCGTGCTGCTTGGATCCAATTGAATGAGGCAGGCCTGAGTAACACGCTCTGACACGGCCTTTCTGTTCTTCTAACACCCCGGCCATGTGGTCCCGGGGCCCTGCCAGCGAAGTATGTCACAGCTCATCACAGTTGCAAATGAATATTCATGGGCGCTGAGTGCATGCGTGTGGAGTATTTTTGTGTTTTTTTTTTTTTTCCTGTTTCAAAATAATTTAAATACAGAGTGAGTTCTTGTACTGTAAGCATTTCCTAAAAGTGTGAGTCACTGGAAGGTACTTGAAGCAGGATATTTTTGTCTCAGAAAAACAGTAAACCATTTTGGATTGATTAAAAGATGCACCACGACTTTTATCTAACAAGCCTTAGAGACAAATGAACAGAAGAATGGGACCATACTAGTGACCTTTTACTTTGTTACTTTTACTTTATGACTATATGCTAAACCATTAGCACCTAGTCTGTCGTCACAGAAATATGCAAGAAATTATACCAAGACAAGCATGTATGACAAATTTGAAATTCTACCAACTGCATTTTAGACAATAATTAAGTTTAAAGGGTTATGCAGAGGATCTCAAAAGTACAATAAATAATTCCATACCATGCCACTTTTTGCATTCTTCCACTGTGTTGTAAGTGGGTAGCTCAGTGGGTAGAACAGTCGTTCTTCAACCGGAAGGTAGGTGGTTCGATTTCCTCTCTTCCCACAGTTCAGATTGTTGTTGTGTCCTTGGGCAAGACACTTAACCCAACTTGCCTCCAGTGGCTGTAACACTGGTAATTACTGTTAAACAATGTAAGTCGCTTTGGATAAAGGCGTCAGCTAAATGAATAAATGTAAATGTAAATGTGTGTTGAAATTTCTGCACTCATGTACAAGAAATGTGCAAAATAAGCTTCTAAGTTAAGACGACTAAATAATTGGCTTCAGAAAAAGACTAATGGAAGTTTAGAGCATACCTTAAATTTCTAGCTCAAAACTTGCAGCACATGCTGACCATTCTCATCTATTAATAAAATCCTTAAACTGTTTCCCTGTATTGCAAGTAAAAATTAATTTAAATGCATATTTTCTGCATCTACCATTTTAGTATGGCTTGTTTTTCCAGTTGCTGTGGATTTAATCTAAAACAGTCATACTATCATCAAAACTTCTTTATAGTAATTCCTATTGAAGAGTGTAGCTTCTGTAGTGTCCTATTGATTTATTTATGCCACAGTTCTAATGTACAAAGACAAATAAAATCAAGACAAATCTCGGGACTTTTATATGCAAGAGGAAGTCAAAAAAGTGTAAGTCTTTCTATTTTTCATATACAAAGGTGCACATAATGTGTTCCTGTTAAAGGTAAGGGTTTATAATGCCTTTTTAAAATTTAACCCTACTGTGAAATAAACATGTATGCAGTTTACAGTGTATGATTTACGTATTATAGTAAACATTTATATAAAAAGAAACTTCTGGCTATTGGCTGCTTATTTGTAAAAAGTCAAAACAAATCAAAGCTTGTGCCTTGTTCTGACAAAAAAGAAAGAACGTGGAATGTCGGATATCCTGTTTACTGCAAAGTGTTTTTCTGCCATGCTATTCACGTACCTCATGCAGCTTTTGACACCCGGCCTACGCCACCCTGCAACGCAAATGTTGCCAGATCAGGGCTGCTGTCATTCCAAACCATTATTAGCTGAACTGAAGTGTAGCTCTTGGCAGCTAACGAGGCTAAAGTGAGTCACCAAAAAAAAACCCACACAGGCCTCTGTTTCCGACATGGCTTGTAACACGCGGTGTGGCTCCCAGTGGCTCTTCGGCTAAACGCGGTCCCAGTAAGAGACGTTTGGCCGAAATGTAAGGTCTCACACACGGCCTGGATGCAAACTCTCACAAGCTAACACGCACAGTTAGACACACGGCGGCTGCCAAAACTTCACAGATGTCCTGGCCGCGGCTGCGTGTGAGTCAGCTCGGGCCGAGCTCTTTGACGGCAAGGTCTGGTGTGAGGGATTGAAATGCGAGGCAGGTGCACCCTCACATTCGGCTTCCAGGATGATCTGTTGCCCACGTTGGCCCCCATGACCTCCCGAAACAACAGCAGGTTTGACATTTTGACAGCACAACATGGTTCACAAAAGAGAATTTCTGGAGGCTCTCACCCAAACTGCCACCAAACTTTTGACATATTATCACCAAAATTCACTAAACTAGTCATTCCCACAGCGACTAGATTAGCATGGAGCCTAAAGCCTCACAATCACAAATAAGGGATTTGTAGCTTCCTTTATTTTAGCAAGATCTCACTTGTTTTGTCAATGACTGTGTTGAGAATTTTACAAAACAAGAAAGTGGTCAACTGTGTTCCCACTTTGAACTCTTCTTGCTACCCAAACTTTGAGAGCTTTTGCAATGAGGTCTGACTTTTATCTTCTTGAGACGTTCCCTTCGACATTATCTGCATTTGAAATCTCAGTAAAGCCACAATACACCCAGTGTGCTCCTGGTGTGAAGATAGCAAAAAGAAAAGAAAATGGTTCAAAATGGTTGCACTGTAAAGCTTTGCTTCCACTGAGGGGTACGGTACAGGTCTGGTCGGAATGGGACGATTTGGTACTGTGTGGAACCCCTTCAAGAGGCATGTCTTTACACTCTTCTAGGTCCTCAGGAGGGACTTCTGCAATGACGTTGAAGCTGTGACTAAATTTTTGATACAGTATAAACCGTATTTAAAGCAGACGTTTTGAAACTTGGATGTATTGTCAATAATTAATATCAATAAGAGAGCAAATCCTCGTGTGTTGAAGGTAAAGCCCATATTTTGCTGCAGTAAAAGTTTTTTAAGTTTTACTCAACTTAAAAATACGGTTAGCACTTGGCTATTTACTGGATTGACTGTATATTTCAGCTGAAATGAGTCTTTCCTTTGTCCTCTTTGTCACAGTACATTAATATTATTTTTTACAACTAAAACAATACTAAAGTAGTCTATATCTGAGGAACAGACTAAAAAGAATGATGTTCACCCAGATGGTATTACATGAAAATTACATTTGTGGTCCATTGGCAAAATTTTGGCCGAATTGTTTCATTTTGGAGACCCTGCAGTGGTTATCCTATGAAGAAGCTCAGTTGAAAGTGATCCCTCCAACAGTTAAACGCAGCTCTGTGGATTCTCACAGCTGGGGAAAGCCACACTTGGAACGCAATTCATTAAATGTTGATTCTAAAAAGACTTAATGGATATATTCCCAGAGGAAAAGTGCATTGGAATGTTGATACAGTGCTCTTCTTCTATCTCTCGAGCTGAATAAATATTCAGTTTTTTTCCCGTAAATGGTGTTGATTGAACAGATTTTTGCTCCAAGACAAATCCTATAAAAAGCCACAAATCAAAGACTCCACCGACTTTTGTTTTTTTTTACCGTGCACCGTAACAGGATGACAGAAATAACACTGGTTCCGTTCCAAGGCGCTCGGCACAGAGCGAGAATGAAGACTCCGCCGAAGCCTGGGGTACAGGTGTCAATATGATTAATTGCACCAGGGAGGGGAATTAGCAGTCTGCTAATCAGGCCGACCAAACAAGGAAGGAAAATTAAGTTTTTAAAGTGTTAGTTTTTCCTACAATCACAGCCCGTCGAAACAGCAGAGGGAAGTTTGTTAATGGATCATAAGTCCATCCCCGAGGACCGAATTATCCTGGAGGAAGCGGTGTTGTTTGCACAGTGCCAGCTCGGATTTTGCACCTCGGAAAAACGTTAACGGTGAACTGGCAGAGCGGAGCCATGTGTGGAGTAGATATTTTGATGACGCCCGACCTCGGCGGGCTACAAATTGGCGTATAAGTGAGAAAATGTCTTTGAAGAAAAACAAACTCACATCGTTGGCCACACATGTGACAGGAAGCAAGAATCGCATCCAATCAGCGGCGGCCATTAATTCTTATTTGAAAAAACATGAGCTGGATAATGACTTGTGACGTGAGGGTGATGAATGGTAGAAAAACAAAGTTCTCTGAAATCTCTTGTAGGGTTTGGTTGTAAGAGGACGTCAAAAGGAACATCTGGTCGGGTCTGAAGAGAGGCCTCATATTAGACCCGCAGACATAAAGGGTCACTGAAAATGACCCCTTGACTCAATATTTAAATTTGACTGAAGGGCTTAGGGTCATGACCCCTTCACACTTGTCAGTGCTTTGCTCCCATTTACCACATGATGATGGAGGAACATGATTCACAGCTGACATGTCCTTCTGGTTTTCTAAGTTAATTGTGTAATATTTTGATTGTTGAGGTATAGCAATTTTATTTGGGTTGCCATAGATGCCCTCTTGTGATAATAAAAAAATCAACTGGTAGCCTGATTGTGATGGTTACTGGGCATTTAACTGAAATAGCTGCTTTTGAAAATAGTTAAAGTAACAGATCCAACATTGCTAATAAAGACTGAAACCAAAAACCAACAAATTTTGTCTAAAAAAGAAGCAAAGCTATAGAAAAAATGTAAGCATTAAATAAGTATGGGTCACAACTAATTTGGCATTTCAGTTATGGGTTTTGGAAAACACTAATCTAAAGCGCTCCGGAACATCAGCAACCCAAAATTCAGGGAATGAGCAGAAGGCTCCATGTTTGTACATAGATCTATAATATGTCTTTAAACTATTGACCAATGCCAGAGCCAACTGGTCACTAGTGAGGTGTATTTGTATGTGTAAATTACACACACCACAGAAGGTTTTTCTAAAGCATTTAAAGAACAAAAAAGTGAAATCTAAATCTAAAAAAATCACAATATCCTTGTCTACTGTGACATTGTAGATAGTTGTTTAGCACTGGACTCCAGAGCTACAATCTATAACTGCTTTTGAGGCTCTGGGAAACAGCAGCTACAAGGTTAAGTGCTGGAGCCTGTGTGCTGTAGGTTTATGTGATCATCTGATTGACTTTATTAGGTTTTGTGATGCATAGCTCCATAACTGTACAATTTTAAAAGCATGGTAACACTTTAGTGTAGGAAGCACATTTTATCATAAATTCATGGATTAATCCATGATAAAGTTATTTTATCATTAAGTAATAAAGTTATTATTAAAATAATACCCCAAAGTGTTACCAAAGAGCTTAAAGACCAACTGTTTGATATCTACATTACTTTTACATTTATTCTTTTAGCTGACGCTTTTATCCAGGGTTAAGTGTCTTGCCCAAGGACACGACAGTATGAACTGTGGGGAGAGCAGGAATCGAACCACCTACCTTCCGGTTGAAAGACGACTGCTCTACCCACTGAGCTACTGAGCTACTTGCCAATAGGGCAGATAACCAGGTTTTTGGGTTTCTGACTAACTCTTGTCTTGTCATAATCCCGCACTCACAATTGACACCAGAAACACTGCTAACTTTGAGTTTAGTTTTGTAAATTGTCCTACAATCTCTGGATATTATCCAGAAACGTATTGAAAAACAACCACTTCTCCTGAGCTTCACAGAGCCTCACCTGATGGAAGCAACAAACAACGTCAAGCTCCCTCTGCTTTAATATTTTAAATCTATTGACTGCTGCGTCTCCAAATGAATTTCAGACCCTCAATCAAGCACCTTCAAAGACATAGATTATGTGAAAAATTGATGTCTCATCAGGTGAGTTTATTGACGCTGCATCAGGCAACGACTGGAGCGGAATTCAAAACAACACTAACAGAATTAAGAGTTGACAATATTTTTTTATATTTGGACGTCCTTCAATCAACAGTTTTTATTTGTATTTTTTTGTTGCCATTTACAGATCCAGAGAAGTTTAATGTTCTGATTTTATTGTTTGTTTACACTTCATTGTACTGGCTTACTATTTTGTTTATACCTGGATTAGTGCTGGATATAATGTATTAGATGTGGTTAGTTGGAGGGGTTAAGTCTTGGGTCATTGTTGGTACAGTATTTATCTTGACTTAGTCCTCGAGTGCGTAATTTAGTAAGCCATGAACTGTCCCAAACCAACCCTTTCTACATATCTATGGGAATACTCTGTTCTCTAAAGCTTTTTGTTGTTGTGTGTAAGCAAAGGTTGAATGTTGTTTTGAATGTTGTGAAATGGGCAATTTTATGATTGATACAAAAACAAGATTTAGAGCTAACCTTCTAATCACACAATTATTCATCAAAAACATTGATATTAAAGCATGATTATGTCTTTACGTTTGTTTTCTCATCAGTGATTGGTACTACAATATGCTATTGAGAAATTTTAACAGTTTTCCTCTATCTATCCGGGATTGTAAGAAAAGATTTTCAGTGTATTCACTTTTAAATACATACTTGGTAGATGATTGAATAAACCATCTGCCTATAACAGTCAGAACAATGGATCACAGGACATCAGTCATAGTTGAGTTTCTGCTGCATGTAAACAGTTTACATGTATACAGTCGCTCAAATCAAGCTTATGGCGACAAAAAAATTATACTAGAAAATGACTGGTTTAGAGGCACATTTTCAGACCGGCAAAAAACCAAGCCAACTATGCCAGTGACAAACAGTTTGTTAGTTGTTTATTTGATGTCAATTTTTATACAAGAACGTGTCTTCTCAAGGGAAAGTAAACCCAAATCGCTGATGCAAGATGAATTTCTGTGAGCAATGTTTTGTCGACCTTGGTGAAAAGAATGTTCAGTGTTTCTTGCATTCAATTCATAGTCAGTTAAACTTAGTGTTCCTTAAGTTTTGGCCTTTTCTCCCTTTGACAAGTTTATTCTGCGGATGTCTTGGTATCGCTCTGCTTGTATATCGCTGAGAACCGGTGAACTGGGGGCTCGCCCTGGAGTGTCAACAGGTGAAGTGGGCCTTTTGATGTTGTGAGACTGCATTTCTACCCAACTTCTTCTTCTCCTGCTTCTCCCAGACCTCTCCAGACTTCAAAGCCCCCTCCCCTTCTCTCGCTCCATCTCTGTCTTCTCACTTTAATCCACTGCAGCAGAGACCCTTCAGTTCAAAGGCAGGAACACCCCCTCCACATTTGAAAAAAAAAAAAAAACTGCCAACCCAAACTTTTTTCCCCCTCGTCTTCTCTTTGCTGAGTAGCAATTACAGCGCTGACCGGCTCCCGCAATTAATTAATCCCACAAAGAGTGTTCATTTCCTGGCTTTCTACGATTGACAAGAGCTGGCGCTGAAGAGGGAGGCGTCCGTTTCAAAGGCGATTCAGTTGGCCAAAGTGGGATTGAGATGGAGGGTGCGTTTGATACAGGCAGTTATACCAGGGCCTGATTGAATGCTTTGTTGCTGAGGGCCCTTTGCTAATCTTTACCTGCTCTAAAAATGCACAGGCCGCTCGCAATTTCAGGGGATTTTCGGAAGTCTGGGTGGGCTTCACAGGGACCAGGGAAGAAGAGTGACAAAGAGATGACCGTTAGGAGGTGTGTCAGGCGGTTAGAGATTAGATGCTTGGTCCATGGCGTCATGTAGATTTGTTGTTGAGTTAGTCAATGGTGTCACAAATGTAAATGGCTGTTACGTTACTGAATAGAGTGACCATATGTTTCTGACATAGTGTAGGGCCCACCTTCAAACTCCTTGTCCATTTTCCCAACAAACATCTGTAAATTCCCTTCTGGGACAAAACATTTTAAATGTCACATTTTTAACCAATAGATGCCGGTTATATGGCATTGACTCATATTAATGCCTATATAATATACATTTTTGCACACCTAGGCATGGTCATGGAGCTCTTCACTTTGTAATTTCAAATGCATTAATGCTTTTCTCCTGTTGGATAATTCCATTGTGTTGAATATGCGATATGCTTTTTAAGTGTTAAATCTTTAATCAATCTTTACCACTTAGATGTTACAACACAAAGAGACCAGTACCATTACTAATAACAAACAATATGGCATTGCTCTGATTGGACAAAATGATAGTGATAGTGTTTCACCTTCAGGTTTTCATTTAAAGTTACCTGCTCTTCGCAAAAACACTGTAGAAGTTTCCAGATAATTGATAAACACTTGATAAAATGGCACAAGGCAAAAAAACAAACCTGACACAGAAAGGCCCCAAACTATTTTCATGTGCTCCTCAGATGTAAACTGTTAATGTTGACTCTGTCCTTATCTATTTAAATTTAATCATGTATTTATTAACATTTTTTGATATATTACCTTATATACCCTATATATTACCTTTAATTGCCTAGCAACCCTTTTAACACAGCTTTTAACCTGAGTGAAACATCATGGACACAGCCATGTCAAGCCCTCCTATAGATATAAACATGCACAACGACAGCGCTCCAATGAAACGGTCTAGTACAGTTTAGTTGAAAGTAGCTTGATGAAACTGTGCATGCAAATGTAGTGTACAATATTATGCGTATGATAAAAAACATTGCACTCTTTCAGTCTCCCTGGCTACAACAAAAGTATGATTAAAACCAGAAACCTTGACCTGAATAGTCTCGATGTTGAAGTGAGAAGAAAGAAGTCAGGGAGAGATCCGTGAGTAGAAGTCATCCATCGCCACCTGTTGACTCTCAGGTTGGAGCTTAAGCGCTCACTTCCCATTCTACCATCTCCGTTTCCTGTTCATTTTGTTAGTTGGTAAATTTCCAAAAGAAATTTTTTTTTTTCTATTTCCATTTTTTTTCCACCTGAACTCAGAGGTCAGTGTGCTTTGCGGTTTTCGTGTCATTAGCATACTTCTCCCCTACTCCCACACAACTGGCTAAAAAGCATTGTGTGTGGAAAAAAAATAAAAACAGGCAAGGTCATCAACTGATTACTCCAAGTTCAGTTCCATTTTTATTCATAATGCAAGAGTTAAACTTATTAATTCTTCATCACTTCTGTTCATGGAGAGGGAAGAGTGTGTGTCAAGGGTGGAGCGTCCTTTTGGTGGAAAGTTCAGCGTAATATCTGAGTTATGTATTCACAATACCACCACATAGATAATTATTTTAGCAAAAAGAAGAAAAAAAACATTGTCGGTGTCAAATATTTGTGCTAAGTCTTGCACTTTTACTCACACAAAGATGTCGACGTTTATGTAAATTCGTTGAAAAGTTTGCAAAAGGCGGTTGGTGCTGGGTTGGAGTGATTGCTGGAGCGGCCAAGCATACGGCGCCTTGATCGTCATTAATCTTTTCATTTGGGTTATTCTGCAGCATGTGGTACACTATAGTAGCTTTGTCCAACTTCAAATCAATGCTGAGTGACAGAAAATATATCATTAAAGCTCATTTGGCTGAATTATGCTGCATAATTAAAACACTTAACTTGTGTAAGAAGCTTGAACGATCACAGAAATGTATGCCTTTTGAGAACGCCAACGTCCTGATAAAGTTTACACCATTGTTTTAAAGTTAAACTAATATAAGCCGAATATGGCACAAGGACAAAATTGTCATTATCACAGTGGCCCCTTAAATTAAAAAAAAACTACACAATATCTATACAATTGCCACATAATTAACCTATCAGAACCTTAAATCACAATAACGTTAAACCTAATAGGTGGTGGTTAAGTAAAGAATGTATAATAATGCAAAGATCTGCAAAATGATTGAAACAAAATCAATAAAATACTTATGCTGAGCAATGGGGGAACAATGCCATGGAGTTTCAACATTTAGAGCATGGTCTACCGTTTACTAACTTGCCCTAATATTTTATTAAGTTCTGTCTATGTGCCTTTTGTCTGTCCTGCCGTGGGACAACAGAGGAAAATGTGCCAAATCTGGAACATTTACATGATGGACTGATGCACTCATGTTGATTAATGTACACTGTCCTATGTTGAATAAACATCCTTAAAACTGATTTACAAATATCACACAATGACATGAATTATATTTTTGCTTAAACAGATATTGTTTTTACAGCAATACGTCATAAAATTGGAAGTGGAAGGTTAGGACTGCATATCAAAATTGCATTGTTATTGGAAATACATATCAGGGTCCCCACATATTTTTCAGTAACAATTCAGGACAGCATTTTAACATTAACAATCATAAACAACCAGCTTTATTTCTTTATTTCTTCAGTTTATTTTTACCAATTACCTGGTCTCTTTTAATTCTTTATATAAAGCCATTATTTTACTTACAAAGCGTTTATCAACCAATACACGCTAACATTTTCAGTTATACTTTGACCTTTGTGACACAATGTAAATAGAACTGTTGCTTCCTTTTCCTTTCTGCTTGTCCAAACTGTAAAACTCCACAAGGTTGCTTTTATTTAAACTATTGGTTAAAAAAGAACACTGGTGATGCAAATGCAAAAATATTTTCTGTCAGACTTCACGTGTCTTATATCACACTGAAGAAGTTTTATGTTTTCACTAATATTGGGCGGCCCCAGTGCAGATGACAGGCTAAAAATGGCTCATATAAAACTAAAAGCACCATGCACTCATTCATTTGAACAAAATAATGAATTAAATTGAAATAGACACAGCATGGCTACTGGGAATGGACACTGTTAGCGTCAAAAGGAAAAGAACAGCAGCCAATGAGATGCATATGCAGCAGAGTGAGGCTGTTCACTCGTCCATTCTATCAGCTTGGCACCTTCTTCATACCACGGACACATACAGCAAGGTGGGGGTGTGGGGCGGGGGTCAGGTGGTGGAGAGGGTGGGGGTCGGAGCTCAGCACCACCAGCCTTGATTTTTATGCGATCCCTGTTTTCAACATTCTACTCTCCTTCAGGCGGGAGCTTGTGCAACACTTTGCTGATGTCTGGAGGCCCATAATTGTACATCAATTATAGATCGGTCCAATCAGAACGTCCGGGCAGTCACAACCCCCAACCCCCCCACTCTGCTTAGATTACAGGTGTCGGATAAGAACGGCGTTATTTTTTTTTTTTTTCTTGTAGGAGAATTAGGGTGTAGGGATTGCTGGTGTGTGATTCGGCCATCACGTCCCGCTAACAATTTCTGTCGGGTCCCAAGAGGGGTCCCTAATGAGCTCCTCCGACACGGCCAAAGGCAGGATTCCCCGCGCCAGCCCACTGGACTGAGAAGCCACAAGATCGGCACCTAGCAGCCTTGCAATTATTAATCAGTCCGCTCTCGGCTCACTCCCTTTCTGTCTATTCATCAGTTAGTGTTACAACCCCCCCTCCTCTGGTACACTTTTGGTTCAGAGAGTTTTAGGAGGGGAGCTGCATGTTGGGGATGCTATAGGGTTTAGAAATGATGTAATGAGCAAGAAAAATAGCTAGGAATATTTCAAATTTATCATTCAGTACAAAGAAAGTTCATTATATTTTGTATTGAGAGAGATGGACTTTGTTTTCTGTCATGGTAGATTCTTATCAAAAGTGACAAAAGTGCACAATGTCTGTCAAATCTTGTTCTGTCATCTGATCTGTGTTGCTTTTGATTTGTAAAAAAAGCTGAAACTCTGATTGCCTCACACAGGTAACTTAATTCTGACGCCGGCATTGCTCCCATCGCTTGACGCCTGTATCGTTCCTGACATTTGTAATAATAGTAATAATAAATGTTATTTATTGGCATTTCAGGGCACCCGGGGATACCTTACATTAGGACTGCTTCCGTCACTTTTTGCTGGCATCACTTCTGTCGGGTTGTCGCTCCTATTATTCCTGACGCCTGTCACTTGTATCAATCTTGAAACCTGTCACTTATATCGCTTGCGCCATTTGTCTCTTGCATCACTCTGTGACATTTTGTCTTTTGGTGCTCGTAACGTTCTCGTCACATGCCTCTCATACCTCACTTGCGCTCGTCGGTTGTATCGATCTGCTTACAATAGCTTTTATTGTTTTCAATACTTGGTCTTATCATCTTGTCACCCATATTGCTATTGTTGCACGTAACGCCCGTTGTTGCTTGCCTTTCTCTTTTCTTTTGCCACTAGTCTTCAACGGTGTGAGTTTTTGCTGGTATTGCTCCCGTCGCCGGTCGTTCACATCTTTCTGTGACCTGTTGCTCGTATCGCTCCTGTGTCTTGGAACTGAATGACTGGTTGCTTGTACCACTTTTGAATCTTGCATCAGGGTTACCACTGAGAAAGTAAATTACTGCAACAAGAAGAGCAACCATAGACAGGGCAGGGATAGTGGGGTGTGATTTCAAAACTTACAATGGACTTGTGAAGGCATAAAAGTCAGCATAGTTACAAGTGTGCTCATAAGTTTACATACCCTGGCAGAATTTGTTATTGTTTGGCAATTTTTCGGAGAATATGAATGAAAATTTTTTTTCATTCATAGTGAATGGTTGGGTGAAGCCATTTATTGTCAGACAAATGTGTTTACTCTTTTTAAATCAAAATGACAACAGAAACTACACAAATTACCCCAATCAAAAGTTTACATATTCTGGTCATTTTGGCCTGATAACAATGAAAGGCCACTAAAGGTAACCGTCCTCACCTGTGATCTGTTTGCTTGTAATCAGTGTGTGTGTGTGTTTAAAAGGTCAGTGAGTTTCTGGGCTCCTGCCAGACCCTTGACTCTTTCATCCAGTGCTGCACTGATGTTTCTATATTCTGAGTAATTAGAAAAGCATAAGAATTGCCATCTGTGGGATCTGTAGGAAAAGGTAATTGGACTGTATAAAACAGAGAAGGGATATAACAAGATATCCAAGAAATTGAGACTGCCAATAAGCAGTTTTTAAACTCTAGTGGAAAATGAGGGATTCTGTTGAAACCAAAACACGGTCAGGTAAACCAACAAAAATTTCAGCCACAACTGCCATAAAACTTGGACGGGATCCAAAGAAAAATCCACATATAGCTTTAGCTAAAATACAGGACTCTCTGAAAAAAGTGGTGTGGCTGTGTTGTGGCAGCATGGTCAAGAAAGCATTTTGCCTTTGCAAATCAAAGCATCCTGCTTACAATACACCAAACAGCTTATAGACAAACCTCAAAACTTCTGGAACAAAGTTATTTGGAAATGATAAGACCAACATTGAACTTTCTAAATGCAACCTTAACCATTACATTTGAAGAGGAGTCAACAAGGCCTATGGTGAAGGTACACATTCCTGTGAAACATGGAGGTGGATCACTGATGTTTTGGGGACGTGTGAGCTACAAAGGCACAGGAAAAGATGAATGCAGCATGTTATCAGAAAACACTTGCAACATTTGCACTCATCAGCCCAGAAACATAACAACAATCCAAAGCACAAGGCCAAATTAACCTGTCATTACCTACAGCAGCATAAAGTGAAGGTTCTGGACTGACTATCTCAGTCTCTTGACCTCTATATCATTGAGCCACTCTGGGGAGATCTCAACCGTGCAGTTCATGCAAGACAGCCCAAGAATTTGAGAGTAAACACAGATGTTTGGCAATGAATGGCTTCCCCCAACCACTAACTATGAGTAATTTTTTTGTGTTATTCATATTCTCTGAAAAATATATTCTTAGATATTTATAAGCTGCTCTCTGTGTTAAAAGAAAGTTTCAGTGCTGAAGATAAACTTTAAAAGCAGCTATTACATTTCCTGGAATGTCAGATCACAGTGTTTTTTGGGTTCCTGACTAACTTATATAATCTCCTATAATAAATAGTAGATGGCATCATAATTTTTTTTTTTCACTAATGATTACGTTTTACAATAAAGTGTGGTTTAAACCTTTTTCCCCAACTAGAAAACAGCATGTTTAAGAGACAAAGATTTTAAAATAGTTTTTTTTTGTAATTTTTAAAGTGTCAAGTTCTTCATTCTTTGCAAGAGTTGACATTATTCTAACTTGTAATTTAGAATTTTTTTCATTTCCATTTTTACTTGACGAACTGTTCCAGAACAAATTGTACAAAGCAGAAGTTGTCTTGCCCATGTTGCAGTGATGCAGTTGAAATGAGCCCCGAGGTCATCGTCACCTCTCAAATCTCTCCCCCGTCGTCATTTAGCATCTCACTGTAGCCGCTCACAGCTACAGAACACAGAAGGAGGAGAAATGACAAAAGACAAAGAGCAAAGGTCCAACTGCCACTTTGAGCCTCCCTGTGGCCAATAAACAGCCTCTCTAACAGCGGCCTAACGCGGCGGACTAACACGCGCGCGCACGCTCGCACCCGCACACACACACAGCTTGCACTTTTATCCCTTGACGGAGCAAGGAAGAAAAAAAAAAGTTGCTTTTCTAAGTCTGGCTGACTTGGCCCGGGGCAAATGTTGACCTTTTGCACCACAAAGGTGAAAAGCTCTGTTCTTATTGGCTCCAGTAAAATGCCTCCAGAAGTAACATTTTCCCTCTTCACATCTCGTCTTTTCATCGCTCATTGTGGGGCCGTTATATACTTTTCCTCATTGCTGCCCCCTCTGTCTGAGCAGACCCCTCCCGCCTCTTTCCCTGATAGGCCTTGATGCAATGCTAATGTTTTTATCACTGGGCAGCTGCTTCAATTTTGAAATCCAGGTAGGCTTTAGTCAGGAGCACAGGGGTCAATTCCATGACCCTTTGTAAGATAAAGCTCATTGACCTGTTAAAAATGACATACAATTTACCCTCCTTAACATCTACACTTTATCTCAGTATTTTTCCAGAAAAGGCCACCTCAATACAACCTGCAACATCAACATCTATGGTTATGGTTACCACGTTGACTTTGCGGTCAAAGGATTCAAGAAAAATAAAACTCACATCAATTGTTTGCAAAGTAATCAGGCTTTGGCTGTGTTCACACTGTAAAGATTTAATGTCCTAATATGTCCTCAATGGGCTAATCATTATCCGTGTAACTTTTTTTCTAAGAAGAGTTAATTTCAAGTGAAATGGAAGCAAATTGTTTTAAAAAAACTATGAAGTAGAGAATATTTAATTCATGTCTTCGGCTGTTACCAGTTTCAGGGACTGATTTTTGGTAACAGATATTTGTAAAACAAAAGTAACAACAACAAGATTAGGTGGGACAATATATCATATATATTGTTATTACGGTGGTTATGGTTTCCTTTTGTTATGCATTATTGTGACACAGACACAAACCAGAATGACACGTTTCTGACCCGACCTGTACCGTGCCGCTCCAGTGGAAACTTGTCTTAAGGCTGTGGTTCCCATTGGGGGCAACATTCTGAAAAGATATTTGTGTCAAGTCAAAGGGTAATTAGTAAAAATATAGATTATCTGGTAAATTGGTAATGGTCGGCAAGTACATTGCAAAAAAACAATAACTATGCTAACGAAAAATTAAAAAAATTATATGGCACTATAAAGAAAACTAAGAGAAAATATCTAAAAGACATATAATGATCCAAATAATGCCAAAACAGACTAGGGAACACAAATCATTTTACAGTCTGCTCTCATTAGACATAAAAAACAAAGGGTTAGGGCTATTAATACCCTTTGCTCATACTTATATGCTTGCTTAAAAAAAACATAACACATATAAACAGTACGACTGCCATGATGATCATGAGTCCACTGAGCATCAATACAAGTATTTATAAACTACAGCTTCCAGTTGTCTTTATTGCTTCCTCGTCCCTGTGTATGAAAGTCTGTCTGATGAGCATCGTGTCCATATCGTCAACACCGGGCTGTTTCCTAACAGATCTGCGCGAGTGCAAGAGGCCAGCCTAATGAGAGCCGAAGACAATGGCCGCGTGATGAAAAGAACCCCCTTCTCTCTGCCGGGATCCGGAATTACAGGCACAAATTGACGCTGCGAGTAAACGGAACGGCGGAGGAGAGGGAAAATTAGGCCACTTGCTTTAATGGGCTGCGAGTGCGTTGACTAAAACGCTGCGCCGGGCCCTCCGAGGGGACGCACTTAGCGACAGCACGCACTCATAAACACTACTTTCTGTCGGAGAGATTTAATGCTCAGGTTGGAAGTATGTGCGCAAACATTGGAGTCGTTATTTGGAGCCGTAAAAGTGGAATAAACGTTGGGACTGGTGAGAGGAGGGAGGGATGAGGTGAATAAGAAGTAGGCCAGTGCTCTCACGTTTCTGTCGTCCATGTGGTACAGTGGGCAGCAGTAGACAGTATGTATCAGCCCTGGACGCTCATACACCCCTCTGTCTGCAAACAAGTTCAATAGACCGCTTTTCCTTTGATGTATATGAGGGTGCTAGTTTAAATGACTAAATTAGACAAAAATGGAGACAAATTTTCTAGAGCAAAACACGTTTATGGCACAAACAAAAACGATTTACAATTTTTAATACAGATGATGACTTAAAAAGAAATTAAAAAGAAAGAAAATTGGGCCTGAACTTTAAAACTCTTTTTAACACCAAAGCTAAAAGGCCTTGTTTTCTCCTTTACTGGTTTGTCAAACACATAATAGCCACGTTGGCCTAATTATAGTTTTCGGTAGGGGGCGCATGGTTGTCCCATGGAGCATTTTTTTGATTCTAGGTTGTGTTAATTGAGTATGATGTAGAACGACTTGAGCCACTGTAGGATACATACATTGCATATTTCCTCAGTTCTCCGCTCTGCATATATCCTGCATAAGTATCCGCTGTCAGTTTCAACTAAAGTCGCAGTGGCTCAGGTCGTAAAGCAGTCGTCAGGAAGTTGCCTAAACCATCTTACATTTTTGGTAGTTTTGCTGTGATTCTCTGAAATATAAAAAAAATGACTGGCGATGTTAATACATAGATAAAGGCTATGACGGGTGTGGTTCACCACTGCTATATCCACACTTGCTTGTTTTTTCCCATCTTGGATGTTGAATATGATAAATATGTAACAGCACAGCAGTAGGACATGTGATGTGTGTTGGGGGTCTACACCGTTGGCAGAGGGAAAACGCTCGAGTGGGAGTGAGGCCTGTGTGAATCTAAATTGTAGCCTGTGTGTAAGTGCTGGGCGATGGATGGGTGGGTGGGTGGTGGTGTGTGTGTGTGTGTGTGTGTGTGTGTGTGTGTGTGTGTGGGGTAGCCCGCTGTTTGGCCATACGCTCCTGCCTTCTCCTGCCTTTTCAGCCTGGCTGGCCAGAGAGCTCATTAGCATTAGCGAAGGAGGAGGTGTGGGCCGGGGGTGGGTTTTTTGCTCCAGGCCTCTCTACTGTTCCACACTGTAGGCTGCTGCTGCTGTGTGTGTGTGTGTGGGGGGGGATAATGAGAGGGGGGTCATGGAGGCAAAGAGGAAGTGTCAGTAATCAGGGGCCAAGAACTGCAAGCCATGTGAAAAAAAACTACAGGTGTAAAACATACTACTTAGAACTGCCCTTGCTTTGGTATTGATTGACAACCAACATATAAAACAAGTTTGTTGCTATTTCAGCATTTTGTACTCATTTGACCTCCTCGATCCTGCCATGAGAACTTTATTTACTGTCAGTTAGTATAAAAAAAAGCAAGTTTTTATAAAGGGGAGTTGTCTTTTTTTTTTTTTTTTCAAATTCAACTCTGTATTTATCAAGTTCAAACTCTTAAAACTTGATAATTTATCAACATTTAGGCCTCACTGATTTAGATTTATAGCAAAGTGTGAAAAGGCCAGTCACACTGCATATCTTCTCTGACCTTACCCCCAATTCACACCGAAAGCGTTGGTGACGACAGTGTCACTTCTTACGTTTGGAAACTGCTTTCTATTTTGGTCAGTCTGATAATTCACACCGGCTGCGTCGTAGGATTGTCTCAGAAGCGTGTCAGTTGCAATGCAACACTATCAATAGGTTGGACTGCTGGCTTGACGCGGAGTCAATTGCTCCAGTACTTGTAGTTTATTCACCAATTCACCAATTTTACCAAGTTTGTCGTGTCTAGCCACAGTTAAGCCCCCCATTGTGCCATCCATCTTGTTTAGTTGTTATTTACATGAAAGTTGAATTATTACTACTTCTATATGATGAAGTCGGCAAAAGAGAGCGTGCTCCCTGCACACAGAGTAGTAGAAGCGATGCTGACGCTCCTGGTGTGAATTGACGCTTTTAAAGTAGACGTGAGTGACATGTGGTAAATGCTAACACAATACATATTTTTGTGCTCTAATTAAAATATATATATATATATATATATATATATATATATATATATATATAAATGTCAAAACTTTATTATATTGTGATCTATTCTCAATTTTACAGAATTGCCTGGTGTTCTTTAATAAACTCTAAATTTTCTGTGACTTGTCATAAAATTTTAATTCTAAAAAGCATATCCGGGCCACTATTCTATCCAACAATAAAACAAAAAAAGAAACCGTAGATAATATTAGCTTTAGTTCCTCTCTTCTACTTTTTATGCAATTCAAGTTTTATGGCCAGGTTTTAGTCAATAAAAAAGCACTGTGTTTCTGGACAGACTCTTTCAAAACCTTGCAATTTTCTACCATTCAGAACTTTACCAGTGTCGGTCTTGTTTTAGCACATTGTATGTTGTTTTAAATCTAAGAAACTATGGCAAACAAAATTTTAAGATACTTTTTGACACATTTTGGCATTTGGCACAGTCTGCATTATAGGACAACATTGGTTTGGATTTCCTCTTTTTGTAACTACTGCATATAGAGCCAAATTTATTACATTGAAACAAAAGTAGATGTAAAATCAATGTACTTCTAATTTCTATGGAGCAATGTAAACAGAAGCATGCTGGGAAAATCCATGTTCATGAGACACTCCCTTAAATAGATCAATGTAAAAAGGCCACAGCAGCTCAGATGCAAATGCAGATGGGTTTCAGTGAAGTGCTAGTGACCCCTATGGGCAGGAGGCTGAGGTATTCGGTCAGCCTGGATGTGCATGGTTGAATATGGATTAAAAAAGAGAAGCACACACCAAGCACATGTCTTGTATGACGTCCGGTCTTCGGCAGCCGAGTAAAACATGTGCTCCCTCTCAAAAGCCCATTGTAAAACACATTTTTTAGCTGACAAGATGAAAAGAGAAAAACAAGCGGAAGGGGTAAGGAGGTGCTGCATCTAAAGAGGAGAAATGCAAAGTTAGAGACAATATTGCAAACATAGCAAGCATAGACAGTTTTTTTTTGTCATAAAGAATTTTGTCATTTTTGTTAACACTCCCTGATTGGATTTTGCATTAAAGCGGCACTTTGCAAGTCTGGCAATTTCTTTGCTGGGCTTCCCCTACAGCTTTGGTATGTTAAAAAACACTGTAAAAACTCAGTAGTGATGAGCGCCTCCCTGCTCTCCTCT